>CM054112.1:262524667-263040717 GCA_028673005.1 Tanypteryx hageni | reverse complement strand
CCTCCCCCTTTCCAAACCATTCTTTTTCCAAACACGTATCACGCAGCAGACAGAATTCAAACGGCGCGAGCCTTTGATTGACGTCTTTGGGGAGACATCGCGATTTATGGCCGGGGCCGCTGGCCACGGCGTCAATTGCGCCAATCGAAACCTTCCTTCCGACCCCCTCGGTCCTCTATCTTTGACCCTTCCCCTCCCTCAACTACCCTCGTCTGGACGCCGTCGCCGTAGGAATGACAATCTGAGGGAGGGGTGAGGGAAGGACAGAGGGAGGGAGAGGTAGAGAGGGAGAGAGAGGTAGAGGGGAGAGAGAGAAAGAGAATGAGGGAGGTAGAGAGGGTTAAAGGGATGGAGGGAGAGAGACAGACAGACAAATGCCTTTATTTGGGCGAGGTTGAGGCTCTTACACCTAAACCCAATTGTCAAGTATTTTACAATTTTGCAGGAAAACACCAAAAAGAAGGGTATATGAAAAACCTGCACAAACCTACAACAGAAAAGCTAAGGAAATTCATCATATAATTACATGTGCGTGTACAAGAAGTGCATATAGTCAGGATGAATAATACCAGATGAAAAAACAGGTCAAAAAAGAAAAGGATTTAGAAAACAAAAATTTTAGGTTACAGCAAAAACCATCGTGTTGCAAAAATTGCGCGAGCGTACACTTACATATGCATACATACAAACATACATAAATACACACATATACATACACATGTATTTACAGGCATAAATTCAAAAATACATATTTACCTAGATGCTTACACATTTCATAGTTTAAAATAACAAGAAAACATGGGTGGGAAAATAATTTGGGATCGAGTGCATTGAGTGAGAGGTCAGATAGTAAGAAGATCTGAGCGTTGCTATAAATAATTCAAGAGAGAGGGACGAAAGGAGAGCGGGAAGGAGAGGGAGGGAGGGAGGGTGAGAGAGGGAGGGTGAGGGAGAGAGGGAGGGTGAGGGAGAGAGGGAGGGTGAGGGAGAGAGGGAGGGATAGAGAGAGAGGGGGAGAGAGGGAGGGAGAAAGGGAGGGAGAAAGGGAGGGAGGGGGAGGGAGGGATGGGGAGAGAGAGAGAGAGAGAGAATGAGGGAAGGAGAAAGGAAGAGAGATAGGGAGATAGAGAGGGGGAGAGATAGAGGGGGAGCGAGAGAGAGAAAAAAAGAGGGAGGGAGAGAGAGGGTTAGTGGGAGGGAGAAGGAAAGAGAGTGTGAGAATACGGAAGATCGCGAAAGAGCCCTAACTTGCGGATTCGTAATGAAGTGAATATTCCAAAAAGAGCAAGCAAAAAGATCCTTCTCGTTCTTCCATTTAAAGCAGATGGGATTAAATAATTGCCGGAAGCGATAGCAGAAAAATGTCTTCTATCTTTAAGACGGCAGGATTACGAAGAACATTAGCTAGTTAATAGTTTTTACAATTAATTGCCATGATGCTAAAACAGTTGTCGTTTGCAATATTTGTGACATTTGTGATATTCTTAAAAACCATTTTACATTTCTGAGAGAGCGTGGTGAATAATGAAATTCAATAATTGATCAATGATTAAACGATTAACTATGATTACAAGTTAAGTACTTGTGAAAATGGTAATAAGATCTTCATTGTTTCCGATAAAATAAAATTGGCGAGAAAACATTTTATGAATAGTCAAATTATTGGAAGTTTCTCGCTGTTTTTGCTACAAAAAGGCCAACTGCACCGTAAATCACGTAGTCATCACAGCATTGTGTACCTTCTCCGATGGATTCGTTCGATATTTTGCATGGGAACGCCGAGTAAATTGTTGGTACAAATTCAAATGCTGCATTACAAAATTTGAGCTGATGCATTTTCTGAGAAGTACCATATTGGCTCGATTAAATACCTTACTTTTTCCAAATCTGGACGGCCCTTAACGACAAAAATATTATACTTAAGTAAAAAAAGATTTATATACAAAGTAAAGAGAAATGCACTATTTTGTATACTATATTCCGACGATTTTTCGATCCATTAATATCAACTCTCTAATGACTAATGGAGAAACCTCCTTGATAACCATAAAAAATAATAAAATGGAAGTACTCCTATCAGGGTTGTTCCTAGGGTACGGCGAATCGGGGGCGGCGCACAGTGGGACAAGTTACAGAAAAGTTGGTCATAAATAGGAGGTCATATATTCTAAAAAAAAAACAAATAAGGAGTCATAATAAAGGAAGAAATAAAATGCAAATAAAATTTAGGGTAGTTTGAACATTTTTTGGTGCATTCCCTGTGTCCACTTATCAACCATCTGTAGTTAAATCGATACAAGAAACGCAACTCACCTTACTTAAATGTAGCTAACTATATTGATCTCAAATTAAAAATACATATGTAATGTAATCCAGTCGTTAAAGCTGTCTTTTACTTTAGGCTCTTATTTATTAGCATTAAGAATCTAAAAATAAAAGATGACGCAAATGCATAACATTTGATAATTTAAGAAAAATACAGTGAACCTCAATTAGAATTAATAAAACAAAAAAAAAATAAAAAGATGCTTTTATTACTTGTCTGATAAGTTTGAAGAAGTGAAAACAATTTACCTTTGTAGATTTTTACAAATTGTAATTTTAAAAATTAGAAAATGCAGAGTGAAAAAGGTATTTACAAAATGAACAAAATTAATCGCTGTCACTGTATTCGGAATCTGTCTCCGCCTCTTCTGATGCAGATGATTCTACGTGCGGAGCCGACAATAACGTCTTTAGGAAAGGATGTTTTTTTTCTTTTGAGGTTGTTTTTTCATGCTGGAGATAACAGAATCAAAATATTTGAAGTCTCTTGATGAGATCCTCCATTGTTTATATTCATAACGAGGCGATGACGGCCGAGGATTATTCCAAAGGATAATTTTATTATTTTACTCAGGTTAGACACACATGAACTGCAGAGGAACAAAAGATGTGAAGAACACATTTTCATCGGAATCCGTTGAGTCTTCAAATTTCTGCTTATACTGACTGACCGGAACTTCCGTCACAGCCCCATTTTGAAATCCGACATAAATCTTTCAATTGTTCGTTGGACAAAATACTAATAACCTCATTCTGAACCTGTATAAAGCGTTCGGTTGTCTGGTTTAAAAGGCGCGTAACGTTATTTCTGCACTTTTGTCCGTTACTGTAATGGAAGAACTAACAGGGTAACGTTTCTTCGCCTCTTTCACTATATGGTAAGAAATATACAAATCGCAGTTATTTTTTTTGCTTGAAGTTTGAGAAAATAATATTGTTTTTTCGTTAATTTTGCCTCGACCATCGCTGACAGTGCTTGATTTCCTGAAGGTGGAATGACGCGATTATCTTTCTGTAGAAAAATTCCGTCTGTATTTTGATCCTCTTGTTGGTGTAGTACAAGTCGTATCTTTCACGACACAGGCGATATCCACACTTCCTTCTGCTCGGAGGCACATTTGCGTTGCATAAGACAGTCCAGAATGTACATGGAATTCCGAACGTAAAGCTTGAGTCCTTCGCCGCTTAGACCGCTCACTAATGTCACTAAAATCTATTTTGGTCGTCCTTGACCATCATTTCTCGTAGAAAGATCACCACTAGGGGAAGATATTTGCTGTTCCAGCCACTCCTTATTTTGATACAGAAATCTTTCCTTTTTCTTTGGGCTGCAATCCATCTTATTTTATCTGATGAGTTAACACTGATATTAATAAACTCGCTGCTGACGAAGATGTCTGCGGTTAATGGGCAATTTCCATAATGCATCTAGTAAAATATTCACATTTGTCACTAAATGATTTTTTGGTGACTCATGCATTATTTCAAATAACGCCCTCCTCTTAAACAGGATGATGTGTACATTACGTGATCCTTTAAAGATTCCATGATTCACTGTATGAAGTAGGACATGATTTGGAATATTACATATATACCTACAATATTACAACGAAAAGTTGCCCTTAAAATTTCTTGTTAATAAACTAGTTTTACTAAAATACAGTAGTTATCGGAAATACTCATTTAATAGTGATACACGATCATATATAAATAGGTAAAATTTTTGTTGGCGCAAATACGCGCAAAATATTTTCACTCTTTCGGACTAAGCTTTATTACTTAGTACAAAAGTTTGCTTAATAATACTTTATACTTTACTAAAAGTCCTGATGAACATGAGAGTTTAAAAAATAATTCCCACTTTTCGCTAGGTCACAGCCAAAACTTATACAATTAAATATAAACGTAATGAAAATAAAAATCAATATAATGTCAATTTTCTGCATACCTCCAGGTACGAAATCCATCTTGTATGTAGTTAAATTAAAATTTAAATGTTAACTGCACGTATTCCACTCACAAATGAACACTGCAGTAAGCACACGTCGCAAATTACAGCCAATTTTGAATTGATACAATGTAAGTTGTGTTCAAGACAAAAGAGTGCAATTAACGGTAATTAGTGTGAGGGTCATTGTAGAACACTTGTATAATAATAAACACGAGAAATGCTACATTTCGATAATTTCATTCGTGACCACTTTCTCGGCCATTTGTCTCAGTGTGCGGCGGTCGCCCTGTGGCCCGCGATAAGCAGCAAGATGAAGATACCTGCTAAGCCTTTACGACACTCATTGTTTACAATTAAAAAATTTAAATCGAATTTTAAACCGTAAGAATCATTAATTGATTCGTACGGTTTAGGAGTTTATTTTTTTTATTTTTTATTGTAACTTTCAATTTCTCACCGTAGCCTCCTTGCTCTCAGATGACACTCGATGTGTTCTGCTGAAAAAACATTAGAAACTAACTACTTCTTTGTCATCGTAGATCAGACTCTCATGTCACTGACAACGCGTTTCGAACAAATGGAAGAGTACGCAGGTAATTTCGGTTTTATATGGTTTTAAAAACTTGGAGAGTTAACAGGAGACGAAATGAAAAAAGTGTATAAATTTGGACAACACATTGAATGATCAAGATTCACACGACATCGGCGGTACAGACCTCATAGAACGGCGTACGGTTCGACAGTTGATCCCCAAGGAACCAAAAGTGCATTTGAAATCCTTAAGTTTCTCAGGTCGTTAACTGGTTCCTTCCCAAATAGGGAAGGAATAGGATTTTGTTAACAATTCCGGTTACAGTTGCGTCAGCGGAGCGAAGTTTTCGAAATTTAAAATAATAAAAAACTATCTTAGGAGAGAAATGCCCCAATAGAGATTAAGTGGATTGGCTATGCTGTCTATCGAGAGAGAAATAGCCTCAGATTTAGATTGCAATGAACTGATAGCAGAGTCTGCTGCAAGAAAGTCGAGGAAGTTGATTTTTTTTCAAGTAGGCAGAGTGTGAGTTTTTATTCTACGTTGGTAGTAAGTTGACCTCACGTATTGTATGTTGCCATCCACTTGAGATTTCTGTATGTTTATATTCATATCCAAATTGCAGGTATACATGCAGTTTTCCAGAGCCATTTGGTACAGAATAATGAGCATAGATCATTATTCCAATCACTGTTATTATTCAAATTATTGTTGGAAGGAATTGTTTTTGTTCTTGAACTTTAGAAGCGATTCCTCATTTAAAAAGCACAATAAGAAATATATGTTAAATTATACAATAAAATATGCATATTTAAAAATATACAATATTTTTACAGTTATTTTTTTAGTGTGCGAATTATACCTTGATTTTCGAATGTTAAGGGGCCCCACAAATGCCCCGGGCCCCGCAACCCCTAGGGACGGCTGTGACTCCTATACACGCCGGTTTAGAGGAACTTACCCCGCACCAGGGGCCAAACACTCACGCAATGCCACACACTCTCCTGGTTTAGAGGAAACCACTCCACGCAAGGGACCCTTTCTTCACGCACGCACAAAACACACAAGCAATCAACCACACACGTATACTTCCTTTTAAAAAAATGCCTAAATACGTATTTCGGAATCAAAGATTCCATCTTCATTAGGCCGTGAGTGTTCGGTCCCTAAACCGGCGTGTATCTGAGTACTTTCTTTTTATTATTTTTATTGCTATTAGGAGATTTTTCCATTTTTCATTAGGGGTAACCATATGGCTTTTTTATTTTCTTTATCAACTTTTCAGTTTCGTAAAATCTTTGCAAGAATGCATTAAAAAAGGTGGCTTGAAAACAATATCTGTTGACAACTCCATGACTGACGGGCAGAAAGTTGTCCTGAAAATAACGAAATGAAAAGACTTTATTCAAAGTTTATTATAATCTCCAAAATCTTGATTTAATGTGTCTTTTTTAGCGAATTTATTTTGATACTGTAATCAGTGTTGAATCGAATTAAACTTTTACTCGATCTTAAAAATACAAAATTTATTTATTTTATGGTAATCATTCCTGGCTTTTTGGAGTTTTCTTAATTGCCCGCCAGCCACAGCACAAACAACAACAGTACTAAGGATGGCATGGACTCGCTATTGCTCTTTTCACAATCTTACGGATTTCTTCCTGCGGGCCCATATTACATATTTACTTTCTCCATACGTAGTATAGGGGATAGTATTGTTTTCATTGTAAAAATCGATTTCGAGATTTCAACGGAAATACACGTTTTGAGGTCATCTGAACACGTTTTGAACATTTTCTCCCTTATGTATGTATGTATGTGTGTGTGGAAGATTTTTGTGGGTGCTCTAACTCGTAAAATACTAATTATTATCTCAATGCGAAATTTGATATTTAACGTCTTTATGATAGTCAGAAGAAATGATTAGTTTTTGTTAAAAATCGGTCAACCGGAAGTGGGTGTTTACTCTTGTCACTTATCAGTTACTTTGAAATATTTGCTTTAATATTTGATATATGTAAAAATGTACTGGAATAAATGTTATGGGAAATTTAATTTTCTACAATCTTTGTTTAAAACATTTTCCAATATAATGCATTGTTATCTTAAAAACAAAAATAATTTAGCTGCCACCACGCCACCTACCGACGACTATTGTTAACAATTGACGCTTAGTTACGTCTTAGTAACGCTCCTTTATAGTTTCTTAATTGTTGGAGCTTCGTAGCTTTATCCAATATTTATTTCTGCTCTTTTTAAAGTCTTTCAATTTTTCTCTCAGTTTCTTAAAATATTTATTATCATGTAACCTATTTGGAATTTTTAGAAATAATACAGGTATGGAGAAAGTCATGTAGTGGCCACATCAGATTTTTATTACATTTACGTATCCAGTAGCGTTTGTTCGCATTCTTCAAATCTTCGTCATAAAAAACGATCAAGCCTCTAATAAATGTACCTAACTCGTTCGTGGCAACAACACTTAGTTGAAATTCTAAGTCTGTCACGAACAAAGCTACTCGTGCGCGAATTCGGAAGCTTCTCCTTCCAAACGATTAAACGCGCTTCTCATTTCGAAGGTGGAGCGCGAGGACGGCGAAATGAGAGTGGAGGATGTCCAGCAGCCGGCGTTCCCGTTTGCAGGGAGGCTTGGAGGAAAGGGCACCCAGGGGTCATCCCAGTCACCACCATCACCACCACCACCATCATCAGCAGCAGCAGCACCAGCAGCAGAGGCTGAGGTGAGACACGGAACCTGACGCGAGTCCCCTGCACGAAGTCACAGGACATGTCTTCTTCTAATCAAGTGCTGCTGCGTTGCATACGTCTTTAGGCGCCATTCGTTTCCAACGTAGCGCCAATTAGCTTCATTCTCTCCGTCCGTCCGTACGCATGTTCGTTCCCGGCTTCTACCGAACGGATTTTCATGAAATTTGGTATTTAAGACTAATGGCCAAAAACTATTAGAAAATGCCATAAACGGTTTACATAACCCAATCAGGGGTGCCAATTTATTGGAAACAAAAAACGGAATTTCCGTCATATCTCGTAAAATATTGGTTATACCGAGAATGTTTTCAAATAAAATTTGTAGAACCAGCCGAATTAAATATTTCTTTTCCTATATATTTTTATCGTAGGAGAAGACGTTTTCAAGAAAATCATACAAGAAAGTCGTAATTCACTTGGAACTTGGAACAACCTTTGAAGTAACCGAAGTAAATAAGAGGGAAATTAGGAGAATACGTCCAGTATCATTACGTGCGCATGTAACATTTTGTAAGTGGAAAGAAATGGATTATCTACGACTAAGAAAAGAATGTAAACGTAAATGTTAGAACTACGTAACGCAAGGGAAGTATTTTTTTAATTGATTTTTGATTGACTAATTGCGACTGATATGAAAATACATCGGTAAATAAAATATTAATAGTATATCAATAATAATGCTACAAATTAGAGCAGGAACGGAACTTTTAGCAAACAGAGAGACAGTAGGATCATGGCGTATCGCTGTTTTATGGCGTGCGTTCGTTCTAAGTATATCCTTTTCAAATATTCCATCACACGAAAAGCGCCTGTTTGTGATACGCTGAGAACTTTCCGAACTTGTTTTTCAATGCCCGTCAGAAGTACATAAATTCAATCCAAAAGCGTTCACTTCATCCATTAGAATACCGCAGGAAAGCTAATACATCGCTAACAGCGGTTGCTACGAAGATCGTTTGCTTGGACAACAATTAAGAAAGCATGTTTTCCTCTCCCTAGCTCTTAAATGGCCTGTAAAGCAACGATTAGATATTTATTCGGAGAAAGTACAAAATTTTCCACAAAAATTAGCGAGAGGACATAACTTATAGCAATTCGAGAAATTACAAAACATGCCATTACTTATTTTGTCTACATCGATTAACACGAATATTCTTTTGTTGAGAACAATTAAAGAACCATATTTTCATTGTCCTGAGTCTTATATAAGCTTGCCAGTTGTACTGATTTAGGAAATACATACAGTACTGATTTTCTATTTCCTTGTTTGACATGTACTTTTTTTCAATAATTTGCAAAGAAGTAACACAGCGTACTTTTTTGTCAAAAATGAAAAAATTCCTGATATAAACGTTTATGAAAACCCACTGCAAAGAAACAAAAATCAAATACTATGTTAATTAATTAAGGCAATGCAGCGCAGCTAATGTCATTGTTGAATAATGAAATTTAATTGACATAAATATAATCGGTAAGACCGCAGTTCGTTTATTCCTTCATTAAATACTCTTTATTGGCCTTATGAATTAAAAAGAGGACATATTTGCTAAAATTGGAATAAGATGTAGTAACTGTAGTTGTAAAATGTATGTCGTACGATCGTGCCGTTTGCTGCGTTAATTTATTATTTCTTCGTTGAGTCATCTTTTCCATCTTCAGCCGGCTTTACACACTGACGTCTTCACCATATAGGGGTCTCTTTTTTAATGGAACAAGGCGAGAAATCCGTAATTTTTATCCTTTTTGCCGATCTTTGATGTTGTTTTTTATAGATTTGTTCTTTTTGTTAGTGATTTTATGAAATTTTTTAATTTAAAATTTTAACTAAATAATTATTGAGTTATTATGCATATATTGGAAATTGTGTAACTTATTAGTTTTCAAAGAAAATTTTGAAGTAAACATCTATTATAAATTTAAAAGGTTTCCCAATTAAAAATGGAAACAACACCTGTAGTAGAAAAACTTTCTGAAAGAGTATAATACAGAAGACGAACACAACAGTCGAAATCAAGATTGGGAACGTAAGAAAAGAACAAGTGAAGATATAAAAAAGGATTTTTGTAACCAACTTTTATATAGTTAATACTTAAATATGAATAAATTCTATAATATAATTATGATAACCTTTCTGCTTGCATGGGCGTAAAAAGTTGCAAAAGTGTCTACCAGCTGTTGAATGATGTGGGGGTCTCTATATTTAACCTTTCATCTTTTTACTGTTGAGAGAATGGCAGACAGAAGTTAAGAACTCAGTGGCAAACATAAGAATGTTTGGTGTATAAGTAGTAAGAAGTTTGATAGTATCTTTTGTTTCATTAATGAAAATACTGACTTATCTATTCATATTGCTTAAAATCAACGAAAATAGTCCAGAGTACAGCTTTAGATACCATAGTAGTAAGAGTGAAAATGTTGATCACCAACGAGGTTTTCAATAGCCTTTTCATAGGGAAAGGTTTTCAGAATAATCTTAATTGAATAAAGAAAAATTTTTTTAAGATAAATAAAAACTAACTATCAATAATAATTACGATAAATAAAATCTTAACTCAAATCTCGACTAGAGGAAAAATTGTATGATTGCAAAACAAAAACTGGATAGCTGTGATAAAATTACAAAAAAAACGTATTCATTGAAAGATCCACTGTTTTTAGAAAAAAATACTTGGCTATATTGAATTTAGGTTTATTTTTTCTGAAAATAAATTTGCGAGTCTTAATTTTTTAAATTAGAAGAAACTACATTTTGAAGATCTCTTAAATGTAGTAAAATTATTTCCAATGTCGAATCTTGATATTAACTTAGATGTTTTGTTAGACGAATTTTTTCATTTAAAAGAAATGATGCCATCATTTAAAAAATTTCGTATGAAGAAAGATGGACAACTTTTTAGGCTGGTTTTCAGAGGAAACATAGCCTTTTGAAATGGTCCTGTCTGTGTGTGTGTCCCCTACTAACAACTTTTGCATCAATGGATCGATTTTCATGAAACTTGGTATGATGCTCGTGCTGTCAGGGCCCACCTCTGGGATATATTTTATTTGGCGAAGATTGAAGTCCCGGGTTCGATTCCAGGAACGTTTTTTCCCTATCTGTTTTATTGATGGAATGATATGATCCGAAGATCCTATGCAGACAGGCATAAGCTGTGAAAGTTGGAAACAATTTTTGAAACGAGAAAAAAGTCTGCTATGACCGGGAATTGAACCCGGGTCTTCCACTTGCCGGGCGGATAATCTACCCCTGAACTATCGTAGCAGAACATTTTCTCTCGTTTCAGAACACGGATGTTTTCCTTTGTGGGACGGGAACTAGCCAAGCTAATATCAAACGAGAGAAAATGTTCTACTACGATAGTTCAGGGGTAGAATATCCGCCCGGCAAGTGGAAGACCCGGGTTCAATTCCCGGTCATAGCAGACTTTTTTCTCGTTTCAAAAATTGTTTCCAACTATCTGTTTTACATAGGGAGTCTCAAATGCAACGTGCAGAGATGTTTTCTTTAATACATTAAAATATCTTAATATTGTGATATCGGAGCGAGGTTTGTACTGTTCTAAGGGGGAAAGAATGTAGATTCTAATTCTTATCGCCGAATTTTGATAATTGATCGTTTTTTCTTGAATTTCTACTAAAACAGCGTTTTTTGCGTTTCGAATTGCATTTTATCGGATTGTTGCCATGGAGACGATTATTACCGAACTCGGCTTGAGCATGGACGATTGCAGAAATGGGTTATTTTCTTTTCCTCTCGTCTACTCTTCAGCAGTGGACAGTTGATCCAGATATATTAGCGTATAAACAGTACCATTCATTAAATTCGTTTATTAAAAAATACATGCAAAATATAATGCCAGAAAAAGATTTTTACATCAACCTGTTAATTTGTTTTCCAATTTTTCTCTACATTGATAAACTATGAATTACAAATTCTATTTATGGTATGAGAATTTCTTGGAGTGACTAACACATACTGAAACATTTATTGTCAGTATAAGTAATCAGTTCGGGACGTCAACTTCGGGAAACCAGCCTGCATTAGCGCTGGTTTGGACTTCTTGTTTAAAATATGCAATGCTCCAAACATGCAAAACATAGTTCAATTTATTTTTGCTCTCCCTCACTCAAATGCAATGAGTGACAGAACGTTTAGCTTAATGTTTCATGCGTGGAGAAAATAAAGAAGCCGCTTAACGTTAAACAACGTGGAAGCAGAAATTTTAGTAAAACATAATTTCAATAAAACTTGCCAAGAATCTCATGAAATTGTTTTACAGAATGATAATTTATTGAAACAAATTAAATCAAGTTAAAAGCACAAATAAGAATGTAATTCGATTTATTACGATGAGTTGCCCAATAAAATTTGTTTCTAGTTTTATCGCCTACTTATTATTAATAATATAATTTGCCAAAAGTTTTTTAAATACTAAAAGCAAAAAAAGTAGACTGGAAAGATAGAAGGTTAATTAAAGAGCTGTATATGAAACAGAAAGCAGCTATGAGGATAAAAGATGCACAGACCGAATGGTATGATTTAGGAAGAGGAGTAAGGCAAGGTTGCTGCTTATCGCCAACCCTGTTCAATATATATGCTGAAGAAATGATTGACAATGGAATAGGGAATGATAAAGGAATTAGTATTGGGGGTAGAATAATAAATTGTATAAGGTTTGCTGATGACATGGTAATTTTGGCAGATGAAACGAGGCATATTCAGGAAATGGTTACAAAGCTAGAAGACAGGATGATGGAATATGGAATGAAAATGAACATAAAGAAAACAAAGGTGATGAGAATAGGGGATAGAGAGATTATGAATGTGTCAATAAAGGATGGAAGAGTGGAGCAAGTAAAACAGTATAGATATTTGGGAAGCATGCTAACTGAAGACTGGAGAAGTGAAAAAGAAATAAGAACAAGAATAGCAATGGCAAAAGAAACATTTAATAAGAAAAAACGGGTACTATGTGGTAAAATGGATTTAAATCTGAAGAAACGTCTTGTGAAGTGCTATGTTTGGAGTGTATTGCTTTATGGGTGAGAAACATGGACGCTAAAGAAAAGAGAGAAAGAAAGACTAGAGGAATTTGAAATGTGGGTGTGGAGGCGGATGGAGAAGGTTAAGTGGACGGATAGGATAAGGAATGAAGCAATACTAACAAGGGTGAATGAGAAGAGAAGATTACTTGAAACAATTCAGAGGAGGAAAAGTAACTGGTTAGGGCATATCTTGAGAGGAGAAGGTTTACTATTGATGGTGTTGGAAGGATCAGTAGAAGGGGAAAGGAAAAGGGGACGTAGAAGAATAAAAATGTTTGACGATCTGAAAGAAAGGGGAGGGTATCAGGAAATGAAAGAAATGGCAAGGAACAGAAATGAGTGGAGACAACGATGGTGCCAGGGACCTGCCTAGAGGCAGAACACCTCATGATGATGATGACTTAGTAGAAATGTCCACTTGAGGAATCACCAATGATACGGAACGAGCGATTCGCAGATAATCTTTCCGCAGGTGCGTTCGCCTCGCTCTGCGTCCTCTCTCCTTCTCCCCCACTCTCCGTCTCCCTCACTCTCACTGCCTCTGCTCGTGGCGACGTTGTCGGGTGGGAACTACTTCAGTTCGCAGTGAAGTGCCGGTAGATTGCACTGCACTTGGTTCTACCCTCGATCTACTAGTGTCCTCTTCCGGGCTAATGTCTGTTGCTATAAAAGACGGCATACCGTACGTACGCAGGGGTCGTCGTGTGCAGGGGTCGTCGTTTGATAGAGTTCGAACACAAAAACTTCTGGCGAACACTGATGGGGAACTCGATAAATTGTCAGAAATAGAAAAATGCTTACTAAATGTTGTCAAAACTGGTGGGTATAACGTGAGTATTGGCAGATCTGAAGGATAGAAGGGAAATAGGAGTGTGCTATCATAACAAACACACGCATTTTAAGCATTAGTCACGTTGTTTTTCTTTGAATTTGTGTTCTGCAGATGGAGAAAGGTCACAATCGCGGCTGTGTGAATTCGCCAGAAAATTTTTGTTATGTGTGTGAATAGTTTACAGCAATATCGCAACATCGATCAGTAACAAAGATGGTGAAACAAGACTATTATTTGTATTTTGGTTTTCATTTGGGAGATCAAGGTATAAGTTGGACACCGCATGTATGCTGCATAACGTGTTACGTAAATCTGACAGAATGGATGAAAGGGAAGTAGAAGAGCATGATGGGTGACTATTGCTGGTTTTTGCAAAGGGAAGATGATACTGTTCATAAGAGGAAAAAATAACTTTCTCTGTAATGAATTTAGAGTCAGAATAGCATGTTTTTCTTCACTTTTATATTTTTCTGAGAGTTTTTTTATATTTGTCAACCATAAATTGAGACTATGATGTTTAATTAGTGAATTCCAAGTTTAATCTCATTTAAATAACGTACATCTTTCAAACTACATAATAGGTAATATGTATGTAAGTTCATATATTTTGAATACAAATACAAATGAGGGGATAACAAAAAACTGTGCGTGCTACAAATTTTTGACTGTCATTTTCATGATAGGCGTACTCGATTTAGTAAAGAACAGCTTATTTCGTTCATGTTAACGACAAAAAGTGAAAATTTGTTGTGCTGTTTTATTTTAAATCTCTAATTCGGCCCAACAACAGCAAGTCTGCTGATCTCAGTTTGGGAACCTCTGGTTCAAATAGTGATTATATGGATAGCAGTCTACATCTACAGCAATATATGTATGTGCATATTAGAAATAAAATCGAACCGCTAAAAATAATACAACTTGTCCAGTAGGAATCAGTTTTGCCGAAAAGCACTCGCTAATGAAATTTTGAGTGACGAAAGGAGAATTGAACACTAAAAAGGTGGTCGTATTGGGATCAAAACTTACTTAGATCATAACACATCGGTATTGCTATTACGCCATCCTTAGAAATGTGTCGCCTCTCACACTCAGGCCTGAGGAGGAGGGGGGGCATTGGGGTGGCGGCCCCGGGTCCCGAGGACCCTCATGGAGTTCGGACCCGAGGTATTGGGTACTACTATCCAAAAGTCGCTTTATTAGAAAATTCACCATCTATAAATAATTCTGTGTATGCCGGCGTATAGGTCGACCCGATTTTTCTGATTGTAATTCACGACTAGACATATCATCATCATCATCATAGGTAGTCTGTCCGTAGACAGGTTCGTGATTATTCATGGTTAAACCTGGTTCTCCATATACTCCTATTTTCCGCTGTCCTCTTTATATCTTGATAACTCTCTTTCCCTTTCAAATCGTCTATCAGCTGAAACCTTTTCCTACCTCTTTCCCTTTTCCCATCTAGTTTTCCTTCTAACACGTCTTTAATCATACTCTCTCTCCTCAGGTAATGTCCAACCCAGTTAGCCTTCCTCTTTCTGATAGTCTGTATAATCATTCGCTTCTCTCCTATTCTTCGTAGCACTTCATCGTTTTTCATCCTATCTGTCCATTTTATCTTCAGCATTCTCCTCCAAGTCCACATTTCAAAGCTATCCAAGTATTTGATGTCATTTTTCCTTAGCGTCCATGTTTCTGCCCCATACAATGCTATACTCCATACGTAGCATTTTATCAACTTCTTGCGGATATCTTCCCTTATATTCCCTGTAAGTAGTTGTTTCTTTCTCCTGAAAGCCGCTTTTGCTTTTCCTATTCTAGTTTTGATCTCATCCGTACATTTTGCCTCTCGTGTTATGATACTTCCAAGGTATTTATATTCTGAAACTTGTTCTAATGGCTTCCCCCAATAGTTATGTTCAGATTCTCTTCTTTACCCGATATTCGAATGACCTTGGATTTTTCTGTATTTATTTCCATACAGTATTTTCTACCTGTTATCACTAGTCTATTTATCATTTTTTGTAGCTCCTCTTCCTTTCTTGCTAGAAGTACTTGATCATCTGCGTATTTCACTGTTCTTATAATCCTTCCTCCAATTTTGAAATCCCCTGTGCCTTCTAAAGCTTCTTGCATTAGACTTTCTCCATATATATTGAATAGGGTTGGCGATAGGCAGCAGCCTTGTCTTACTCCTCTACCGATATTTATTCCGCAGGTGTCCACATTCTCAAACCTGACCTTTACAACTTGATTCTCATATAGATTCCTAATCAGTCTCCTGTCTTTCCAGTCTACACCTATATCCTTTAATATCTTCATCAACTTTACCCAATTTACTCTTTATCAACTCTATATATTCGCCGTATAAGTCGACCATCCACTTTTTCGCTAAAAATAACTTCGAATGAAGAATACGAGGAATTTTATGGGTTTTAAAACCTAAATGTAACCTTTCCAAAAAATGCAGTGTCGATTTTTGAGTTATTGAATAATTTATTTAATTTAAGAAAGATCAGTCATATACCGTATTGCCGTCTATTGACGGAATGTATTTCTAGATATCCTTCGTACCTGTAATCGCAAATATTTCGTTTATATTTTTGAGATTCAGTACTAAAAACAAGTTAAAATTTTAATTTTTATTAACTATTAAAATTATTATCTTAAATCTTCTAAAATAAATGACAGAATATGTAAACAATAGAGCAGCTGATTCAAAATGGCGATCACCTACGCCGTAAGATCAAATGTTTTTGTAAATATCAATATTTTTAATCTGTTGCTTAAGGGTCACATTTTATATTCGGCGTATAAGTCGACCTTAAGTTTTCGGAACTTTTTAGCTTCAAAGGTCGACTTATGCGCCGGAATATACGGTATTATGAATTTTACCATTTTTTTATCAGGTAAGAATTGTAAAATAAATATGAAAGTATAGTGATGTTATATGCAATTACATTTCTGCTCGATGTCGGATTGGCATCCCGTTGAATATTCATACCGAATATGTGAAAGATAAAAACAATTTAATACTTCGTTTATTTTGTTGAAAAGGTCGTCGCTACGCCGCAGAAACTTTGATATCCAAAAGCGTAAAATATAATATCCACAGCTGACCAGCTGAAAAGGTATCTGGGAATACCCGAAATCACGCACTGGTTTTATTAAAGTCTGATACACAGTGCAACATTTTTGGCGAGAATATTGAAATTAGATTCTATAAGAAAACGTTGCTCCATTTCGGCATTTTGACACTTATTTAAATTAACAAAATGCCTATAATGGCATTATTTTTTCTACCTGCGGCACATATGCTGTACCTAGATTTATTTATTATGAGATAAATACTGTTGCAGAAATAATTTCGTTACTATATATATATATCACTTTACGTTACTCTTTCGCTGAAGAAGGGCATAGGCCCGATAAGCTAACGTTTTATCTGTGTGCGTGTTTATTTACGTGTGTCACTTCGACGCCCCCAGCAGCCTGCCAACTTGGTCCCCGACTTGGTAAGTGCCCGCTGGGCTTCCTTCAACACATTGTCGCCACCCTCATCACTACCTTTTCTTTTCCTTAAGTTTATATATATAGGCCTAACCGCCTAAATACCAGAATGTACAATAAAACGGCCAACATCATTCAATTTGCATTTAATTTTGTTTTTTGAAAGAAAATTTTTCACTATTGTGATAAGAGAATGTAAAGTTTACGTCAGTTGCCAAGACCTGTAGAGAGAATTAAGTCCGTACAGTGGGGCCCGGCAAGTTGTTTGCCCAGGGGCTCGCATTGGCTCTCGGCGCCTCTGTTCCCACCCACCCATGATTTTACGACATTAGATTTGGATCGCGAACGGCGATTAAGTTTGATAATACCGTATTTACTCCCGTAATTGTCTCCATCGCTTAATTGTCCCACCTTAATAATGAAAAGGAAATAGAACTACTTATTTTTTGTGATGTGGCCACTTTCTTTCGATAAGAGAAAACCGCGTATTTGCTCCAACTTTGTTTTATAGTGTAAAAATATCGCGCGGAAATGTGGGGCAATCAGGCGAGTACGTAAATACGGCATGTCGCTTGGGCAGGCGATTTGACGTCCTCGATCTTTCCGTTCTCCAGGAACCCGTGGGTGGCCCAAGAGTCGCAGTCTACGAGTTCCTCCAGCGGACGCACCCACCGGGGCAACGTGGGGCCGACGGGCGGCCTTTCTCGCCCCCTCCGTCCCCCGCACCTCCACCTTGCCCTCCCTGCCGGCCGCGCGGACGGCCGAGTGCCTCCCTACCTGCAGCCCACCTTCTACGGCCTCCAGGACATTCCCGCTCCCCTCCCTTCGACGCACGACCCCCGCCCGCACGATCTCCTCCCCCACCACGCCCTTCCCCCCGCCCCCTCTCGACCGGCCCTCGCTGGTGGCGCCGCCGCCGGAGAATCCAGCTCCACCGGGTCCCGCGTTGGGGCGGGCTCCGCGTACGCGGGCCCCGGTGGCAGAGAAGAAGGCGGCGGTTGGGAGAGCCCCGGGGGATGGCCCGGAGGCGGATGCGGGGGCCGTTGCGCCGCCCTCGACGACTTCTGCTTCCACTGTCTCCGGGTGGCCTTTGTGGCGGGGGTGGTCGGAGGCGTGGCTTTGGTGATAGCTGGTGCCGTCATGCACCGCCGCCTACTGGTGCTCGTTTACATCGGGGGCCTCGCCGCGGCAGTGTCCCTGATGCTGCTCGGCGTGCACTGCTGCGTGCGCCGCGACCGCCTGCTGCGCAAGCGCCGCCTGACGGAGCGTCAGAGGAGGCCGAGCGGAGGGCGTGTCGGTAGCAGGAGAGGCAGCAGGGGCGAGGAGGACGAGTGCGAAGACGGCGTGCCGCTCAGGGACATGGCCCCGCAGGTGCACCAACAGCATTACGCGCACCACGGCTCCTCAAGAAGCACCTCGCAGCCGGTGGCGTACCACGGTCTCGTGCTGAATCCTCCGCCGCCCCCAGCTGCCTTCCGGTGAGTCCCTCCGCGCTTCTGCCTCTGTCCTCCTATTTGCTCACCCATAGAGATTACCAGTTCATTCAGAGAAGTGATGACGGAGGTCATTTTCACATCAGTTCTCCATCTCTCTACGCTTGCTATCCCTTGGACTTTCAGCCCTAAATAATTATTCTGAATCTTTTGTGCCAGCTGCTTATCCTACTCCTGAGCGAAGATTTTTTTTCTTAAGCTACATTTTTATGATTTATCTTTGTAATTAATCTACATCTACGCATTATATATATAGTATATAAAGTAGCATCACCCCAGCTCGAACGCATTTTTATTCGATGAAAGCGTATTTCTCTCTTTGGTGTATGCCTTAAATGAGCTTTTATAATTTTGACAGATACTCTTTATTGAAACTATGAACATCTAGACATTCCATTATAGAAATAAACATGCTGCCCGCTGATATAGAGGAAACTATGTCAGATCTACAAAAACTGTTATTGGTTCTGTCGCAAATAAATAACTAGTGGATTTTTTTTGCCAGTGTTGACACTTCATCTATTATTAGGCATACCTTCGCGTTTTCACGAATAATGTTTGTAAACAGTTCTTCAATACGATTTGCTCTAAACTCAGGCAGTTTCCTACGACGTCATTCTTTCTATGCAGTTCATGTGCAATATCAATATCAGATATGTCTATTTTCCTTTGCTAGAGCTTTATATATATACACACACATATATATATATATATATATATATATATATATATATATATATATATTACGGTAAAAGTACGTAATCGGGAAATGTGTACATTTACCGGTAAATGTGCGCATTTACCACCAAGCTCGGTAAATGTAAGTTTAAGTTTCCAGAAATACGTATTATCCGTACATTTCCCGGTAAATGTGCACTTTTACCGATGAGCCTTGGTAAATGTGGAAATAAGTAAGAATGAGAAATGCTACGCTTTAATAATTACGTTAATTTATGAGAAAAATCATCGAGGGTTCGGCTCCACTAGTATATATTAAGATGAACGCTTCCCAACCCGAGGGGCGAACACAGTGAACGTGAGGAAGAACCAAAAACACTTCGACTAACTTACCCAACCCGGTGGGGTCGAGTATAATTTGCCTTAATGTTCAAATTTAGTTTAGTTAGTTGTGCACATTTACCAGGAAATTTACACATTTATCGGATAACGCACATTTACCGTACTTATAAACTGCAACAGATGTTCGCGACGCCGCCATGTTGTGGCCTGTGTTGCGACGTTTATCCACATTTACCAGTGTCTCTAGGTAAATGTGCACATTTCCCCAATCCAATCGGTAAAACTATGTTATACTTACATTTACCGAACTTGGTGGTAGATGTGCACATTTACCGTGACATATATATATATATATATATATATATATATATATATATGGATGTCAACAAGGTGTTGGGATGAGGAAACCTCCTCATCCCAACACCTTGTTGACATCCATATATTCATTTTACCTTTCCTTTTCCGTAAGTTGTTATATATATATATATATATATATATATATATATATATATATATATATATATATATATATGCTGGTAGGTGCTTGCATTCTACAAGCATTTCATCTCACCTTGAAAAACATTAATTTTTCTGAGAGATATTTCATTATTAGAAATATTTTTTAAATTTCGTCTCTGTACCAACTTTCGTTCTTTCCTTATGGAAAAATATTGGAGTAAAACATTAGCTGAAATTGGCAATTTTAAGAGTATTATACTTTTTCCATTGTGGGGTACTAATATCACACCTTTGTGCCAAATTTTAAAGTTATAGCACATCTAGAAGTGAAATAATACTTATCTGATTGTTTAAATTTTAAATATTGTTAACGGCCGCAATAACAACTTCATGGAGATATTCAAATATATATTTGTGCATTTCCATTAAGCTCTAAATAACTTTAAAATTTCAGCTCCGTAGCTCGCCCCGTTGTACCTAAACAATTACCTATTTGTTTAAATTTTAAGAATTTTTAGCAGCCAAACAAATTAAAATATCAAAATTTCTATACATCCTATTTCGTTTTATTACAAATTCTACCTTTAAGATACATTTCCGCTCTGTAGCACATTTGGAAATAAATAATTCTTGAAAATTTGTTTAAACAATTGCGAATTTTTAGCGGCCGCATTGTTGAAAAATTTTAAGATTTTTGTTTTTTTAAATATAGAATTTGCTACAAAATGTTCGCAAAATCTCGTAGCTACTACTTATAGTGTCCGTGATAAACTTTAATGTACAAATGGGCTAAAAACAACCCCTAAAATTAACAATTTTGAAATTTTTGATTCTTCTAATTGCTTGTGAGCAAAATGCTATTATCGTGCAAAATTTCAGCATCGTATTCCTTTTAGATTGGTCTACACATTGGAATTCCATTTCCTCATGTTAACTTATGGCAGATTTTTCTCTAATATTTCCTGTTTTTGGATTTTGACGTCGTTATAATTTTACGCCGTAGTTTTAAATCAATTGCATTATAATACGATCCACTGATTCTCTTTAGCAGTACCAAATTAAAGCTATTATTATATACAGTTCTTCAACCACCATAATTGAAAGGAGTTCTTTTATTTAATAACATATCGCGTTTTAAAATTATGACGTCATCATATGTATACGTCTTTGGTTATAATCAATGAGACAATAAGTATTTACTTATTAAAAAGCATTAAAGTGATGCTATTATAATATGGATTGCCAATTCCGATTAAAAATCATTCTCCTGGTTGCTATGGTAGCTGAATTTTTTTATTGTTGAGCATCTGCTTTTTCCGATTAAAAACATTTCTTCGTCAATTCGGCACCGATTAGAAGTTAGTCTTAAAAAATAAGAAACGTCATTCTTTTAGCTATATTAATGTTTTCGTCCCGAGTTTCTATCTGAATTATAACTAATTTAAAAATGCAAATTTATGGAACTATACACATATTTCCACGTTTTTCTTGTGGAGTATCTAAAATACCCCACTAAAAAAATGAAAAATTTTGGAATTTTCGATTTTTCTGGTTGGTTGTACCTAACAACCTATCATTCTGCCAAATTTCAGGTCCATGGTATATCTAGAAGTACCTTAGGTTTTATATCATATATAGTTATATACTAGGAATATGCCCGTTGTAATTCAACAAGAAAGTTTTTTGTGAAATAAAAAATGACTTGACTTGACTTTCTTTGGATGGCAAGAAACAAACTTTCGTTCTTTTAGGCGTTCATTTTTTCAAGTCTCAAACTCCTACGATGATTCTAAGTACCTAATTTTAATATGCGAATGATTAATGTTCTACATTCAAATGTATTCCTTATCGTAAATAACGTAACGAATGTTGTTTACATTGGTAATTTCTATCTCCTCTCTCTCTCTCTCTCTCTGTCATACTAATTTTAAGAGCATTCAAAGCAAGCTTTCACCCATAAGGATTGAAATAACAATAGGATTTCGAGGTTTAACAATGTAATTGGTTGGCAAGGCATCATTCCAATTAAATGCCAAGATTTCCCCAAAATATGCGAATTAAATGTTTAACATGAGAAATCGAACTGGAAACGAGAAAATATGAACAGAATAAAAAACTTCGTAGTTTTTCTATAATATGAGCTAGATCCGAAGATCATAGGTTAATTCTTTCCAATTTAGATCTCATAAAGAATAAAACCTGCAAGTCAAAAAGTCGATTTTTTGGGAAATAGAAATGCCTACGTCGGAGTCGAACCTAGGACTTATTTCGAGATTTCTTTTTGTCATCATCTTACAATATGTGAATCGATCATTCCTGCCAAATATCAAAAATGAATCTCGTTCCATTATCGAGTTATTCGCATTTTTATAGCGTGACAGAAGGAGCCACAAAGGGACCAAGGGACACAGGGACAGAAGTAGACTTTTATTATTGTTAGACTAGCGTAATTGCCCGTTAAATATGACGGCTATATACGGTCATAATTCGTCTTCTTCAATGTTTTCCTCATCTTCCAGTTCTAGATCCTGCCTGCTATATATATATATATATATATATATATATATATATATATATATATATATATATATATATATATATATATATATATGGATGTCGAAGCGACACACGTAAAAGAACACGCCTAAAATCACTCCCTTCCCCTCTCCCACCTAACACAATTATGTCCACTATAGACGTCTGCTCCCTCTACACCAACATCCCTCACAACCAAGGACTGTCCGCCCTGAGAAAATTACTGGACTCCAGACCACCTGACACAAGACCATCCTCCCATTTCCTAACGAAGCTGGCTGAAATTGTGCTCCAAAAAAACAACTTCTCTTTCGGGGGGCGCCACTACCTACATATAAAAGGTACCGCGATGGGCACTCGCATGGCACCCTCCTATGCCAATGTCTTCTTAGGTGAATGGGAGGAACGCTTTCATGACGTTTCCCCCAGACCACTCCTATGGCTGAGGTATATTGACGATATTTTTCTTCTCTGGACACATGGACCTGACTCCCTACAATCCTTTTTACAACGCTTCTCATCCCACCCCACGCTTTCCTTCACCCACCACTCCTCTTCCTCCAACATCACCTTCCTGGATGTCGATCTCTCCATCCGGGAAAACAAAATCCACACCAGCGTGCACCTCAAGCCTTCCAACCGCCTTCAATATCTCCAGTTCGACAGCTGCCATCCCCTCCACACCAAAACCTCTATTCCCTACGCCCTAGCCCGACGAGGGCGGAGAATCTGCTCGGACAGAGATTCCCTGTCCGAGTACTGCTCCACCCTCGAACATGCCTTCTTACAGCGCGGATCTGATCCGAGACCAAATCCGGCGGGCAGTCGCACCCGCCACCCCTAACTCCCACCCCAATACCCACACCACCACCGATTCCACCCTCCAACTCACCCTAACCACCCTGTATTTCCCCGGCATCCACGACATTCTGAAAAACATCCTGAAAGCCGCCCACCTTATCCTCTCATCCTCCCCTCACCAGATTCCATTTCCCAGACCACCGATGCTCTCCTTCCGCCGTCCCCCTAATCTGGCAAATATTCTATGGAAGAAAGAACCCCCAGCACCCACGCCTTTACACCCTGCCGGATCTTACCCCTGCGGTAGACCCCGATGTCTAACATGCCCAATAAACCCCCCCTGCAACTCCTTCTCCAGTCCCACAACCAACATCACCTACCCCATAACTTCCACCACCAACTGCACCACCCGCAATATCATTTACCTCCTGAGATGCACCCAATGTCCCGCCTTTTATGTTGGCCTCACCAGCAATCCCCTCAACATCCGCATGAACGGCCACCGCAACAGCGTCATTCTCAAACGACCGCTGCCTGTGGCCGTTCATGCGAACAAACATAATTTAAAGTTTAACAACTGCTTCACAGTGAGAGTCATTCGCGCTCTCCCCGACAATGCTTCGGCTCCCCAACTCCGTCAGTGGGAGCTTTCGCATATCCATCTCCTAAACTCCACTCCCCCTGGCCTCAACCTTCGATAGCTTTCCACTCCCTTTCTGTCTTCTCCCAACACCCTACCAATCCCCAACCCCCTCCGTATCCTCCAATCCTCGACCTTTCCGCACTACCCTTCCACCCCCATGCCTCCACCCAGTGTCACCGCCATCAGTCCTCTGTAGCTGAAGAAGGAGTAGTTCCGAAAGCTTCTACGTTTGTGATGTTTCTGTGTTTTAGTGTTCTTTTACGTGTGTCGCTTCGACATCCCCGGTGCCTCGCCAACCTGAAGTCGTCTGATTGGTGAGTGTTCACTGGGTTTCCTCATCCCAACACCTTGTTGACATCCATCCATATATTCATTTTACCTTTCCTTTTCCGTAAGCTGCTATATATATATATATATATATATATATATATATATATATATATATATATATATATATATATATATATATATATACTAGTAGAGGGTGCTTGCATACTGTAAGCATTTAATATCACCTTGAAAAAAACATTAATTTTTCAGAGATATATTTCATCATGAGAAATATTTCTTTAATTCTAAAGATTTCTCCTCAGGACAGGTTTTCGTTTTTTCGCTATGGATAAATAATGGAGTAAAACAATCAATAATTTTTGCAATTTTCGAAATATTATACTTTTCCCACATTGAGTTAATAATGTCACACATTTCTGCCAAATTTTAAATTTATAGTACAATTGGAAGTGAAATAGCATTTATATAATTGTTTAAATATAAAGATTTTTTAACGGCCAAAATAACAATTTTATGGATAAATTGAAATGTTAATTCGTTAGATAAAAAACCTCTAAATAATTTAAAAATTTCAGCTTCCTATCTTCCGGCTTAGTGTCTAAGCATCTACCTATTTGTTTAAACTTTAAGAATTTTAACTGCCAAAGAAAATAAAATATTAAAATTTCTATAATCCCTATTTCTTTTTTTACAAATTCTACCACTAAAAAAATTTTTAGCTCCGTAGCACATTTTGAAATACATATACCTTGAAAAATTGTTTAAACATTTGCGAATTTTTAGCGTTCGCATTGTTTCACTTTTCTAAGATTTTCGTTTTTTCTAGTCGGTTTTGCACAAAATCCTACCTAAGAAAAAATTTCGAATCTCCAGCTCTCCTGGAAGTGCCTAAACATTAGTATCCTCCTATATGTATGTTATATCCTCCTCCTCTGTAAGAAACGTCTATATATAATGATAAGGAGGGATAGAGCGGGGGAGAGAGAAAAGGAGTGGGAAGTAGAGGGAGATAGCGAGGTTAGGAGTAACGGCGGTTGGGATCTTCCTTTCTGCACACGACAGACAACCAAAAACGTATTTTTGTAGCTGCATTTTTTGAAAAGGTTTGGTTTATTGAACTGACTTTTATTTATTTAGGGTAATGGATGACAGACAAGAAACACTTGAAGGGAAATATTTTGAAATATTATTTCGATCCGTCGTATATACCGAGTTAAGGACTTTTTCTATTAACTTTGTCTACATTTTATTTGATTTATAATATAAATACACAAATTGAATTTATTTAAACTTCCATGGACATTTTTGTCTCTCTTTGAAGGCTCCAATAAAATTTCGTTTCGTTTCAGATACGAATTTTGTTAAAACACAGCTCTGATTTCACTAAAATTACTCTGATAGCTTGTGTTAATCCGTCCGAGGGTTAATCATCAGCGAAAATTCCCTCTTGAAATGGCAATCGGCAAAGTTCGTTAAACTGGAAGATTTTCTGAATGCGACCTGGATCCCGAATGTTTTGCCGTAATCAAAGCCAGATAAGTAGTAACCATAGATAAATACGGTACATATGTATATATGTTTCACGAATCAATATAAACTGATATCATTAATTGAAGCGCGAACGCCAAAACTGCTAAAGCAGCATCAGGAAAAACCGAGAATTCTCATCCAGCGACTGGCTATTGTTATTGACCGAACAATTTGTCGTCGGCGAGGAACCGGTTGGCCGATCGCGCATTCCTCCTTCTCTCTCTGTCCGACTGGCGCCCCTCGCCATCGGCGCCTCATCTGCATATCCAGTCCCTTGAACCCACGCGGGCGAGAGCGCCCGTCCGCCATGTTGGATCGGTCGCACGGCGGCGCATCCTGCCCGCTGCACAATTCTATGCAATCGCGAGACTCGCCGTCTCTCGAACGTTTCGGAAAAGCCCTCTTCGACTGCACTCCTTCCTTCTTCGGAATTTCTCATTTTTCATCGGCGTGGTCCGAAGGAACTCCGTTTCGGCGATCGCAATTGCGTTGCAACCATTTTCCCAAGGAATCTTACGATTTCTCCCATTTTTAAATAAATAAACTCAGTAATTAGTAATAAGGAAATGTATTTTTATTTGCAACCATTAAGAGTTCATGCACCGTTATTACCGCTGTCTAATATCCTCTCTGTCACTGATTTCTCTCTTTTAAACGACGAAATCTCTTTTTCCCTCTCATTGTTCTGTATCTATAAATTTCAGCTTCATTTTCTCACAACCTACCTTGCTCATGTTTCCAGATTCACTCATCACTCCGACACAAGGGCGGATCTAGAAACCTCCCGGGGGGGGGGGGGGGGCGATTAAGTACTATTTTCCTCGTAAATAGGAAAATTTTCAAATACAACTCCCTATATTCGTCAAAATTATATTCAGGACTTTTAAAGAGATTATCACAAGAAATAATAGTATAATATATTTTCTATCATAAATCCTATTTTAGGTGAAATATATTTTGAAAACTACGCATACATTGACCTCCCTTATAATAATCCATATTTTGCGAAAATGATGTATAAGGCTTATTTTTTGCATAATGTAAAAAAGAAAAAATATATTTAAATCGGGTATCTGTGACATTTTATTAACTTTGTATAGCACTTCTTAACATTTTATTTTAAAAATCAAAATAAAAAATCAAGTCGTCGATTGCCAGAATTAGCAAAACGATCTAAAATCTCTTCCGGGTCAAGATGAATATCTTGATGTATATGGAGTAACGCCAAACCCACAAGTCTTTCTTCACTCATTCTGCTCCGCAACCAAGTTTTTAATCGTCGCAAAGCCGAAAAGCTGCGTTCAGAGCTAGCAATACTAATAGGAAGAGTGAGTAAATTTTTAAATAAAATTTTGCAATTTGGATAAATTTCCTCGTCGCACATACTGAAAACTTCACAGGCATTCATGCCAGTTTTAATGTTCCCATTTGGTTTTCCACATTATTAATTCGCTTAGAAAAATAGTAAACGAATTTGAAATAATGGAAACATTCAAAGAGTCAGAATATTTTTCCCATAATGACGTTGCAGTATTATCTAACTCAACTTGATCCAAACACAATAGTTGTTTCGGTAATATATTTCCCGAATTAAATGCCTTCAGTGTATAATCACAAAAACGGTTTCGAAAATCAACTAGGAGAGTATCAATCATTGGGATAAATAACCTACGTCGATAGTATTCCTCAGCGGTTTCCGAACAGTTGATTCGTCTTGATGCATACCAGGGCTTAATGAGTTTTAATTGCAAAATATCTGCAAATTCATTAATGCTTTTCCAAATTCTATTAAATACTTCGTCAACCCTTTTCCTTTCACAATCTAATAAGCAAATGATGTCCTTAATGCATTCTATAGCTGAATACAGATCTAGCGATTCTTTTTGTAATGACTTACTAACCGGAAGTGTTAAGGAAAAAATAAAAATAATGCATTTCATCGAAACAATGAATTCGCTTGTCATGAGATTATTGAGGAGTAAATCTGCCTTTGTTGAAGATGTCCTATCTTCCCAATTACTGATATCGTTCAATATCTTGGTAATTGTGGAAATTTTTTTCTCAGACATTAAACAAGCATTATGCCTTTCTACCCAGCATGTATCGCACAAGCTACTTAATCCCCCACCCATTTCTCTCTTTAAAAGAAAACTTCTCTTAGCAGACAAATAAAATTAATAACCTCGCCCATTAATTCAAAACATTTTCTAATTGCCCTAATTTCAGACGATTTCGACAAAGTCAAGTTCAATAAATGGCTTTGGTAAGGAACTCTAACCTTACGGATTTCTGAAGCAGCACCACGCTGCTCAGAAGCCATGACACGGCAGTTATCGGTGCAAATATCAACACAGTTTTTCATATCAAGATTATTTTTTATTTATAACTGAACAACTGATTTTCCTAGCACATCCCCTCCTAATTTAGGTTCTAGGTCTTGTCTAATTCCTGATGTGAAATTTTCATCGTGCAAATCCACAAAACCAATGAAATCTTCCCTAATTTTATTTTCATAAACATACCTAATAACAGGGCTTAATTGAGACACCATAGTTATATCAGTAGTTTCGTCAAATAAAATGAATAATATTTTCCTTCCCTCACAAAGTTGAGGATTTTTCCAAAATTTCATCGCCGCAACAATCAATAATCGAGTTCTGAGTCGTTTTTGAAATGTATGTGGCATTTGCGCTAGAAGATTTCAGATGATTTTCGAGATCCTGGTCACCACCACGGATACGCAATTTTAATATAGCGCGAAAATTTCCCTCGTTCATAATGCTTTCACTGCTCTCAGGCCTGTCTGAAAAATTGCCGTCATCCCTATGGCCTCGAAATGGTATATTTTGTCTACCTAGAGTGATTATCGTGTCAATAATAGGCAAAAGACGCTTTCGATTCTCTTGAACTTGCTTCAGTCTCCCTGAAATTAACATGTTTTGAACTTCAGTTTGGGGCTTGTCAAAGTTCCTTAAAAACATTTCTGCCGATTCCACAGAGCTATTATGATAAGCATTGCCTTGGTGTTTTTCAAAAACACCATCCTTACCCAATAATTTTGAAAATGCAGTAAGTGGCTTTGAAACTAAAACTCTGGTCTGAGTGTTACATTTAATTGAACCAACAGTTGTAGGAGCGAACAAGGAACAATATTTACAGTAAATTCCCTGCTTTGTTGGAGAATATACTACCCAAGTGAATCTATCTAAGTGAATTTGATTGAGGTATCTCTTTTCATCTTTGCCGTTCTTTTGATGCTCAGAAAAAGGAAAGATATAATTTTTAGGTGGACAAAACGGATTTTTTAAAAGTTCTTTCTTTGTTAAATTATCTAATTTTCCTCCAAGGTAAATACCGATATCATTCTTCACCGTTGCACTACCATCACTAATATAATGTTCGATATCTACCGAATGAACCTATGAAATAACTGAACTGTTATCTTCATAAGCGTATACATCTCTCTTCAAGGAGTCGACAGGTAGTAGTGTAGACACAGCAACTTCCACTTCTTTATTGCTCGAATTTATTATTGATTCTTTTTCTGAAGAATTGAGATAAAAATGCAACGTTTTCTGGCGCTTTTGTCTGTTTGATTTCATTTTAATCAAGGTATATCTGAAAATGTTCAAATAATGATTCACATTAATAATATACAAAATTTAACTATACATCTTCAATGCTGAATAAAGTATAATACTATGACTAAATATATAAATTCCCTTTTAAAGATAAATTCCACGGAATAACTTTTAAAATAATAATACTTTTATCAGACATTGATTGTTGCATTTTTAGTGCTTTGAATTCGAATATAGAGAAAATAAACAATAAAAACTTCTTAGAAATCACTTACAGATAATTGTAGAATTCTTCCGCTGCATGTTCGTCGACTATCTCCAAAGAAGTAATAATCACTCTTGAAGTGATGGTATTTCGAATACTTGTAGAACTGCTGCTGTAATGCTAAATTGTGTGACACGATAAAACGCAAAACCTGAATGTCTGTACCGACTATATACTTCTGCGACACTTGCAACTTATAGCACTTCTGCGGCAAACTATCATACACGCGCTAGCGAATCACTGAATGAATGATCTTAAAACGCTCGGAAGCTCTTGAAAACAATGACGGGAAAACCCAAGTTAGAGAAAGGTCCCTTGTAAAGGATTTTGGGAGATGGAAGAGCTCAGAAGTGGGGAAGCACTCTAAGCAAACGGGGAGGGAGGAAGGGGGGAGTGGGGTAAATTCCAAAATGTGTATTTAGAAATATCATTGTAGTTCTTTTGGGTAAACCCAAGAAGAGACATCTAAAAAGCTTCTTAAATTATAGCCATTCGTAAGAACAAAACGAACCGACACCAGTGAATGAGGGTGGAAGGAGAACCAAGGCATAAACCGATGGCTTTGTATCATCCTTTTACCGGTACCTAGCCGATAGCGTAGGTCGTTGACATGGCCATCGCCCCTACTCGCGGCTCGAAAGAGAGAGGATTCATATGATACTATCTTTACTGCACTCGGTGCAAGGGTTCTCCAAAAGGCTACGCGCCCGGAGTGCGCACATTGAGAGCATTCGAAGGCAATGTCCCACGTGGGTAGGTTCCTTCTCCTTCACTCGCCATTCGTTGAAAATCCTGGGAATTCCATTCCCCTCCCCACCACTCCAATTAGCAAGTTTCAGCACCGCCCAGGGTGACACTATCTCCAACAGACCCTTTTTGCTAGGACAATACGTCGGCAGCGACATAAAGACAAGAAGCATGGGAAATTTCGAAGAAGAATCTATTCAATAACCTAAGCCTACTGAAGAAACCATCCCGCCACCTGACAGCCTGCTTATTCTCTTGACCCAGAGAGTACCCAAGGGGGGGGGGGCGATCGCCCCCCCCCTTGGATCCGCGCATGCTCCGACAACATATTTTCCTTCATCTGCCTTAATTGCAGATTATTTCTTTCACAAAACTGTGAACCACTATAGGGGCAATATTTAAGAAATTATTTTCTTTGGGAAACCGACCTTCTAAAAAAATTCCTTCCTTAATAAAGGGTTTTCTGCAAGTGGCAGAGAAAAGAGTAACCCAACTGGGTGCCGCAACGAGAAATGCTTCATGCTCCGTGGGTTTTGGAACTTGATATCGGCTCTCCTGCCTCATCCCCTCACTCCCTATTCCACTGCACCAGCTCTCTCATGCCTACCTACTAATCATCAGACAGTAGGGCAGAGATAGTGTGTGTGGGAGAGAGAGAAACAGGTAGAGGTAGATAGAGGTAGAGAGAGGGAGGTATTGAGAGGTAGAGAGACAGAGGTAGAGAGGAGGAAGAGGTAGAGAGAGGGAGGGAGAGGTAGAGAGAGGGAGAGGTAGAGAGAGGGAGGTAGAGAGAGGTAGAGGTAGAGAGAGGAAGGTAGAGGTAGAGAGAGGGAGGTAGAGGTAGAGAGAGGGAGGTAGAGGTAAAGAGAGGGAGGTAGTGGGATATAGTGGGAGGTAGAGAGTTGGAAGTAGAGGAAGAGAGAAGGAAGGAGAGGGAGGTAGAGTTAGGGAGAGGGAGGTAGAGAGAGGGAGAGGCAGAGGCAGATAGAGGTAGTGAGTGAGAGAGAGAGAGAGCTAGAGTTAGGGAGAGGGAGAGGGAGGTAGAAGTATAGAGATGGAGGGAGAGGGAGGTAGAGAGATGGAGGGGGAAGGAGGTAGAGGTAGAGAGATGGAGGGGGAGGGAGGTAGAGGTAGTGAGAGGGAGGTAGAGGTAGAGAGAGGGAGAGGCAGACAGAGGTAGTGAGTGAGAGAGAGAGCTAGAGTTAGGGAGAAGGAGGTAGAGGTAGAGAGATGGAGGGAGAGGGAGGTAGAGAGATGGAGGGGGAAGGAGGTAGAGGTAGAGAGATGGAGGGGGAGGGAGGTAGAGGTAGTGAGAGGGAGGTAGAGGTAGAGAGAGGGAGAGGCAGACAGAGGTAGTGAGTGAGAGAGAGAGAGAGTTAGGGAGAGGGAGGGAGAGGTAGAGAGATGGAGGGAGAGGGAGGTAGAGAGATGGAGGGGGAAGGAGGTAGAGGTAGTGAGATGGAGGGAGAGGGAGGTAGAGGTAGAGAGAGGGAGAGGCAGACAGAGGTAGTGAGTGAGAGAGAGAGAGAGAGCTAGAGTTTCTTCAGATTGGAGGCGCGGGCGGATAACGCCAACTGACCACGGAAGTGAGCGCTGGGAGCGACGCACTTTCATGCCGAACGAATGGAGTTTGTGGTTAATCAACCGGATTGCATACCGAACTAGTCATTCCATGTTTCTCGGAGGTTGCGGGTCAGCGCGGCGGGTGTCGACAGCCACTGCAGAAAGACGCTATTATGAGGAGAGGCGATGATTACATTATCCTTTGAGGCAACGGGAGCGGTTCGCGTTAAGAAACGGTGGTAATTGGGGGAAATGAGCTTGTGCCGCGAAATAGCGTGCTTCGGGATGAGGTTCGGCTCTTAAACCTTAAGGGTACACTGGGGCTGTGAATATCCCACGGATTTATATTTTGCTTGTAAGTGAGAGATGGTTATGTATATTAGCTTGTCACTTTGAGAGTTCCTTTAGGGTCACTTAAAGATGATGTTGATAATTTTTTTGTTTGTCATCGCTCGTTTTTGTGCTTTCAGTAGCGTCTTTGGAGCACTGAATACCCCTGTGTACCGGAATCGTATGTTTTTTTCGAGCCTGTTTCAGTGAACTTTAGTATTCACCGTAATTTCCAAACGCAAACTATAACTCCACCGATCAGATTAGTACAAAATGCAACATTGAGACACGTTTTTATGCATTGCATCGATCTTAAAACTTTTGCCACGGATGCCGATGTAGCTGTTTACCTCTCGGAGTGGATAAACTAGAACATGGCCTCTTGCTACCTTTTATGTGTTGTTAAATGCTGCAGCTATCAATGCATTTGTTATTTTGTCACACAATAATGGCAGGAAAGGCAAATATAATCTGTCTAGGGATTCATTCTTGATGAACTTGATGGAAGCTATGATCAGGACCCAGCACCAAGAACGCTTCCAAATTACAACTCTGAGAACTTCCCTCCGTAAGTACATAGCTTCATAACTTCGACTGCCAGAGGCTTCAACGAGTACTAAAATCAATTTCAAGTCAAGGAGTGGAAGATGTCAGCTATGCGACCGCAGCAAGGGCTGCAAAACTACAGCACGCTGCAAGAGCTGTCAGGAGTTTACTTGCCGGAATCATTCGGATATAATTTGCAACAAATGTTTTAAATAATTTCAAAAACAGTTTCCTTTTACTTTCTTGTTTATAAATTAAAAAATAAACATTTGTTTGCTAAGAGGTAATGGCTAAATATTTTCTTCGTGGGGTACTCAGTGCCTCAGTGTACCTGTATAGGGTGCCAAAGCCTAGTGTACCCTTCCAGGGTTAACGAGCTCCTGTCTGCAGAGGAGCGGCAACGTTGTTCGAAGGACCCACGCCCGAGAGGTTGGCCTCGGCAGGTGGGAAGCCCGCGACCGCGCACTGATACTTTTCAGTCGCTGGTGCTGCCGAAGGTAACGGTGGCGGAAAGAACTACTTCGCGGTAGAACTAAATTCGGGAGCGTGTGAAATGGTGTGAAAGCTTCCGAGTACATAAGTATTCTGCCGACGTAAGAGCGAGTGTTTAAAATCACTATATGGCGTCCAGTGACATTAAAATGTACGCTAATATACCTTACCTAAGCCCTATGACGTCACTCATCCGCCGCGATCCACTCAAAATCTTATTAGAGACTAAACGCTTAAACTAAATCGATTGATATATCATATTTGGGGATAAAATCATTCATAATAGACACTCTGAAGAGATTAACAATACTGCGCAACAATTAAGGGTACTTTATTTATGGATATTTTGAAACTAAATTCCATTTACTCAAAAATGGCTATAAGGATTTTGATCTAAATACATCTAATCGTACAGCCTAATGTCTCAAATAATACTAACTAAGCCATATATCCCAAAAACTTATTAAATATCGACCAGTGGCATTAATATATACGCTAAAATACGTTTAACTTTGATTTATGAGCGTTTTTCTTTTATAAACGTACACAGTCGACCAAACGTATATACAGGGCCGTCCTTTACGATCGCGAGGCCCTAGGCAAAAACCAAATCATATAAACAGAGCAGTTAGGCAAAGATTTTTTTAGCCGAACTGGTAAAAAAGGATGCATATTTTTTTTCAAATGAAAAACAAAAGTTTAATATCAGCAGATATAACTGTAAAAATAGGTATATTACATTACATAAATTTTATTTTTCTAGATTTTGCCGCAGTAAAATCTTTTAGCAGTGAATAAAAATCAAATTGGTCGACGATGTATTTTTCTATTGATAAAATTGCTAATGCAACTAATCTTTCCTATGTCATTGTACTTCTCAAATGAGATTTTATTAGCTTTAATTTTGAAAAACTTCTTTCTGCACTCGCAACGGTGACTGGTATTCTTAACAAAATACGATGAGCAATGGATGCATTAGGATAAATGTCTGTATATTGTTGCTTAAATAAAAATTTCAAAATCTCAGCAGGCGTTGAAGACTTAAGAACTTCATGGATGGCGATACTCAGACTCTCTAGTTCTTCATATAATCTCTTTCGATCTATATCTTTCATGCCTATATTTTCATTTGTTAAAGCTAGTTATAAATTTAAGCATTTATGTCTGAGCTCTATTGTGCTACAGGCAGAGGAACTCATGGGGTGTGAGAGAGATTAGGTGCGTCAAGAGGATATGCCTCAATGTCTTACCATCTACATTCTTAGCAGTATAAACAAACACGAAAAATACTACTCTTATTAATACTGACATTAAGACAGCGAATGAATCAGAATTTATCTTCATCGATTTTCCCGGCTGATCTTTTACTAAACAGAATACCAAATATTTCATAATAATTCTTAAGTGTTGTAAATCTTTCTTTTATTTGACTCAAGGCTGTGCCTAAAGCACAATTGAAAAATTCAATTTCAAATTCCTTTTCCCCGCTGCTTAACTTCTCAGACATATATTTTACTAAGAAAGCCATTTTTGGCGGATTAAGGACTCTGCCGTCCCTAGACCCTGCAATAATAGCCGTCCTATATGAATTTAATTTAGTATTTACGAATTAGTATGAGCTAAATATTAAACTAACAGGAGAGAAAAAATGCACACATCATGCGTGCATACATGCGAGGCCGAGGCGTTCTTTACGATATATTCATCATGTCTCAAAAGATAAATATTAATGGCTTAGTATAATATCTCAGAACTGAAAAATGGAATTCCAGTAGTGATGCCAAGGAAATATCAAATTTTTGATTCACTAATTTATTTCATAATCGGTTGTAAGTAATAAAATTATCGACATTTATTTAAAACTTACCTCACTTGAATAGAAGTAATATAATCATTGTGTTCGTTCACACCTTCGTCGTAAATTACTCATTTCTTTTCGCTTACAATCGCTGTGTATACGTAAAGAAAATAGACGTATATATACAATCGCTGTATAAATAAGGGTTCGGCAACCAACGGCAAGCTGAGGGATATTATATGGTAGACTAACTCACGGGAAAAATTGTGAAAAAGATTTTTTCAAAAGTATTTCCCTTTTATTTCACTCGGTACTGTAAATTTCCCGCACCATATCCTCAATGTTTTATGCTAATAAAAGAAAAACTTCGTAAACGCGATGGCTAAAATGAATTTTGCTGGTGCACGCACGGAAAGGGTCAAATTTTTAGTATTGCTAAGAGTGGCACTCGAAAGAAAATCGTTGCCGACCCCTGGGTTAAATGCAAACCAAGCAATCGCCATATTAAATACTAGTAGAAGGTGCTAGCATTCTGCTAGCATTTCATCTCACCTTGAAAAACCATTAATTTTTCTGAGAGATATGTGATCATGGGAAATATTTCCTTAATTCAAAAAATTTCTCCTCTGCACCGATTTTCGTTTTTTCCTTATCGAACAATAATGGAGTAAAACAAACTAATATTTGCAATTTTAAGAATATACTTTTTCTATATTGGGTTAATAATGCCACACATTTCGGCCAAATTTTAAATTTGTAGCACATTTAGAAGTGAAATAACATTTATCTAATTGTTTAAATTTAAATTATTGTTAACGGCCAAAATAACGAAATAAAGAAATTTTTATTCGTTTATATAAACTAAGCTCTAAATAACTTTAAAATTTCAGATCCCTAACTCCCCCCTAGTATCTAAATATTTACCTATTTGTTTAAACTTTATGAATTTTAAACTGCCAAACAAATTAAAATATCAAAATTTCTATAATCCCTGTTTTTTTTACAAATTCTACCTAAACAAAATTTCAGATCCGTAGCACATCCGGAAATACCAAAACCTTGAAAATTTGTTTAAACACTTTCGCATTTTTAGCGGTTGTATTGTAGAACTTTTTCAAGATTTTGTTTTTTCTAGTCGGTTTTGCACATAATTCTACCGACAAAAAATTTCGAGTCTGCCGCTTTTCTGGAAGTGCCTAAACATTAGTATCTTCCTATATGTTATATCCTCCTCTGTTAGGAACGTCATTATATATAATGACTAGTAGGTCCTTGAATTCTGCAAGCATTTCATCTCACTTTGAAAAACATTAATTTTTTAGAGAGATATTTCATAATTGAAAATATTTATTTGATTCAAAAGATTTCTCCTCTGCGCCGATATTCGTTTTTCTCTTATGGAACAATAATGGAATAAAAAATTACTTAATATAATAGCCGTTGTCCGTAATGTGACACTGACGTCATCAATGGCACTTTTTAACGCGTATTTAACAAACCTCCCGATTAGGTGGAAGGTTGAAATTTCGCAGGAATGTTTGATTCAGATATAAAAATTAAATGACGAAAAAAAAAACAAAAAAGACCCGGGTTAGACTTCAGGGGAGCGATTTCCATTACCCGTATGACAGCACGTAAAAAGCGACTTTTTAAAGTGTAGACTTTTATTCTTTTGGAAATTAAAATTAGAAGAAATTGACGTACGATCTTCGAATTTAAACTATGCTTTAGGAATGTTAATGAAGTTTCTTATTCTATTTATCTTTTTCCGTCTACCGTTCGAAATCTACCATATGAAGCATTTAAATCACATATTTTGGGAAAATATCTGCTTTTAAACAGGTTGTTGTCTTGCCAACCACGTCATTGTTAAACTTCGAGAATCAATTGTTGTCTCAACCTGCATATGTGCAATATATACGAATGCATAGCATTAAATTTTCGTAGGAGTTTTCGCGAAATTACGTAATTCTAATGGGACTGGGATTTAGTTTGGATTATTTTGCTTATATAAATGGCTATATAGATGTAGAATAAGAGAGAGGGCGATGTGGGGAGGTAGATAGGAAGGAAGGGATATAGAATGGAAGTAGTGCTTGTCATTTCCCGGATCTTTCACAATCCCGGTATTCCGGGATTTGAAATTATAAATCCCGGGATTCCAATAAACAATTTAAAAATCATTTAAAAAGAAAGGAAAAATAAAAATAAGGTTACCAATTGGTTGTTTATGAACCAGGAGTGAAATACAACTTTTTAAATTTATAGGAAGAATAAAATAAAAATATTGTTACTTTTATATAAACAGGTGAATCTTAAGTAATTTTACTCTAGCCTTAGGATTTTTTATCAATTCATCGGGTTATTTAATGTTTTAGTAGAAAATTATTCCATTTTATTTATTTGAACCTCGTATCAGACAAAAGGCTTACATATTGATGTGGATATGTTTTCCGGTTTTTAATCGCTCTCGGGACCCTGAGAAGTTCGAAGAAATTTGTTAAAATCGTTTACAAATATGGGTTACACGAATAAGATAAAAATTGATTAAAATTAGCATTTATTTATTGACCTGAAATTTGCTTATCATAACGATTGTAAAACTATAGTTACCAATACACACGGTATGTAAAATAAAATATGAATTTCTCGCATAGATAGAAAATCATATCGACAACATTGTTATAATTCTTATTTCCTATTAGTAATGGTTTTATAGTAACTTTTAAGAAAACATAATGTGTTCACACTAAGATCACTCAGTGATGTGCATATTTTGTTTATGAAAAGACCAGCTGCGGTTGTGAGAATAACCTGAACTTTGATACACCAAACAGTTTGTCAAAATATGCTCAGTTTGGAAGACAATCCGTATACAATGTCAACTCACACCCCATGGCGCAGAGTGGTCTTCAGCCCTTTTTGTTTTCGTCTAAATTATTTTTTAATATGGAATACACCAATATAGTTTTTAATTAGAGAATATGGAAAACGATTCAGTTGAATTGTAACTGGGAATGCTATAAATGTACATATTATCTGGAAGTGAAATTCCTGTCGTAAATTTGAGGAAAGCGGAAATCGCAAAAACGTAAAATCCGTTAAAATTTATCATCGTCCTTATGGACCAAACACCGAGACCGAAAAAATGCGTAAATTCGAGGAAAACGTAAAATCGAAGGACGTAAAATCGAGGCTTCACTGTATATATTCCCACGAGAATGCAAGCATTTGTGAGTGCTCTATATAAATGCCTTCCTTATTATTGCATTAGAAGTGAAACTAAGCAACTCTGAAACAAAGAGAGTCTTAGTGGTCCCTTTATGAACCGCACGGACGATAAAGGCTAGAGAGTAAAATTCTCTTTATGATATACCGGGAATTCCCGGGATATTTAATGGATTTCCCGGTATACGGGAAATCCATTTTAACCACGGGATCCCGGGATGGCAAGCACTAAATGGAAGGTAGTACATAGAAAGTAAGGGTGGTATAGAATTAGTCTGTTTTTCCAGAGAAGGAGAGAGAGAGGAGAGGGAGGGAGGATGGGAGGGAGGATGAGAGAGAATAAGAGAGAAAAGGAGGAAATTAAATTCAATACTTAATCCACGCATACCCGTCGTATTTGACGGGCAATTACGCTAGTCACTAATATTTGCAATTTTAGGAAAATTATACATTTTCCACATTGGGTTAATAATGCCACACATTTCTAGCAAATTTTAAATTTGTAGCACACTTAGAAGTGAAATAACATTTATCTAATCGTTTAAATTTAAATAATGTTTAACGGCCGCAATAACAATTATATGGATACACTGAGATGTTTACTCATTTGTATCGACTAAACTTGAAATTACCAAACATTTCAGCTCTCTAACTCGCCCCGTAGTATATAACCAGTTACCTATTTGTTTAAACTTTAGGAATTTTAACTGCCAAACAAATTAAAATATAAAAATTTGTATAATCCCTATTTCGTTTTTTTTACAAATTCAACCTAAAAAAATTCAGTTCCCTAGCACATGGAAATACATAAACCTTGAAAATTTGTTTAAACAATTTAGAATTTTTAGCGGCCGCGTTGTAGAACTTTTTCAAATTTTTCGTTTTTTCTAGTCGATTCTGCACATGATTCTACCGACAAAAAAATTTCGTGTCTGCCGCTTTTCAGGAAGTAGTATCTTCCTATATATATGTTATCTTATTATATATAGACTATTCTTACAGAGGAGGAACATATATATATACAAGTAGTTGGTGCTTGCAAGCATTTCATCTTACCCTGATAAATATTAATTTTTCAGAGAGATAGAACATTATTAGAAGTATTTTCCAAAAGATTTCACCTCTGAACCCAATTTCTATCTTTCCTTATTGAACAATATTTGATTAAGACAATGATTTAAATTTGCAATTTTAAAATTATTATACTTTATCCAATGTAAGGTACTAATTCCACACATTTTTGTCAAATTTGAAGTCGTACCACATCTAGAAGTGAAATAGTATTTATTTAATTGTTTAAATTTTTTAAGTTTAATACGCCCGCAATAACACTTTGTTGGAGATTTTTAAATGTTTCTTAGTTTCAATGCACTAATCTGTACATAACTTTAAAATTTCAGCTTCCTAGCTTGCAAAATTTCAGCTTCCTAAACGTATTAGATTGATCTACACACTGGAATAACTTTTTCCCATGCTAACTTATGGGAGATATTCCGGGGTATCTGGAGTCGAACCCAGGACATTGTAAGCAAAAGTAACAATAATTCCTAATAGTTATTGCATCCACCTAGGGACACTGATAATTTCATTTTTCTAGCTTACAGGCAAGTGCCCAAAATTAATTTACAAATTGGAGCAATGCTTTTCTTATGGGAAAAACGGAATTTCTGGAGTCGAATCATGTCACTTAAGTGAGAAGTCTCATTTTATCTGTAGGTTTCTCCAGCATTTCTACAAAAACTGAAACTTTCAGCTCTCTAGCTCTTGTAATTTGGGCTGGACATATAATGCGTACGCTAAAAATTCGTAATTGTTTAAACAATTTTTCATGGTTTATCCAAATTCCAAATTTTCTACGGAGCTGAATTTTTTCAAAGGTAGAATTTGTAAAAAAAAACGTAATAGGGATTATAGAAATTTTGATATTTCATTTGGTTTGACTGTTAAAAAATCTTGAAATTTAAACAAATAGATAAATGTTTAGGTATTACGGTGCAAGCTAGGAAGCTGAAATTTTAAAGTTATGTAGAGATTTGTACATTGAAACAGACAAACATTTTAAAATCTTCAATAAAGTGACATTGCCGTCGGTAAAAATTATTAAAATTTAAACAATTAAATAAATATTATTTCACTTCTAGATGTTCTACAACTTCAAAATTTGACTGAAATGCGTGGAATTAGTTACTGTGTTAATGAAATGTTGAAGCGTGATTTGCTGGAATGCCTGAAAATACTGAATAAAACAATCTTAAATTAGAAATTCAGCAAAATGCATTAAATGTGTACCATTATGAACCTCCATTTTCTATAAACAAAATTTTAAAATTTAACTTTTAGACGTAACAATGAAATGATCGGTAAATCCAGTTAAAAAGATAAGATTTTTCCAATATATGTAATTTAAACGAAAATTTTTAGCGAATTCTAATTGAGGGTGAATATCGACGATAAGAATAAGAAAATATATTTATTTTTCTTTAAAACGGTCCAGGTTCGAAGATCGAAGGTCAATTATTTCTCAGTTAAATATTTAAAGCCTGCACGTCGATAGATCGATTTTTACGTGTTATCTCATGGAAAATAGAAATTATTTTCTGGAGTCGAACCCGGGTCTTTTTTCGGGATTTTTTTATTCGTTCCCTCTTTAATATCCAAGTCTAGCATTCCTACCAGATTTCATTCTTCTACACAGTCGAGATGTTTGTTTAAGCACGTTTAATGTGCCGCCAGAGGCGATGGCGTCAGCAATTTTATCTCGGACGGACTGATCCTCGGCCAATAATTCATTCTTTTATTATTTGTATTTCTATATAATTTTGGTGATCTTTTTTTTTAATTTACACTGGCGGATCCAGAAACTTCCCAAAGGGGAGGGGGTGTCGCCCTCTGGCGACGCCCTTATTATATTTTGGGAATCCCTGCTCGTCAGAATCTTTGTTTCCCTTGGCATACAGACAACTCTCGGCGAAGGAAAATTGTGCGGAATGGATTGAAGAATGCGCCGCCTGAGGGAGGTGGTTCGATCCTCCCCCCCTCGACCCTGAATTTGAATTGATTGTTATTTAGCGCGTTAGCAATTTTTTCGTTTTAGCAAGATTTTCGTATCGTGATTTTTTTCAATTATGTACAGTGTACATAGGTTGCTTGAGTGCGCGTGCATTGTACGCGTACTCAAGTTTATACTGGATTTTACAAATGCAGTTTGAAGCATAAATATCACGCATGGATTTTAGCGGTTCGTTTCAGACGAATCCGTTTTCCCGCTCGTCTTTAAAATTGTGGTCAAATGTTAATATCTTGAGCAGAGGTGGGCAAAGATTTAAGAATTGTACCGCGTTAACACTTGCGGATGCTTAGGCCGGCCCTCATTAACAGTTACCTCGGCGGGACATATTAGGGCTCACAAAAGGACTTACTTTAAAGAATGGGAAGGATCCTATTATTGAAAATCAATAATATTTTAGCGCATTAACTTAATTAGAAAGGGGGTTTCGGCCATAATTTTATGGCCACGAATACACATTATTGTGTGACATTACACCTTTCGTTTTCATAATGTCATAGCGAGTGTAATGTGGCCCAAGGGCCGTAGTTTGTCCACCCCTGATCTAGAGCGCTGAAATTTGACATACCGTTTATGTAGTCTTAGCCTCCCAAAATGAAGGGTAGAAGCACGGCGGGCAGATACTTAAACAAGTAATGAAAGAGCTGCTGGAAGGAGGCAGTAAATGGCGGTTCTTTCAAATGAAATTGTTAATAGAGAAAGTGGTTCTTCTATACAATATCCCCGCTATGACGGGGGAGAGAGCCAATCTGTATATGGAGCATTTCGAGTCTAAGGCGCTATCACCATGTGGTCCTCGTCTTTCATGCTGGCTGCGTTACGTGGATGACACATTCGTCATTTGGCCCCATGGGACAAATAAACTCCACGAGTTCCACCGTCTACTCAACCAAGTCCACCCGGCCATCCAGTTCACCATGGAAGTCGAAGAGAACGGCACCCTACCATTTCTCGACGTCATGGTGAAGAAGAGACCTGACGGAAGCCTTGGACACAGCGTATTTCGGAAAAAGACGCACACTGATCGTTACCTGCATGCTGCCTCTCATCAACATCCTCAGCAGAATGCATCAATAATCAAGACCCTGATGCACCGAGCAAAGACGATTTCCGATCCCGAGTCGCTAAAAGACGAAGAAGAGCATATAAGAAGGGCACTCATGAATAATGGCTACAGTCACCCCTTCATCCGGACGGACAGACGGACATCTACAAGAAAACGTGCACGTAACAGAATACGGAATCGAATGACTAAAAACGAAGCCTCTCTCTCTAGTTTCGCTAAAGAGTTAATAACGCATCAAAAGACAGTAAGACGGACGGACAAACCGAAAAAACGTGCTTGAAACAGAATACAGACTCGTTCGGAGAAAAAACGAAGTCTCTAGCTGCTTTTCTTTAAGAGTTAGTGCGTCGGAGTGACAGACGAACCTCCGCAAGAAATCGTGCACAAGTCACACTAAATCGAATGGCAAAAGTGTCTTTAGCTGCTTTCGTTTAGGAGTTAGCGCGTCAGACAGACAGACGGACAAATCGATCGCATAAGCGGCAATTTTTGGAAAAACAGCTAAAAATCGAATTGTCAGTTGGAAATTCCTCATCATCTTCCCTAGCAACCTGAGCTTCTTATAATGTCGAAACGGGCGGATTGGGAGCAAAAATCGGCCCGGGCAAACCTTCGGACCTCGGCCCACACATCTGAGTAAAATATTACCCTATATTATCATGAGACACATAATGTCAGCTCATTCTGTTTGTTTATTTTAAATAGACAAAGTTTACATAATTTTTATATAACCCAATCGTTTATATGAGTAGGTTGGCCAGATTTTTACTTTCTCCATATACGTAGTATAGGGGAAAGTATTGTATTCATGAAAAAAAATCTACTTCGAGATTTCAACGGAAATACACGTATTGAGGTCCCCTGAACACGTTTTGGCCATTTTCTCGATGATGTCTGTGGGTGTGATAGCTTTTTGCGGGTGCTCTAACTCAAAAACTATTGATCAGGTCAACGCAACCATATAGTAACTGACACCCGTCATATGATGGGAAAAATCTAGTTATTAATATTTAACTCAATAATGAATTTAAGGCAGAGTAACTACTGGACTCTTGTATACTGTATTTATCTGAATATAAGATGACTTCCCTTATTAGAACTTCCCATTCACAGAAAAATGTAGAAACCTCTCATCTTTGGAAGTATTTTCCATGCGAATGGCACCCTAGTTGTTTTTGTTATTTCACTCCAATGGTGCCCACACTACGGCCCACAGGCCACATTTGGCCAACCGAATGTCTTCATTTGGCACGCAGAGGGGTTTAACAACTCAAGGATACAAGGTAACGAAATGTAAATTGAAAATTATAAATACAGTACTTTGCACCTCTATTCGCCTAATAGATAAATACTTTAAAACAGATCGGGTATTATTGACTCAAACTAAACCCTTTAGGTTCTTAAACTTATTCTTAAACTGTAGTTTCGACTGCATGTGGCCAACAAAGATAGCAGAAGTGGCTAATGTGCCCCCACAGCTGAAAAGTTTGGACGCCAGTTTTACGCCATAGTGCGTTCATTTTGGTCGCGTCACATTGTGTTACAACACCTTGATGCAAAGAAATTTATTCTGGCCAAGCTCCGAACTCTACCAATATAAGAGGGTTACCTTGGTTTTTCAAATAGCAACAGGAAAAATTCATATCAGGATAAATACAGCATTTGCATGTATAAGGCACAAATACAGTAGAAACCCATTTTTACTGTCTGTTAAATTACATATTTTTGTATAGTGGATCAAGTCGTCACTGAGAAAATTTTATTTGTATCACACCCGTGCGACATACCCCCGAAAAACATTAGCCTATAACTAGGCTTGGTAGGATTCGACGTTTATTTTTTTTTAAATCGACGTTTATTTTTCCGAGAGATTTTCGACGAATATCGACGGTTCAAATTGCTTCATGGTAGAATTCATTTTTTTTAAAATAGTTTATTTTCCCGAGAGATTTTCAACGGATATCGACGATAAAAATTACTACTTAAATATAGGGCTGGCAGTTTTCGGCTTTTCAATTCGATGATTTAAATTTACTTTTTACATCGAAATTCTACGTAAAATTTACGTTTATTTTGCAATACTCTGATTATTTATTTAACTTTTTATATCTATATAAATAAAATTCAAATTCTGTCTGTTTGTTACCGCATCACGCAAGAACGGCTGGACGGATTTTTAGGAAATTGCAGGGTATCTTTAAGATGGTCCAACTTTAAATATAGACTATGTAGTGGAGCCAAAACAGTTTTTGGTTTGGGAGAGTACATAATTTTTTTAAAGAAAACCGTGATTTGTGGCAGATCATTTTAACGGTTTTTGAAGAGATGAATCGAAAAATGTAACTTTCTTATACGCTTTGATACTTGACCGATGTGCGAGATCAAGACTCGGGCAGAAGTAGAGGCCGGGCAGCGGAGTGGGGGGTGACCACGCGCTAGATTGCTGTGGCTCAGGGTTCAGTCTTCGTCCAAATTTCGCACTGGACTAACTATCGCTCTATTAACTGATACTGGATTGTTTTATTGATTTACGTCCCAGGCAACGCCGAGTAATACTATCCTTATAATAATTCTCAAGTGTCCGTCCCGGTATTTTTGGATATTTTCCAATGGAATTAAGAGCTAAAACTTGCACAATCGTTAAACTCCCATGAGGTGGTCTCTATAAAAATGAAATATCCAGGAAAAAGTCAAAATGTCCATGAACTAAGTAAACTATGGGATACTAAATCAGATAGATATTTCATCATGGGAAATGTTTCTTTAATTCATAAAATTTCTCCTCTGAAGCAATTTTCGTATTTTCCTTTTGGAACAATAATGGCGTAAAACAATCACTAATTTTTGCAATTTTAGGAATATTATAATTTTTCCACATTGGGTTAATAGTGACACACATTTCTGCCAAATTTTAAATTTGTAGCACATTTAGAAGTGAAATAACATTTATCTATTTTTTTAATAATTAATTTTTAACGGCCGCAATAACAATTTTATGAATACATTGAAATGTTTATTCGTTTGTATAGACTAATCTCTAAATACCTTTAAAATTTCACCTCCCTATCTAGCCCCGTAGTATCTAAACATTTACCTATTTGTTTCAAATTGAAGCATTTTTAACTGCCAAACAAATTAAAATATCAAAACTTGTATAATTCCTATATCGTTTTTTTACAAGTTCTATCTATAAAAATTTAAGCTCCATAGCACATTCGGAAATACATAAACCTTGAAAATTTGTTTAAAAATTTCGAATTTTTAGCGAACATTTATCTATTTGTTTATTCTTTAAGAATTTTTAACTGCCAAACAAATAAAAATATCGAAATATCTATAATCCTTATTTCGTTTTTTACAACTTCTACCTGTAAAAAATATTTCATCTTCGTAAAGAATATTAACTGCTAAACAATTTAAAATATCAAAATTTGTATAATCCCTATTTCGTATTTTTATAAATACTACTTAATAAAAAAATTTCAGCTCCGTAGCACATTCGCAAACAAATAAACCTTGAAAATTTGTTAAAACAATTTCGAATTTTTAGCGGTGGCATTGTTTAACTTTTCAAGATTCTCGTTTTTTCTAGTTGGTTTTGCGCATAGTTCTACCAATAAAAAAATCTAGTGTGCCGCTCTTCTGGAAGTGCATAAACATTAGTATCCTCCTATATATATGTTACTCCTAATCCGTAAGGAACGTCTATATATAATGATGTTACCCCTCCTCTGTAACTAATGTCTACCATTATATACAGAGATTATTACAGAGGAGTAACATATATATACATTGGATAAAGTATAATATTCTTAAAATAGCAAATTTAAGGCATTGTTTTAATCAAATATTGATCAATGAGGAAATATCGAAATTGGGTGCCTAGGTGAAATCTTTTGAATTAAAAAAATATTTCTAATAATGTTCTATCTCTCTGAAAAATTCATGTTTATCAGAGTGAGATGAAATGCTTGCAGAATGCAATGATATATATAGGAGGATAATAATGTTTAGGGACTTCTATAAGAGCTGGAGATTCTAAATTTTTTTCTTAGGTAGGATTTTGTGCAAAACCGACTAGAAAAAAACGAAAAAAGTGCAACAATGCGGCCGCTATAAATTCGAAATTGTTTAAACAAATGTTTTTTATAGGCAGCATTTGTAAAAGAACGAAATAGGGATTACACAAATTTTGATATTTTAATTTGTTTGGCAGTTAAAAATTCTTAAGATTTAAAAAATTGGTAATTGTTAGATACTACGGGGCAAGTTAGGAAACTGTAATTTTAAAGTTATTTAGAGCGTAGTCAATTTAATGCAATACATACTTAAATGTCTCCATGAATTTGTGATTGCGGCCGTTAAAAATCATTTAAATTCAAACAATTATATAAATGTTATTTCACTTCTAATTGTGCTACAAATTTAAAATGTGGCAGAAATGTGTGGCATTATCAACCAAATGTGAAAAAGTAGAATATACCTAAAATTGCAAAAAATTAGTGATATTTGTACTACATTATTGTTCCAAATGGAAAAAACAAAAATCGTTCCATAGGAGAAATTTGAATTCAAGAAATGTTTCCCATGATGAAATTTATCTAAAAAATTAATGTTTTTTCAAGGTGAGATGAAATGCTTGCATTATGCAAGCACCTTCTACAAGTATATAATGATGTTACTCCTCTGTAAGGAACGTCTATATACAATGATAAGCTATACATAGGAGGATACTAATCTTTAGGAACTTCCATAAGAGCGGCAGTCTCGAAATTTTTTTTTGTCTATAGGATTGTGCAAAGCTGACTAGGAAAAACGAAAATACTTAAAAACTTTTACAATGCGGACGCTAAAAATTCGAATTTGTTTAAACAAATTTTCAAGGTTTATGTATTTCCAGCTGTGCTATGGAGCTGAAATTTTTTTATAGTTAGATTTTATATACAAACGAAATAGAGATTATACAAATTTTCATATTTTAATTTGTTTGGCAGTTAAAAATTCTTTAAAATTTAAACAAATAGGTTCATGTTTAGATACTACTTGGCGAGATAGGGAGCTGAAATCATTAAGAAAACATTCATTTTTGAGAGAGACATTACATCATTGGAAATATTTCTTTAATTCAAAATATTTCTCTGCACAGATTTTTTTCTCCTTATGGAAAAATAATGGAGTAAAACAATCACTAATATTTGCAATTTTAAGAATATTATACCTTTTCCACATTCGGTTAATAATGCCACACATTTTTGCCAAATTTTAAAGTTGTAGCACATTTAGAAGTGAAACAATATTTATCTAATTGTTTAAATTCAAATAATTTTTAACGGTCGCAATAACAATATCAGGCAGACATTGAAATGTTTATTCATTTATATAGACTAAAATCTAAATTACTTAAAAATTTCAGCTCCCTATCCCACCTGGTAGTATCTAGACATTAACCTATTTGTTTCAACTTGAAGAATTTTTACTGCCAAACAAATTAAAATATCAAAATTTGTATAATCCCTATTTAGTGTTTTTATAAATTCTACCGAATAAAAAAATTTCAGCTTCGTAACACATTCAGAAATACATATACCTAGAAAATTTGTTTAAACAATTTCGAATTTTCAGCGGCGGTATTTTTTAACTTTTTCAAGATTTTCTTTTTTCTAGTGGGTTTTTCGCAGCTCTACCAATAAAAAAATTTCGAATCTGCCGCTCTTCTAGAAGTGCCTAAACATTAGTATCCTCCTATATATGTCATATGCAAGGAACGTCTATATATAATGATAAGTACATTTATATAATAATATTTTCACTTGAAAGCTTACCTCTTTAAGTGACAAGAAATAGCTAGTGCAGAAAAAAGTTCATTGTGCAAATAAAATATTTCTTGTATTTTCAATCCTTTCCTTACAAATTTTGCCAAACGTGATTATTTCGGCAACCAACCTATATGCGAAAACATATATTAATATTAAATTCATGCCTTTTACTAACTGTATGTATATGATTAAACCAAATTAGTACCTTGCATATCAGTCACGAGAATATTATTTTTGTTTTACCACACTGAAACTTAGTATATTTTTAATCTCAAATATCGTAAGGTGGTATTTCCAAATCAAGATATTTTTTATTTCATATATTCTTATCATGTCCTTGACAAATATATTATATCGCAAATGTAGATAGTAAAATTTGATTTACCTCTTTAAATTGTATAATGAAAACTAGAAAAAAATTAATTTATGAAATCTGAATAATATGATGTTGCTTGCCGAGAAACATTCTTTAAAAAATAATTTAAGAGTTCAGCATAAAGGCTTTTAGACATTTGTTGATTCCAATTAAGGAAAAAACATTAACGATTTAATTATCACAATAATATTTTAGACGTCAAAAAAAATCTAATACCATTTGTAATCTAATAATCATTTGATATATCTAATCTAATATCATTTGATATATTTCATCACTGCACTACATCTTCTCTTTATTTAACATAAAATAATATATATAGTGAGAAAAATTAGACGATTACTGAGCACTCAATCAACAGTCTTACCTCAAATCCTGATTTAAATGTTTTTCCATTCGGCAAAATATTTTACAACAAATAGCAACTCCCTCTTCAATTTGTAGTAACGATTGCTAATTTATGTCCACCTTTTTAAAACCATTATATGTAGGTAAATTGAAATTTACTAACCTGTAGCAAAAGACAAAGGAGCCAAAAGCATGAGAGAGGAATGATACTACCTGGAATATTTTAAGAAAAGACTGCCAAAAGATTGGGTTGCACATAGGGAGAACAGGTGAAAGTGCATACAACAAGGTCGTCTATGGGAAAAACCCTATTAAGAATCGAGAAACGTGTTTCCGTAATACACTCCATGGGACTGATGAGTGGAAGGGGCAGAAAACGACCACCGAAATTCCTTTCTTTCAAACCGAGTTTGAGACATTCTCAGCAGGGCATATCCATGACCTTATCATTATAGAAAGGCTCGTGGAATATCCCACCACTGGGTCGGCAAATATTATCTCAAAAGAGCTAAGAAACATGTTCTCAAAACTACCCTAGGGCTTTGCGGTTACCTGTTTGTCCAGAGTAGCAGTAAGAGCTTTTCAAAAAGATGCATATTTTAGTGTAGGAAAATACCCTCCTTTCAGTCCCACTGTTAATGCAAGCCCAGAAAAGGAACAAAATCGTAGGTAGGAAAAAATATTGCAATAAAAGTAAATAGAAATGACTTAAATATTATAATTCTTAGTAGGTTTTTGGACAAACTTTTCCATCTTGTTGGAAAATCGACGCTAATCAACAACTATTCATTTTTGTCGATTTTGAAATAAAAAAATCGACGTTTATTAATTTAAATCGAATCCTACCAAGCCTACTTATAACTTATTCCTCTGTTTCCCTAAACTAAAAGTGTGCAACCTCTAGTCTGAACTTCTGGTGAAAAAGCATAAAACCTTAATGGTGAAGTTTTAAAAAATTAGTTGGACCTGAGTTTAACTTAGATTAATTTCTCATGTAAGCTTGTCTGGTCTGCCCAGGCAATCAGAACTTCTAATGCAACCAAGAAATTTAAAATTACAAATACAGCATGTAATCTAAAAAAAAGTAAATCTTATTATAATGGGTTTCAACTGTAATGCATTTTTAAAAAATTTCAAATTGCAAGTTCTGGCATGAATAAGCCCAAGCAAAAGCACTAAGTTTAATAAATGAAAATATGAAATGTGCTAAATAAATTATCAGAATTAGCATTAACTGTTGAAATAATGCAACTTAAAAAATCATTTATGTAAAACAATATTCTTAATGATTTTTTTTTAGTTCCGCCATTGCTGCAGAGACCGCCACTGATGGATGTACTGAAGACCAGGAAGTAGTTTCTCAAGCTGGAAAATCGTTATGGAGGCAGAAAGAGCGGCAGAAAGCAGAAATAGTGGAATCCTACCACTGAACATTGGCAAAAAAGTTATTCTTTTTGGTGAATCAATGGCATATTTCCTGAATGGCAGGTTTCACCAAAAGTGGTCAAGTTAATCTATGAAGATTAAAAAGTTAATAACCTACTTCCAAATAATATGCCATAGTGACCTTCTATTTACAAACAGAAAGTAACGCGAGTGGTAGAAACTTAAAATATTCACACTAAAGATAATGTGAACTTGTGCCAAAGTTGATATTAAATCAAAAAAACTGTCATCCACAGATATTTTCATTAAATACATGAAGTGCAAAGAATACAAGTTAAACTACTAAGCAAGATGTAAAACTCCTAAGTAAATGATTCACCGAAGAGGCGGTTGGTAACTGATGGACATTCATAATAGGGAATGGAAGCATATGTATAAAATACAGCTTTAACTCTTACCACTTCCACAAAAATCTTTTATTAACAGAATCAAACTACAATTGTAACCCGATGATGATGATTGGTCATCAAAACCAGGAGTGTTGGCTACAAAATTTATTGTGGAAATAGTAAGAGTTATAACTCTACGTGTATTACTTAAATTTCATAGGAAATTTTTCAACATTTTAAAATATTCAATATTGTTAATAAATGATTTTATTTATAAAAGTGAAGCTTTAATTCTGTAAATAAACACAGTACTCACTAGAACAATTCACAAAAGTAATGTGATGTAATCAACATTATATTGTTGACTCAATTTAAATTTCATTCAGTTAATTGTTTAATGGTAAATAATTATGCAACATTAAAATTAACTGCACAATTTGAAGAAGTTGATATGATCATCATGAACATGATAAAGCAGAACACTCAATCTTATCATTTATGCAATAATTTTGATATGTAATTAATAAACAACTATATCAGTTAATTCATTACAACATTAAATAGAAATTAAGACAGGCAAATATAATATTGGGAGAGATTATGTCTTCATAGGCACAAATTCTGTCTACTACATTAGACAACAGTATATAATTTTAAATTACCTTAAATTTAACATTCCTTAGGTAATCGGCTACATCATTCTTGTCTAGATTAAAATTCATATCAATTGCAAGTGGCATTTACAACTGGACTGCCACTTACCCAGATATCACAAGTTCCAACACCTCTCACTTAAAGTTGACATACTTTTCTAGACTTTAAATTGGATAAAGAGCAATCATCAAACAACAGCAGTACAATTCAATCAAACTATTAAACATACAACTCACCCAGCAATGCACTCAATTTTGAGGGGATTAAATTGGAAAGCTTTCCAGGGTAACCCTAGGCAGCAATTACACAGACAATATTCCGCACTATTTCAGAACAGTTGCAGGTTTATCTCAAAAGAATGTCACTGGATAAAAATTAATAAAAAAATCACGTTTAAAAGTGAAAAAAATATCCCTGCACAAATGTAGAACATTGGTCACTGAACATATTTATTTAAATCCTAAACAAAGGTCCATTGTAAAACTATATAAATTGCTTTTAGATAATTAAATTAAATATGAACACACTTATACCTGGAAAATGAGGAATGTGAAGATTAGCAATACTATAAATAGTTTTAAGCTCCATCAAAAATAATCTGATTTAAGTAACAACAGCATGGATTTCAAATGCATAGTTAGAACATTTAAAAAAGTACATTTGTGCTTCAGAAATGAATGAAATGTAGAGGTGCTCAGCGAATTTCATGCAAATTTATAGTTTTTTTACGAGAGTTAAAATCAGTCTTGAATCAATGGATGTAATAATAAATGGTATGAAAAAATGAGAGAAACCTGTTACAATTTCTCCAGGTACTTCTCTCATCTGAGACGATGCATGTCACTATGACAAGTGAAAGCATCCTGGAAATGCTACGGACTACCAAGCACTAGATTAAGAGAGCAAAATCTTAACATGAAATAGATTCACACATTATTCTCCTATACACCCCATCACAATTGAACTACATAAAATGTAGTTATGAGAGAGGAAAATATTAGGTACACACAGGTAGCAAGAGACTATGTCCCACTAAAAAGAACAGCCATAAAATCAATTAATTAACCAAATGCATAAGCATTCTTCCTCTCCTTCTTTCATACCATACAATTGAGCTTAATTCTATGTACATGGTATGGCTATTCCAAGCAGGCTTAATTTGTTCACACACACACACATGAATACATGCATACAAAAACACACACACAAATGCTAATGTCAAACACAACTTTAAAAAGGGACGGAGGCTTAATTAGGTAACTTAAGCATCATGGCATACTGCAACTACAACAATACAAGTAACCGTCCCACGGTCAACATGATAGTACCTTGATTATTTATCAGACCAACTCACACTGCATTTTGTCAAAAAAATCACCAAAGCCTACAAAGATACAAAAATTTCTTCTCCAAAATATCTCCCTAGAATACATGAAAATTTGACATTTCTACTCACGAAGGAAGTCTCAGCATAACTGCAATGCCAATCATGGGCACATACAAGTACGGACTGCCACCAAATTAATTGTCTTTGGGAACAGGATGCAGCATGCCAAACAGTATGCCACAAAAGCTCTTTAAAATTACAACTCGCATAAAGTAAAACATGACACATACACAATCACTTGTGGAATAAGACTGCCTCAGCAGTATTTCTCATGCACTGTAAGCCGTGTCCAATGAAAATCGAGATTGTGCCATTGGTGTGATGCCCCCTGATTCATCCAACGAGAGCATCGAGCCCCCGAGGGTCAACGAGGAGCGAAGGGAGGGGGTGACCTCTTCCTCAGCAGCCAATGGGGCACTCTTCTGTATCTCTTTATTTGGCCCCGGTAGAAGCTCCTCGTCACATATCTCTGACCTAAGCCAATGCAAACAATATCTATTAGAACGAATATTACAAATTTTAAAAATGACAACTTTGGTATTCATCCAGCCATCGAAAGAGCACTTGATTATATTTAATTTAATTTCCATAGAAAGAGGCAATCTACTGTTTCTTGCCAGAGGAAACATCACTATCCCCACTATCTTTTATCAGACAATTAAGGGCTAACATAACTTAGAAATCCACAAAAATGAATAAAAATACAGTCACAAGAAGTATTGCATTCTTTAATGGACTAGCATACATTTAAATGCATGCTGGATGTAGGGTCTGCTGGCCATGCGTACAATATATTGTATGCTGAGTCTCAAGGCCTTTTCTGTTTGATAAGAGGTCACTCCTGCCTTGGAATCAGCAGCTGGATGCTCTAGTCACCAATCAGTATGACCTAACATGACTCTGGAGTGAAAATATTGGTGTGTGAATGTAAATAATGATGAATTAAGCATTATAAATACCAAAGAGAAATTGCAGTTCTCTCTTGAAATGCTGTTCTAGGGAGGATGACACAGCTACACAGCAAATGCATCTTTCTCCCTCTCTCACCTCTTCGTCTTCATCCCCTTATACACTGAGAGCATAAAAATCATTATTGTATCATTTCTTTAAAAGTTTTTACATGTGAGGCTCTTTCATTGGCATTTACTTGATTTTTTTGCTTGTGTGATTAAACACGCTTATACAAATGCATTTTCCCATGGAATTAGTATTTTTATTTATGAATAACGAATCATTACCTACTTAATGAGTTCGTTCAATAAAAATATCCTCATTTTGGTTGTGCTGCTCAACACTATTCAGCTCCTTGAGGGTACGAGATCAAGTGTACGCATGAAATTTGGATAAATCCTTGTTTTGAGCCCTGAAAATTTGCGACCGAGCCTACATGATCGACAACACAATGAACTAGCTCTCTGCTCAAGGGGCCAATAAAAAGGAATTATCGGGATGGTTTTTTGCAGGATATTTCCAAAAATCCTTTCCATAGAAATTCATGTACTCCTTGGCCATGAGGTTAGGGAAAGTAACCCAACATATGTTTTCATTTGTGGATATTCCTGCGCTAGCCATCGTTTGGGGCTAGGTAGACATTTCCAAGTCCACTGAAACGCATTGCATGTCACAGCAGATAGTCATCCTCAAGCCATTGAATTGCGTGGTAGCAGTGACGAGTTTTCTTTCTGCGAGATTTCATTCTCTCGTAAGAACAGTATTTTATTGTTTATTTGCTTTGCTTGTAAGTGTTTGCGATGATATTTTACTTTGTTTCGGCTTATCTAATGCGCAACCGGCTGGATGGCTGCACTCGTAAGACACTTGAAGGAGGAGGGTTCGACTGCTCTTCCCGACCAACACTGCCTTCTGAGAAAGACCTAATTCCCCCATTGTTAGTTTTGGGCATTTAGAGGCCAAAGAAAATAAGCACTAAGCTAAGGGAAAAACATTGCGTTGCCGCCTGTGTTCGTCCTGAGGAAAAGACTCTTGCATGAATTTCCGGTGCGGAAAATGTGACGTAGGACTCTGCATAATATTCTGCTTTGAGGTATACCACACAAAAGTGTCCTTTTAATATTGTGCGTGTAAAAATTCCTATATTATTTAAATATATATTTTAATCTTGTTATATTTTAAAACTTACATTTATGAAATTACATTACGGCTATAGTGTAATGTTTTGACTACAATATGCTTTTTACCTGAATGAATTTTGACAATTAGTTCATAAGTTATAAACATTTGTTTGCAGGTATAAATTTTTGATTTAAAAACCCCAAATTAAATCTGCCTGTGAGAACCCACAGCGGGGTTTTAAATCCATATGATAAAGGTTAATTAAAATGGCATTCGAAAAGGAAATGACTGGCTAGTAGCACCATGCAGCTCTGTACCAAACGTACAGACAAAACCATTGGTGTGATGCCACCTTGAAAAAAATGTGATAATGATAATGGGGTTTAGCGACATATAAGATTAATTATTTGTGTATATTTTTGGCTAATCAACCTCTTGGATTATTATAGCCATAGCTCCTTCCACAAAGAACACAATCACAAGGGAGGAGGGAAACCTGGTGTCAGCATTAGGCTACTCTTAACGAAGAGCACCAAGGGTGCAAATGGTGTAACATTCCTTCCGAAGGATGGAACGCTGACTTTGCATGGTCTCCTCAAACCACAAAAACAGGATGCTGGGCAACCTTGAAAAAATCCTACTTTCGCAGGATTCATGCCCACTGCTTTTGAGCAGCAGGAGAGTAGCAGTCAGCGTCCTAACCACTACACCACCAGCATCCCCGGCAACTTAAAAGTTAGTCAGAGGTATCAATTATGCAATGTGGGATAAAAATGTTTCAATTGTATGACTCATAGTAGTAGAGGAACTAAATTAAGTAAAACAACAAAAGAGGGAGGCCCTTTATCAATAAGTTCTCTAGAAATATGTATAAAAGAAATATTACTGTACCTTTTACTGTGGTAGCACCGCTCTTTAACTCATTATAGTATGTTGTACAAATCTCATTTACAAAATTTAGTTGAAGTCCATTCATTCAGTTCCTTCCAAATCCTTAGTTACCAAACAGTTTTATTTTGCAGTTATGGCACCTCGGTTTGGATGATCCAGTCCAAATATGCTTTATGGTTTTGTATGTGTACTTTATAAATATTAAATTTGGTTAGAATTGATGCGGGCAGTTCTACACAAATGTGTAAAAAGAAATTTTATTATCCGTTGTACAGTGGCAACACTGCTTTCGATGTCTATATGAAACATCTTGATTTTGTTGTTTTACATTTGTAAAATTTTTTGTTGAAATCAGCTCAGCCAATTCCTTTCAAATTCATAATTACCAAAATGATTTATTTTGCAATTGTGAAACCCTACTGAGTCAAGCTGGTCCAACTATGTCATTTTGGTCACATACCATATGTAATCAAATGTTGAGCTGATACCGATTGTAAGCAGGCCCCTTTTCACAAGGGCGCACAAGAAACATTTCTTGTAAGGTGTACAGACATTTTGGTTTTCACCAATCTTTTGTTTAAAAATACCAAAAAGTATAAATGCCTCAGTTTTTTAAGTTCATAATTATATAATCTTGCAACACTGGAGGACTGAAATTTCCGCTTGCAAAGGCACGAGGAAGTGACAGTTGGCTCGGGGAATCCCAGTATGCGTATATTAGACACACATAGTAAACAATATAAATGTTTCGAAAAAGTAAAATGAAACGTGTACATATCTAGAGTATACAGCTTTTAACGCATACAAATGCTAGGTATTGCCGCGATTTCGAGGACTTTGATGTGTCACTTTTTACATACCTAATTAATTTTTTCGCATTCAGTCATTTTGATTCTTTTTTCCTAAATTTTAGATAATTGTTGACTTCCACTTTAATACATATATCTTGAGTTATAATGTAACTACGGACATTTTGCCATTTATTCGTGTCCGGTAAGCAAGATGTTTGCTGCACAAAGAAGGAAAAAAATGAAAGAAGATATCCCAAATAGCACTGAACATATCAGAATCTATGCATCTATGTCGAAATGATTTTTAAAGTTGTCCTCGCAGGTGCTCAATACTCATCCATAGTCATTTGTTTCTCGTGTTCATTCTTCTGCATAAAAACAATAACTCTTTGCCCATTCGACACTACCATTCTTATGAAAACGCCCCTTAATGCATTGATTACTTTCTTTTTCGTTCATTGATTTTTAAGACACTCTAACAAGGAGAGGACACGGTAGTGGGGTCATGGATTTTTATGAAACTTCGTAGGTGTATAGCTCTGGATTCCAGGATCACTGCAAACCCCCGTTTTGGGCGTATACGGCCGATAGTTTTTCCAAAAATCGCGATTAAATATTGCAATTTCACGTCAACTGGTATAAATTTAATAATGCATGCCTAATTGATCAAGTAATTGTTGGCAGTGAGCGTATAGTGGTTGTGTCCAAAACGCAAGGGCACGAGTTCAATTCCCTCATGGGTTGGTTTTTTTCATTTCGCCTCCTTTTACAAATCCTTTTTCGCATTAAAATTTAACTGGGCAGCCATGTTGATATTTTTTTCTATGTTGTTTGGTGGTGATTCGGATTTTTTTCTCAAGTAATTCAAAGCACAAATGTCTCCACAAAGTTTACATTACTAAATCGCATATTCTTCATTGATCTCGGCACACGCTACATCCTATATTGATGCTTAGGACATGGAAAGGATCCCTGAAATTATTTTTGCAAAGACTTCATCCAAATACTTACAGTATAGGTAGAGGTATATCAGGCAAAGGGTCATTGAAAGCATAAAAAAACATGAACAGGTGAGAAGTCAGTTAAAAGTTCTTTTCGTGCAATTTACACTTTTTTCCCAGGTCCCTAGAAAAGTGTAAATAAGGGGTTTTACTGTATATGGAAATCTACTATTTCAAAAGCCTGGATTGGTCAGTGCTACCTATATAAGGGATTAAAGTTTTTTTAATACGTTAAACTTCATTTATTCTCAAATCGTCTTCAATTTTTTTTATCTTGAATTAAAAACCCTAGTAATGCTGGTTATATTTGCAAGCAGGCATGGACCCAGGGGAGGAGGGAGGTCTGACGGTCTTTGGCCCCTCCAAAACTCGAAATCTTCTTCCTTAATAACAGTGCTCGCATGGGAACGCAGTGCCATTCCACTTGATACAAAATGAAGCTCTCTGTGTTCCCATTGTTAAACAAGTTAGGAAAGTGTATCACAAATAGGCTTTTCAAGCGATGCAGTATTTAAAACTATACGATATAAATTGACTGAACACACCATAAAACAGCAAAACACAACGACCTGATGTATCTTTTTCTATTAAAAACTTCTTCTCCACCCTTAGTTGGTGCATCAATAAACACATTACTTAATTTTAATGAGTAATTCCTACAAAATGAGACAGCAGACCCCCGACTTACGACCCCCCATTCATACGTACTTTCTTAAAGTAAATAAGATCCACACACTTGCATCCAAACTCGTATATACGACCATCTAAAGGCCAACTCACACCGAAAGCTAAGCCATACGAGCAAGCTTTCTACGCGATGTGCCTTTGAATTGCCACAATAGATTTCCCTATGTAGCCTCACACTGAACGCGAGCCATATAGCATGTATTGGACGTGGCAGACGCTATATTGCCAACGATTGCCGGGTAGGCAATTTCTCTTCGCATAGCTGCGCTGCGCAGTTGAAATGGCTCTTCCATCATTGCCTTACCCTCTCCGCCAAAGGAACAAGTGAGTGGTCTCACAACATCACGTGGTCTCATAGCATCATTGCACGGCTGATATAGTGAACGCGCAATCTGAGCTGGCTCAGTCTTGAGATCGCGTAAATTCAGCTGTTCCGTCTTTCAAAAGGGACGTTAAGCCATTGGCCCCCTTGGTGCTCTTCGTTAAGAGTAGGCTAATGTCGGCACCAGGTTTCTCTTCTCCATTGCTATCCAGCAATTCATTGCACTACCTCTTAGGTACCCATTGCACGTAGGCAAGAGGTGAATCAGCTGGGAACATACATTAGTGACTCAGTCTGTAGCCTACGCTTGAAGCGAACGCATCTCTTTTGCAAAGCTCTTTAATTTTTTGTCAGTTTTCTTCAAATTTAGTGGTCAATTTTGGTATATTGTGATTCCAGGAACGAAACCCCAATTTATAACATTATGCCTATGGGAAATAAGGGTTCGACTTACGACCGGCGTACAGGAACCAATTAGGTCGTAAGTAAGGGGTCTGCTGTATATCACAAATGATTCCAGAGAAATATTCAATTTATATTTACCGATTCATTTTTTAATGTTTTATTCAACCAAAAAATTGAAAATTATTTAAAACATACCTCACCTGAGTTCAATAGTTGTAATATTTACATTTATGTTCTTTTTTCGCCATTGATAATACATTTCCTTCTGCTTACAAAATCTGTCATGCATGCATAAGGAATTAAATGTATTTTGTAATTATAGCAGATCTTATTTACTTCAGTGACCAATAAGATTATTTACGTTGATAACAATTAGGTAGTATGTGTGTATAAATTTTTCTAAGTTCAAAGTCAATTATGACATTCCTGTTCAATTTTCTTGACAACAGCTACTCCTACAATAAAAAGGTATAGAAAAAGAAATAATGTATGTTACTAGTTCTACAAGGTTGTTTGAAAACTGTATTAATTTGACCAAACATTTACAAGATATAACAAAGTTAATTTTTGTCACCAGTAAAGTGGTAGCCCTGATTGGCTTACGTGATTTATTTTTGTGATTTTCTTATTGCCTTTGACTGTGTCTTAAATATCAAATTTCATAAAAATCTGTTTGGTAGAAGCCAAGAACAAACATGCGGACGGACAGACAAACCGACACTGATAGGCACTTATGCTGGAAGCGAAATGTGCCTAAAAAGCAGAGAAGAACCTCCTTGTTGTTAAAATATTTCAGAAAGTCATCTTTACGCGTAAACATTTGAAATTTTCATTGGTGATTTTATGTTGGACCCAGAGTCGGCTTTAGAGGCGGGCGAAACGGGTGGTCATGTAGGGCACCGAAGGGCATAAAGTGGAGGTTCTAAAAGGTAGCGTGGATGTCCAAGGCATAGGCAAGAGCTACAGGCGGCCTTCCTGCTGCCTATACCAGGGAATCGTATGTCTGGTGGCACATCCAAAGGACAATAGGGAGGCAGCGTTGGTCCACATACTCTAAGAGAAATACTGATTCTGGGAAGAAGACTAGAGATGGGAAATGCACCTCCTTTTCCAGAAACGGGAGAGTTTGTCAACAGAGAGGAGTAAAGATGAAGTCCATGAGTGATTTGAGAAGTAAGCTTCCTTTTCAGAAAAAAGGTCCTTAACACATTGTGTACCGGTCACGAGTATTCTCGTGTCCATGTGCCAGTCATTGCGTACCGCTCACGAGAATTGTTTTTCGAGCAGAGGTAACACTAACACCATCTACGGGATTTTCCAAGGACTTTTAACTTTCCAATGCTATTTGTACACTTGGCTAAAGCGTAAGGGATTTTTTTAGTTCCATTTTTTCCATTTTCATGGCAGATTTAGTTATTCATTTCTCCCTTGTTTACATTTTCAGTTCCCATCATGCACAGTGAAAGGCATGGATATCTTTGTGAAGGGGATATTTTAAACAAATTATGTGTTTGTCAGATTGTCCCAGTGTGGACAGCGAATATTCGTCTAGTTCAGATGGAAATTCAAGTGATTCAGATGTATATCCAACTAGAAACTGTAGCGCATGTTCCATTCACAGAAAAAGAAACGAAACACGATATTTTTGTAACTTCTGTGGAGTTCCTTTGCATAAAGGCGGCCATTTCAAAAATATCATACCCTAAAAAAGTACTAAATGTATTCAGGAGCCTAAACAGCAATTTTCAGGGAAATAAAAGAAAGGCATGTGAAATTATGCTTATTTTTCCGATTTCATGCACCAAGTTTTTGAGGTTATGAGAAATTCCCGGGAAACAATAGTATGGGAATTTATATCCGGTACATAATGTGATAAGTATGCTAGAGGGAGGGTTAACACGAAAATGGTGTGACAATAGGTGAAAGCTGGAAAACAAAAAAGTTACAACCTATTGGTGAAATTTAGAATTGAGTCGCCCACTAGATATTCTATACACCACACCATATAGTTATCTGGTGTTTAACCCTTATACTGCCAGCCGGCCGATATATCGGCCCTTGGGGTACGTGCGAAAACTGCCAACGGCCGATCTATCGGCCGCGTTTGTTTACGATCTGTCCCTCTCGTCTCTGTGAGTCAGATGGCTTTCGTAACACTTATCTGTTATTTCTGATGCTTACTCATCTCTGTCAACGAAAATCTCAATAGAATTGCAATATTTCCTTTATTTTTCGACTGGAAGAACATCGGCTGTTTTTTCCGCAGTAACTCATCTGGTGTTGCTTAGAAAAGGTCATAGCAGTGATTTATCTTGCCTGTAATAGTTACTTTTAGCCAATTGATATTTGATTTTTGGATATGGGAAAGGAGTTACTTCATTTACAGTAATAATAGGTAATGTATTTCCGTGTTTTTTTAAATAATTTTCGCAAAGTACCACGAATAAATTAATATAACTTTTAAATATTTAAATTTTCCGAAAGGTGAATAATCCTAGTGATAGTGGATCTCTCCAAGCTGCACTCCATTCCATAAATGATTGGTGTTCTCTGTGGAGTCTCAAAGTCAATCCTGCAAAATCGATTTCCCTTACCTTCACGCTCCGTAAAAATCTCATACCCACATCCTACCTTTACTCCAATCAAGGATTTGGACATAACTTTTGATTCAAAACTTACGTTTGCTAACCACATCAACAAAATCACATCTAAGGCCATGTCAATATTTGGCCTCCTCCATAGATTCACACTCAAGGACCCCCATGCTCTTAAATCCGTTTTTACCGCCTGTGTACTACCCCTTCTTGAGTACTGTTCCCCTATATGGTCCTCAGCCCCCCCATCAACCCTCGCTCCCCTAAACCGTCCACTTAACTTTTTCCTCGCAAAAATTCGATATCGTGTCCCAAATTTCCGCATCTTAATGCGAGACGAAATTTTTTCTACCCTCCGTTTAACCCCTCTCCCCCTCAGATGCAAAATCGCAGATTTGAAATTTCTTTACCTCGTAATGAACGGCCACTGCAGATCAAACTTCACCTCCTTTTTTTCTCTTAGGGTACCTCCCCACCCTACCCGTGACTTCAGACTTCTTCATCAACCCAAATGTTTCCTCTCCATATCCCAAAGATCCATGTTTTACCGTATCCCTCAATCCTTCAACTCTCTATCGTCACTCAATCCCTCCCTCGACCTGTTTTCAACACTTCCCTCATACAGCTCCGCAATAATGAGAAACTAACCAGTAGTCCTTCTCAGCCCATTTCCATCATCATTTCATCTAATACTTCATTTCATTTCTCATTGTTGTTTGTTATTGTTAACAATTTGTTACAATATCTGATGTAAAAGGCCAAACCTGGCTGTTTTTGGATAATTCTTAATAAATAAATAAATAGTTGTTGCGCAGATTATTGCAGAAAGTTGATAATGACCTTCATTCAGCACTAAATCATGTGTGATGTCATTGAACAAATAAAAATTATGCAAACTAATTAAGAAGAAGAATTTAAAATTATATATCAAACGGCATCTGAAAATGCAGTATCTATTGGGATTGAGGTAAGGAAACCAAAGAATTGCATAAATCGTCAACAGAGTAAAAATGTGCCATCTGAAACTACGGAACAATATTATTGGAGGTCTGTATTTATTTCCTTCGCAGACCATATGTTAAGTCAGCTGAATGAGAGATTTTCGAAGCAACAGGAAATGCTTGAATTTAGCAGTATTCTACCCAAAGGTGAAATACCAAAACAATGTCAAATAGATGATTTTTTGGGACTTTTTGAGTCCTACACTACCGATTTGCTTTCAATAAATACATACGTGTGTCTTAAAAGCAGAGCTTAGAAAGCGGTACAAACATTATGAAAATTCAACATCTGCAATAGTGCCACCCAAGAACTCTATGGATGCACCAGCAGTGTGATAAATTAATTTATCCCAATATTTTTATATTGCTAAAAATATTTGTCATGCTTCCTATTACTACATGCAGCAGTAAAAGATCGTTTCTGACTTTGCCAAGATTGAAGACATATGTATTTGAGGAACACCATGATTCAAGACCGTTTAAATGGTTCATCACTATTAAATATACACCGAGCCATTAAAATTAGTCCTCAAGATGTTTTAAATGAATTACTGAAAAGAAAAATTGACATTTAAATTTAAAACTTTTTACATTGTATAATAAAATATTAGTGCGGTTTGGTGTATTTTAATGTTGTTTAATAAATTATTAGTGGAAAATTTTTTTTTCAAGTTGACCCTCCCCCCAAGAGAAAATTTTGGGTGTGCGCCTGTTTGCAAGTAATAAGGGAGGTGTGGACTTAAAAGAAAAGGAAATGCAGTGTGATATAAAAAGCTGTTCAAGCATCTAGTAAATATATTGGTTATGAACACTTAGATTCTTTATCATTCAAGAAAACAAAAGAAACCATTTTGTGTAGAATTAATCTTACAGATAGAATTATATGTAGATATTTAGGACAATGTACAGCAGTGCAATTTGCATCAGAGAGTGTGATCATATGGGTACAATTTGTTTCCAGCAACTGTGATGTTTCACCCATCTATTGGGCATCTAATGAACCTCACCCTCAGCAGTTTTCTCGTAGCATGGAGGACCACTGCCAACTCTTGTAGACTAATGAAATTCATCTATGGCATGACCTGGTGTCTCACCTTACAGCAAAAGCTTTGGGAAGTTTGATTGACAAAGCTAAGGTTTTCATCTGAGACCAAGCCAGTAGTCAACCATGGATGACAGAAAGAAGGCTGCATGACTGCTTAAGCAGAAGATATATGAAATATTGATAACAGCAGAATCATACCTCTTTGAGAATGACAGCGACGAATACCACAGTGCCAGCAGTAGTGATGGCAGTGAATGAGAAACAATTCCATCACATTTGACAGAGGTGGCGAGACAAAAATGGCTCTTACCCAAAAGTGTCTTGAATCTTGTTGAACAGTGGTGTATGTGATGGTTTTCAACCAGATCAACTGGGAGAAATTGACTTCATTAGTGCTGCGATAAAAGAAGAAATGATAAGACCTATGCATTCAGATAAATAAGTCTTTCTTGAGAGCAGGATTTGAAGTTGATTAGGTGACCAGAGGCGTTGCAGTGGAGTAGCAGTGCTTTCTTTGGAAGGTCATGATTCTCGGAATACCGCTTAAAAGATGGGCAAAAATCGCAACCAAACCAATCTCGAAAAACGCCTTGACTAACCCATGCTTTACTACTTGAACATTGCATTATGGGTAGGTTTGCCTCACTTTAGTCCTTCAGTGCTTGTTGATCTTCCGAATATTAAGGGTTGTAATTTACCCAGTTGGATTTTCCTCATGCAGGAGAGTCAGGCAGTCTTTAGCACAATTTTCTTTTACAATTGATCAGTTAGCCTTTTTGGAGTTAATATTTTGTAAAACCTGAAGTGTCCAGCACATGACTTTTTCCATAAAGAGTAACAAACATTAATGCAATAGTAATTAGAAGCTGTTCTTCATGACCCCAAGAATAATAATCTGCAATTACACTCGTGAATAATTTTCAAACACTTGGAATCACTATTCACCGGGAAAAAACAATAAGTAAAAAATTATTTGATGCTGTGAATAGCAAAATATTGATGTGTGCAAAAATTACTATTGGCAGCGCAGAGGTTGCTGTTAATATTTAAAAGAAAATTTGATTAAAATATATGATTCATTGAGAAAATTTTCATCATAATTAAAATTAAATCATAAGCATCGCAATCAACAGAAAATTTTACCATAGCAACGGAAGCTAAGGTATCACTTAGCAACATACTTAACAAATGCAGACAATCTAAATATCTCTTCAACAATCCGTTTTATGAAAGAATGTTTCATACAAAACTTGTAGAAATTTATATTGTCTACAACTTTGATAATAACAAACCTACATTTAAATAAATCAAGTCCTAAAGGATATATTTGAAAAAATACTGAAAATGTAGTCAGGGTTCCTTAAAACATGTACCATATTTACCCGAATCCAAGATGACCTCGAATCTAAGATGATCCCCCTTTTCTGGAGTCAAAACAAAAAATAATTTTCTGATCTAATACACAATTCCTGCAAAAATTAGAAATTCCACAAAACTAGCAAAAATTTTATTGGGTCCCATAATTTTCTTGAATATCAGGTCTTTATATTATATCAGTCATCATCACCCTCTATGCTCTCTTCATCATTGCCCTCACTCTCACTGTCTTTATCACTCCGAACTTTGTACATAGACTCCCACAAAACATCATCTTCACTTCCATAAATGGCATTGGATAAGCAGCACTTTTTAAATGCACTCACAATTACTTCTGTATTTATCTGTGATGCCTTGATCCATTGGCAGAGTACTGAAATAGTAGGTTTCCTTTTGGTGTTATAGGGTGATCTCTACTCAATAACCACTCAAAATATAAACCTTTAAATTATCTTTAAATGGCTTATTAACAGCAACATCAAGAACTAGAAGCTGTGATGTCATTCCCGCAGGTATTATTACAAGGCCAGTATTCATTGCATTAATTGAATCTTTAACTTCAGGAGTTGTGTGTCCTTTGAATGCATCTGATACAAGCATCCCTCTTTTACTTAATAGCGCTCCTGGTCTTCTATTTCAGACAACGTGTAACCTATCTCTCATAAGATCTTTTGACATTCATCCATTATCATCTGACTCTAATTCCTGAAGGCATTGTTTTTGTTTTAAGATAACATATGGCTGTAATTTTAATCCATCTGCCAAAACAGTCAACATTAATGTAACTTATGATTTTTGTTACCTGACATTTTTATTATTGCAGATTTTGCACCTTATTCACTGATAGCACAATTAGATGTTAATTATGGAAATTCAGGTGAATTACGCCATTATTTGTTTTGGCATCTGCAAAATGATATTCACCAGTAGACAAGAAAAATTTAGTTCACTTTTGGGATTCGTTTGCGTAATAATTGTTCACTGAATGTCATCATTCAAAAATAAATTCAATAATCTCGTTTGTTAGATAACGTCATTTGTATGTATTCGGCATACATTTCGAACATCTATTCAGTATAGGTATAGTTCGTTAATTCATTGAAAAGGTTTGTTATTTAAAAAGGGTGTAAGACAAAATCACAATTAGAGAACTTATGGCATAAAACTGTTGAAAGGGTGAATTCCGGTGAATTACGCCATTATTTGTTTCGGCATCTGCAAAATGATATTTGCCAATATACAAGGAAAGTTTACTTCGCTTTTGGGAATCGTTCATTACAAATTTTTGGTTGATAAAAATATAGTTTAAAAAAATGTACAGTAAAACCCCGATTTAATGTTCCCGCATTTAGTGAAATCCCGGATTTAGTGAAGATTTTTTCAAGTCCCGACAATAGCTCCATATAAACAATGTATTATTTTCCCGCATTTAGTGAAACCCGATTTAGTGAAAAACCCGCATTTAGTGAAAAAATATTATGTACTCGTACTTCAATTTTTATTTGACACTTCCCGCATTTAGTAAACTTTTTCGTGCAAAAAGAAATCACAAAAGAAACATATTGTACGTAAAAAATTACGATATACGCACAAAACATTGTGAATGGCTCATCATGCGCAAGCGGCTACATTGTCTGCTAAGACGGTAGCAGCCGCAAGGAAACCGTAAATCCTACAATGTAATGAATCCTGCTCGTATGTTCCTAATTTCTGGTATCACGCTCAGTTACCTGTTGTCATAGTGTGCTATATACTCGAGGTCGTTTACGAGAAAATGCCCTTTGAAAATCACGATCCGAGAGTCATCGAAATAAGAACGTTAAAAGTACTTTCCTAATTTTCTTGGAGCGTTGGTCTAGGGGAAACGAGTTGGATTTCAAATATTTTTGCCGGGGTTCAATTCCCGAAGGGACCAATATTTTTTTCTCCGGTTTTTTAAATTTGTTCGCAATTTCCAGCATATCATCGATAAAACATGCAAACCATTTAAAAAAATGTATTCAATGCATTATAACCACAATTTTCTTCATCGTAATTCTTCACCGTAATTCTTAACGAACATAATTTTACGGATCACCCATTCGCTTTACCATCTCGTCATGTATTGATCATGATTTAAAGTTCTTATTTTGATGACTCCCGGATCACGATTTTCAAAGGGCATTTTCTCGTAAACGACGTCGAGTATATAGCACACTATGACAACAGGTAACTGAGCGTGATACCAGAAATGAGGAACATACGAGCGGGATTCATTACATTGTAGGATTTACGGTTTCCTTGCGGCCGCTACCGTCTTAGCAGACAATGTAGCCGCTTGCGCGTGATGAGCCATTCACAATGTTTTGAGCGTATATCGTAATTTTTACGTACAATATGCTTCTTTTCTGATTTCTTTTTGCTCATGAAAAAGTTTTAACGTTCTTATCTCGATGACTCTCGGATCGCGATTTTCAAAGGACATTTTCTCGTAAACGACGTCGAGTTGGCACCTAGGTAGAAATAGGAGTCCGTTATTTTGCAAATAATTTCATTCTGCAAAGTCGCAATCCGATACGAGTGTCACACATTGGGGGCTTCCCTTGTGAGACATGTCAGCTGATTACTCCGATCCCGATGACGTAATGCCTGTCCCCTCTCCGTCTACCTTATCTAGCAGTTCAACTCTTCGTTGTGCTGCCTGCCTGTTCGGCGATCACTGTGTAAACCTGAAGCAATTGTGAAAAATATTCTTTCTACTATTTTTATTTTTATTCCTTAATAATGGCTACTAGTAAAAGGAAGAAGCTGACAATTACGGAAAAAGTGAAAATCATTCAAGAAGTGGAAAAGAACCCAAGCATGCCTGCGATAGAAATTGCATGCAAATTTAATCTTGCACCGTCTTCATTGTTTTGTATAATGAAGAATAAACAATTAATACTTGACGAAGAAGTGAAATGTGGGGGTAAAGCCATCAAAAGAAAAAATATCAAATCATCACCATATGATGAAATGGAGAAGATATTGATAGAGTGGTTTGAGGGAATGCGCTCCGCCAACCTCCCAATCAATGGTGTACTGTTGAAGGAGAAAGCAATTAGGGTAGCAACTAGGCTTAGAATAGAAAACTTTAAGGGTTCCAATGGATGGCTGGACAGATTTAAGAAGCGCCATGGACTTGAATATAAAAGTGTTTGTGGCGAAAGTGCTAGTGTTGATGAAGGAGCTGTTGACTACTGGAAGAGTGTAACATTGGTAAGGTATTTAGAAGGCTATAAGCCGAATTATATTTTTAATGCAGATGAAACGCATTTTTTTCAACCTTCTTCCATCAAAAACTCGTGCTACTAGAGGAGACAAGTGCCATGGTGGAAAGAGAAGTAAAGATAGGATAACTGCACTTTTATGTGCAAATTCAGATGGCAGTGAAAAGTTGACGCCTCTAATAATAGGTAAATTTGCCAAGCCAAGGTGTTAAAAAAATGTACGGGCATTGCCATGTAAATATGCCAGTAATAAAGATGCATGGATGACAACAGATATATTTAAAACATTTTTGAAATCATTAGATGCAAAGATGGGTGGTGCAAATAGAAAAATTCTTCTATTTATTGATAAATGTCCGGCCCACCCTCCAGATACTGATTTTCTTTGCAATATTAAAGTGGTGTTATTTCCAGCTAATTGTACTAGCCATCTGCAGCCACTTGAATTGGGCATTATTCACTCCATGAAAGCAAAGTACAGGAAGGCTTTGGTGCAGAAAGCAGTATCCTACATTGAGATGAATAAACATTTGATACTGAGTGTCCTTCAGGGTTTGCATATGGTAACAGCTGCATGGAATTCAGTTACACCTCAAACAATATCAAACTGTTTTCATAAGGCTGCGTTCAATTGCAACAATGCTATGGAAATTGATGTAGATATCGATGTGATTGACCACGAAAAAATTGCACCTGACATGGACACAAATTTTGAAGAGTTTGTCCGGTATGATGATCTTGAGAGTACGTCTGGTCCTCCACAAGACGTGGAAGAAATCTGTAATACCAAAGAGGCAGAGGAAGAAAAGGCAGTAGTAGAAGAAGAGGCAGTACAAAAAGAAGAATCAGTTCCCACACTTGGTGAAGCAGTTCAGGCACTTGAAGTGGTGCAAAGACATTTAACTTCTTTTGATGTGAAAAGCACTACTATATCAAAAGTAAATTCTTTGGAGCGAGAAGTTCTGAATGTTCAGAGCACCTGCCAGAAGAAGCAAACAAGTTTGCTGGAATATTTTAATAAATAATTTTCTTGTAGCTATGTATGCTTGGTTTTTGAATAATTTTGATATTTTTTGTGAAATTCCAAATATATTTTAATATTTTCTATTTAATGTTGTATGATGAAGCTTTTTAAAGGAGGGATGAAAAATTGTTTCAAGATTTGTCAATTTTGAAAATACTTTTAAAATTTTGAAATTATTTTTTGTAATCATATGAATGATTCATTACAGAAATTTTCATATTCAATAGCAATAAGGCTTGTTTGTCACTGGAATTTGTTTATAAATGTTTATTTTAAAAGTAATAATATAAGTATTGTGCATACAAAATTGAAAACTGGATTTTTATTATAGAAACCATTTTCAGTGGCCTTATTCTGGTATTGTATAATGGAACTAATACACAAGCAAAAAAGATAAATTTAACTCATTTTAATTGAAAACCTCCATTTAATGAAAACCTCGATTTAGTGAAATATATTCTAATCCCCCAGTGATTCGTTAAATAAGGGTTTTACTCTATTTACAAATAATAATACTGTATTAATTTAAATCAGAATCATTAAGCAAGTCGAAGTAAAAGGGTGTCTCATCTGCATTACCCATTTGGCTCAGAAGGTAATTGTGACTTTTCTGCAACCAAATTACGTGCCTCTGGAAAGTTATTAGTTTGTCCGTGAAGTAAGAAGGTAGATGCTGGCAAAGTGAAGTTCTTCGTCACAGGCTAAAACCATTACGATGCATCATACGCACATACCATCCATTACTAGCATTAAATTCTTGGTGTGGAATGCTTTGCGATCGTGCTAATTCTTGGGCTTTCAATTTAATGATATCCTGCATCACTGTATTCTTTGAATACGCACAAAGTTTGCAATTTCCTCATTTAATGCATGAAATTGGCCTTGTCTTCGTCCACTAAATGATCTCCGTGTTGAATTAGCACCTTCAAGTTTCTCTTATGCTTGTTTCCACCTTCGCACAATTGCTTCAGTCACATTGTATTTCCTCCCTGCTGCACAATTATTTGTTTCTTCAGCATAGCGCACCACCATTAACTTAAAATTTTTGTCATAACATCTTCTAATTCCTTTCGATACATTCCCTCTTACCGCAGTTCCTTTTTTCTCTACACAATCTGCCATTTGTTTGGGGTATCTTATTTAAAAGTTATAAATAATAACTTGTCACTATTTCACTTTAAAACTCAGCAAAGCATGTGCTACTCAAGTGCTCTCGTAAATTTTCTACACTCTGAAACTCACATCCACTGTACGTCTGCCGTTGGCATACCAAACACAAAGCATCATGTTTAAATTGTAGTAGACATGTTTAAATTGTAGTAGACATGTTTAAATTCTACGTCTTTTTACATTGTATTACTAGACACCTTAATTGGTGTCTACATTGACTTTGTGTTTCATATTATGCATGGAACCGCCCAGCTGTAGTAATTTTTTTTCAACTTGTCACGCAATTACCTACCCAGCTCTAAACACTTCCCTACCGCCGAAGTGGAACCATTGGTCTGTGGGAGCTATTTTAAGAAATTTGACCTTAAATTTTTAAAGTATTGTAGTAATTAATTAAATACAATGTATTGCTTTATGCAATAATAAATATTTTAACGGACATATACTTGACATCTGGGTGTTTCATGGCGCATTTAAAATGGGTGTATTCTTACCTTAAATCCTCATACTCCATTCTGAGACAATACCTAATATTTTTAATGGCATTTTTGTGAAAAAACCTCGTCTTCCTTTCGGGTAAATATGGTATAAATAAAGATATTTATCTGCAATCAATGGCATTTCTTAGTGATTTTTAGTCTGCTAGAATGCTTTAGGCCTAGTCATAATATATTTTTCATTTTATTTACTAGTTCACAATATACATATATATAATTTCCTTTCAAAAACTTGGGGTAGTTTATATTCAAAATTTAATTTTCCTAGTTTCAGGCTTGAAACACAAGGGTAGGGGTGGCTTTCATGTGAATAAATTTGGTATATTTCATTTTGAATAAGTTGAGAAAAGATAAATATGTAGCTAGGAAAAAAAAATTTACATCCTCTTGCAACATTACTTTCAAATTCTCAGAAACACACACATTCTCATATTAAACTAAAAATGGAGAAGGGCTGAAAGAATATGTTATGCTAAAAACACCAAGAAATATAATAAAAAAGAAAACTAGAAATCTGAGAAAAGCATTTATTATGTTGCCAGCTGCAGAACCTAAAGTTATTAGCAGGATGATGACAAGCAATGCGAACAAATGAAATTACTCAGTGGAGAATGCAATTATGGACAATGGATGAATGTTCAAAATAGCAAGGTGTCAATAGCTAAAAAAATTATTTAAAAGTGATGCAAGCAGAAAAGGAGCACTTTACCTTCCTACTGTTCTTCAACATGTTGAAGTGGACGCAGTACAATCCTGGGGTCAGGATCCAGCATACGTTCACTCTCTTCCACACTGAAAACACATGCAGGTGTTAAGACATTTAAAAAATCATGCAGGTTAGTAAATCAATAAACTAATGAACTAAAGTCTCAAAAATCACAAAAGAACTAATTTAGCTGTTATTTATAATTATTAATTAATTTAATGTGCAAATCACATCATATTTAAAATGTATTAAAATTGAATTCAATAAACTGTTACTTGGCTCTCAAATCAAACATATGCATAAAAAACCAACAGGTTATCATCATATAACTTGATAGCAAGGCAATTGCCATGTTTCCCTTGACAAGCAGAACAAGAGTATGATTTTGCTAATACAAATGTTTAATAACAATTTACATCCTACACTAACAGTACTAAATTTAAGTTAACTGCAGATCAGAAGCACAGCTTCAATTCAACTGAAACCTTAAGTTGTAAATTTTCTGCTAATTCCCTTATGATCTCTCTGGTTATAATCCCTGATGGTACCAAAATTTTAATAACTAAATATTATATTACCTCTCATATTCAGCAATAATGAGGGACTGCAAGTAGTATCATTAAAAAATCTGACAAAATACTGTTTGCATATCTTTATCACTGATGCATTCAATTTAAAAAACATTGTGGAATTTAACAATGAAAACACCATTTGGAATATTGATCATTAGTGTTATGCCATGATGTTGGAAATGTCGGGAAAACATTTTTCCCCTCGACCACAGTGGCATAACAATCCTAAAGATCAATATACCATGGAAGAACAGAGAAAATGATTGTAGATAAAAAGAAGATTCAAAGTTAAACAATTCATTCTAGGTAACTTTCTTTTGAGTTCATCATATAGAAAAATAGAACTCATGGATGCCCCTTGAAATCTTTAATGGATTGCTTCATTTAAGAGTTATGTATTGCACAGCAAGCAACAATTCTAAACAAAGTTTAAAATTTAAACTGTAAACCGTATTTATAAATTTCCATGTGCTTCAAGCTCATTAATTTGTTTACTATCATATAGAAACAAACAATTTGTTCTAAAAAATTAAATTTCAAACTGCTTAACAACCACAATTACATAACTTCATACAACTTACAATAGCAAAACAATTGCTTGAAGGAAATCATGCACCCAATAGGAGACCATAAACTCCAAAGCCCCTGAGAAAACACAATTGACAAACTAAAGACAAGAATAATAACTTCCACTAAGCATAAAACTAAACACATTTGGCATCTGATAATAAATGTAGATGCTATAAAAATATACGCAATGCCTTGAAACCAAGTATATATGATAATTTAAAGAATGAGCATTTTACAACAATTTTAAATAGTTTTCATGTAAACTAAGTTAAAATTACTTCATAATCAAACATATAAACAAAAAATACCATTAAATACTGATAAAATGAACTTAGTAAGAAAGTCAATCAAAACATATGCAAGGTGGTGAAGGTAAAAAGGCAGTATTCTTTATAAGAAAAATTATGCAACAACAAAACCTACTATAACATTTCTCAATTGTAATTTAAATGCGTTAATCTCTTCACCTGGATAATAAAGAAATTTATAAAATATCAAATAGCACTAACATAAAACAAAAGGTGAAAAATAAAACCTTTGATTTCAAAGCTCTCTTAAAATAAATAGTGTATGTTTCACTCGAGCAACTTAAAGATTTTCAAATAAGGTAAACCATATACCTACAAAGAATGGCTGAATGTTGATTATATACAAGTTCTTTAATGTATAATCAAACCAATAACTTTATCTTTACAGCATATATTAACTCACTGAAATTAACTGACACCAAAAAACTCGAATGCGCAAGATAAGAATAAATCAATGACAATCCAGACCAGCAAAAATTATAACTAAACATTTCACTTTTAGAACTGATGTCAACACGAGTCTATTTCTGTCTCAGCTTTTTTGCTGAATGCAGAAATTTACCCAGTGCTATTATTTAGCATAAAAGAACTTTCATTTATCAATTCTTTACTTCCTAATATACGAAGTATAAGAATAAGTACACCACCATTTTGAACTTCGCGTGCTTGTGGTTTGCAAATTTGCACTTCGCAACAAAATTTTTTATGACCATTAATTCTGTTTCACGCCGATTATTTGCATTTCGTGTCATGTTTGCAATGCCAACAAGCGGAACTCCCTCTAATTTTTTTTTTCTAAGTTCAGTTTAAACTTGGGCGCCCTAGAAAAGCACTATTATTATTATATTTATAATGCTCATTATTGGAAGTTTTTGAAGTAAACAAACGTGATAACTCTCGACTTAATTATTTTGTAGCTCAGCTTGGACTTCACCGCCAACGCTGCTATCTTTTACGTGAAACTTGTTTAAAATTTAAAGAAATGTCATCATTTTGGAATGTAAGGTTTTCATTTACTATTATCTTTGTAGTTTGAATGTAATTTAGGGAAATTTTATTTTGTTTGGTTTTCATTTTTTATTACGAATTTTTAATGGAAAAAGAAGAATTACTATCATCTTGTAACATAAGATTTTCTGTTGCTTATATTGAATGCAATTACTAAAAATAATGTTACCACTTTAATACTTTGTTTTCATTTTTTGTGACATATTTTGATCAATTAAAAGAAATTTTATCACTTTCTTATGCTAGGTTTTGATTTTCTATTACACATTTCGAACATAATTAATAAAAGAAATGTTACCACTTCATAATGCTAGTGTTCTTTTTTTGCAGCTTGGAAATGTTTGTTGGAGTACCCAAGAATACATCTGTGCATCATGTACTTAACATTCCATTTCAGTAGTTTATCAATTTAAATTTAAGAATTTCCTAGGAATGAACAGAAGATCGAAAATCGCATGTGAAAATGCACTTTGTAATGCTGGGTTTTCATATGCTATTACCCGTTTTGAAGATAATTAACAGAATTTGTTCACTTTAATGCTAGGGTTTCATTTGCTGTTACGTTGCTGTTGTTTTCTTTTATTTTCTGTTCAACTGCATTATTTATGATAAAAAGCGATTTTATAGGTTGACTGGGAACCAAACTCCCAAAATAACATTGCATCTTATTGGAAAAGAGGACTTGTACTTCACAAAGTTGCATTTCACATCAGTTTTCTGGAACCAATTTTCACCATGTTCAAAAAGGTGGTGTATTGTAAAAGTGAAAAATTTTATTAAATCAACTTCACAATTTTGATATGAAGATTTTAGGTGTCTGTTCCAAAAAAATGTGATTTTTAGATTTTCGTCTGTCTGTGGTTGTCTAGGGGCTAAGCAGCTCAACAGAACCTGAAGACATCTCATATTTGGGCCTGGGTCAAAGGTCCGACAATAACCAAAGGGCAAAAATACAGAAGAGATGAAATATATTCCAACGGTTAATGCGGCCAGAAGGGAGAGGAGGAAGGGGTTGGTGATTTACGCCCACAACTGATGGAAGAATAACAAATCAAAAATAAAACATTTCAACAAAATTTACTGAGAAAATAAAAGCAAATGATCAAAATGAGATTTCAAATGTTTTTTTTTGCCAAAATTTACAGTATGAATCATTAAAACACAGTTGAAAACTCGATTTCAAATTCAATTTTTCAATTCTAATATTTATATCTTAACAGGTTCCCTGTAGAGTGTACTTTTTTCTGATGCTGACATGTAATTTGGGTATTTACTACTAATACACGAGAAAATAATTCAATTTGCAAAATATTAAATATTTGTTGAAAACAGCAAGTATTTTATAGACACATATCTGCCACGTCCAGAGCAGTCACTACCGTCCCCAAGACAAATGGACTCAGCTGGACAGACAGCTCCTGAAGAAAGGACATTGGTCAATTCCTCCAAATTAATAACAATTCTTTCATTGCTGATCACAAATTCCCTTTGTCAAAGAAAGTACTAAATATCCATGTGAAGGACAAATTTTGTTCCTCAAAATTTTAGGATTCAAAAAAGGTGTGCATCTTAAACAAAGGTACAAAATTCTTCACAAAACAGTGGCGGCTTTCACTAAGAGGAAAGGTAATAAGGAGACCATGCTATAAACATGCTTAGGTGCGATTCGTGTTACCCCTGCATGTGCTAAAGGCATGGCTCAACAACTCAGGGTTTTGAAGTACGAAACAGCCACTGCCGCCAATAAGACAGAGCAACTGCTTCGATTGTAAGCCACCTTTGTTCCTTTAACTCCCTCTATAGACATAGGGGGGCATATTGCTACAGCCACATTCACTCATTTCTGTAATTAAGTAATAAAAGTGCCCCTTTTGTGTGGAGAAACCAAGAATGTGCAGGATGGTAGCCTAATGGTTCCTGATCCATTCCTGCATTATATAGAATAGCGATTCTCAACTTCTATGATAATACAGCCCACCTAAGCTACAGGAGATTATCTGCAGGCCGCCTATATATCAATAGGTGAACATATAGGAAAAAGAAAATTCTATATTATTGATTAAAAAGTAGCAGATTATTTAGAAAAACAAAGCAATTTATTCAAGTTTTCATTAGTTATTTATTACATTTGAGTTTTGCAAAATATTGTTTTAACTTAACTATTGCAAGTTTTTATAAATTGTAAACCGATCTTAAAATTTTTCCAACCATTTCAGAAACACTGGTATAGAACGATGTACCGATTAGATCAAGGGTCTCAAACTCATGGCCTCCTTGGTAGATTTCTGCGGCCAGCGAAATAAGCTAGTACATATCATTATAAACTAGCAGTTGCCCATCGATAAATCAACTGATTGGTTAGATTAAATAGTCTTGGTAGTTCGCCTTCTGTCACATTACCATGAAGGTCAACGACTGAAAGGTTTATTTCCTTATACAAATGTACGCTTGAAATGCCACATTATTTCCTACAGCATCTAATGTCTGCTAGCAGTGCCACCTTAACATCAACCACTACAATTATGTCGAGCAGAGCTTAGCCGGTCAAAAAAAAACTCAATATCTCACCAACGGTTTGAGTGATTTCAATTTTATAGTTTTCCTGAAAATCTGCCAGTCGAGAAGTTTAATTTGACATATTACACGTTAAGGTAGCTGTTACTTTCGCTTTTAAAATTTTTTTTAATGCCATTAATATATAGATATAATTCATTATCATATTTACTATTTCCCAATCATTTCAATTTCAAAATGTTTATAACGAAAAAATGTCAGTATGGAAACAAAATAAAAAGGAAATATACAGGTATATCTTGCAATATGCTCAGGTTGCAATCCAAAAAACCAGAGCGTATCGTGAATCAGCGTATTGTGAAACATTTATACATAAGAGCAATGCTATAAAAAAGAGATACGTTCCTAAATGGATTAAAATCACCAGTAAGCATGACAGATATGATCCTAAAAAATGAGTCTTGTAGCGCAAAATCGTGATAAACAAATACAAAAATCCCATTGAAAACCATTTCAAAGATAGGATCGCTTTAATTTTTTTCGCTTGCTACATTTCCAACTTATAAAGGTAAAAACTCGAGCACAAATTCAATGTGTCACCACCATGATCTCGGACTGAAAACTGATTGTAGTCCGCCAAAACACTACCTTGGACATAAAAAGAAACTCGTCAATTACATTATTTCTTTAGTGCAATATTGTGTACACATGAAATGAACATGAAAACAATTTATAAAAATAGTTCATATATAATGAAACAAAGTCGTTTTTTATTGCTCGCATTGAGACCTTTTTAAAGGTCAGAGAAAGGCTCGTTGTTCACCGGGTTTAGGGCATATGTCAGAATCAATCGAGTGTATCGAGAGGTAGAGTCAGAAAGTGTAATGAGCATAAAATCGTAGAAAGCATATCGCAAGGTACAGGCATACCTCACTTAACGACAAGGTTGTTCCTCAAAAACATGTCATTAAGTGAATTGTTGTTAAACGAATACTGATTTTACATTTATTTCCATGTTAAAATGATAGATACGTTCCTTGAAAATTGCTATGCACTACTTTAATATATGCCTTCGGCAATCTCCCGGAATATTGGGAATGGTTTAATAACATTTACAGAAACAATCCAACACTTTACACTAAGGAAAACAGGTTTATTACATTCATTTACAAGCAGATACTATAATCATGCAACAAATTTTAACTTTAACTACTCTTCAATCAGAATAATAATGAGAAATGAAGATTTCCTGCTCTTAATTTGCAGGGACGAGGTCATAATGCTGGGGAACTATAGAACTACATGAACGAAGTCATTTCCACACCACCCAATGAGATGAGCATGACATGATGTCGGATCTTGTTCTAGAGGTCTTACTTATGCTTAACACATTCAATGCCACTGTCGACTATGCGTCAATGGATGCAACCAAGCGCAGGCAACCGGAATCAACACATATGCCGCTCCGTAATAAATGTAGTTACATGGTGGCTTGCTTGTTTGAATTCGCCTAGGCCTCCTGCTCCTTAGTTTAGCTTTCATCCATGTACATGTTGGTTGGTTTCTGTTTTCGGCAAGTTTTTCCTGAATTCTGAATACAACAGCAAGGTACGTATTTATATATATATATATATATATATGTGTGTGTGTGTGCACCTTGTATAAATAACTTTTTTATGTTACTATTAATTTATCATTATTAAGAAATAATATAAAAAAAGTGAAATAAGTTTGTAATTATTTTTATATTTCTTGGAAAATTGTAAGAAATTCTCTAGACATTTAAAAAAATATGGTGGACCATGAGGACTTCTGCAATGCAGAAGAATTTTCTTCAACTGAGGATCAAGATTTCAGTGTTAGTGACACTGATTTAGATGAAGGTGATATGGAAAATGAATAAGAGGAATCAGATGAAAACGTTCCTGTAATTACAAAGAAAACCAACGTCTCTCGGAAAGTGAAGAAAGGGAACTTGCCATCTAGAGACGCTGATGATGGAGAATGGATGGATCTTCCTTCCGAGAATCCGCTCTTTCGTTTCTCCAGTAAATCTGGTTTAAAAGTGAACGTGCACAGTACTGAGCCGATTGATTATTTTCGTTTGTTGGCTAATGCAGATTTTTATGATCTCATTCTAAAACTTTCAAATAAGTATGGTGAAAGAATATTTACAACGGGACAGTGGAGAAATTTGATACATTTCTTAGGTTATTGTTTCATACAAATGAACCGACTCCAAAATTATTGGAAAAAGGATGAACTTTTTAATTTGACATGTTTTTTGAGGCACATGAGTAGAAAATAGGTTTTTGTCTATCCTTTGTGCACTCCATTTTTCCGAGAATGGAATCTCAGGTGAACCACAGGACCATCTTGAGAAATTAAGACCTTTGATTGATCATTTCAATAAAACTATGGATGTCATTCACTCTCCGAGTAGGGAATTATCCTTGGATGAATCCCTGGTTTTATGGAGGGGAAGATTGGTGTTCCAGCAGTATATCAAAGGTAAAAGACATAAATACGGTGTTAAACTGTACTTGTTGGCAGAACCTAGCAGTCTTGTTCAAACATTTTCAAAGGGCACACTTCGGCGTAATCAAAAAAATAATCCATCTGTAGTTGTAAAAAAAAAAACAAAAAATTGGAGGTTGTCATCAAGTACAACAGAAGTGGTATTTGTGTTGGAAAGTGGAAAGACAAGAGGGAAGTACTGTTCATTTCCAGCGAATTCAAGTGCAAAATGGTGGAAGTGGCAAATAGAAGAGGAATGGAAAAAATGAAACCTCTTCCCATTGCTAAATATAATGAATTTATGGCAGGAGTTGACAGGCAAGACCAGCTCCTGTCTTACTATCCGTGTGAGCGAAAAACACTAAGGTGGTATAAGAAAGTGGGTCATATTTTTCAGATTATGCTAATAAATTTATTTATTTTATATAATAAGTACTGCAAAAAGACGAACCTTTATGATTTTAGGTTAAAAGTTATTAGCAAAACCCGCCTAAAACGTCGGATAAAAGTGGTCATTTACCAAGTGAGGTACCAAAAAACAACAGGAAAAGATATTTATGCCAAAGTGTGTGCTGAGGAAGGGAAAAGAACTCAATCACCTTATTATTGTAAGCAGTGTAATGGTCAGGGACTTTGCTTAAATGAATGTTTTAGAAAATATTACGTAAAATAAAACATTGTAATGTTTGATTTTTTTATTTTGAAAATTTAAACTAATTGCACTTACCTGTATTTATGATAAATAAAGCTTGTGTTAAGAAGTTAGCGTTGATATCAAATTTTAATAAATGGTGTGTATATATATATATATATAAGCATGTTTAGGTTGTCCCTTGATGGGTGGTTTTACAAAAAGGAGAGTCCTGTGCTTTTACCGTTATCCTCATGGGAGCTCAAAAAACCCGTTACAAAAATATCCAAGTGGCACGTGCATCTGCAAAGAGTTGTCCTCGTAGGAGGTTCCTTCCCAGAGTCATTGTCAAGGGATTAAGCAGTTGCCCCTTGGGAATGGAGTAGTCCAAAGTAAGAAGGGTTTTATTGAGAGTGGTCTGGTAGCAGCTGCTTCATATAACATACACATGGTCAATCCTTAAAAGAGGAATGGGTGAAGTGCTTGAGAAAATAGTGAAATGTTTCTGTATTGTTATTTCTACCAGAATTTTACAAATGAACGAGTAGCCTTTTGTGACATAATAGTGTGGTATTCTGTATAAAATAATGGCAGTGAAGCTGGAAAAAGAGATTGAATTCTTACGTAAAACAAACTATCACAAAAATTCATTAAATTATAATTGTGTCAAAGACGTAAAGTATTAGTAAATATGAAAAGCTAAAACGTACTTAACAAGTTAAGAAATTGTTTTTTTTTCATCTTTATTATTTTCAAGGCTTAATTGGCGAATGTACCTGCAACACAATAAACAGCATAATATTTTAATATATTGTTCAGTGTATTTCGGCATCTGTATAAAGAAATTGTCGCACAAATATTCAAATTTGACTTAATTGTGATATTTGGTATTAAAAAAAAATAATTTCCAACGAATTAAATTTGTACCCGAGGAGCCGGCGTTGACACAAATAAACTTTTGTTAAAATATTATTAACATATCCTCTTAAAAAAATTATTATATACGTTATAACAAAAGTATTTAAAAAAGATAATTGTAATAATTCACTTTGGCTATACAGGATGGATATACTAAACCAAGGTGGCATGAATGTGTTCAAGTTCCAACTGTTAGAGCACTTTTAAAATTTTTTTCTGATTTGTCGCAAATAGTAATAATAGTGGTTCTGGCAAGTTCCATTGCGTGACCTATGTCTGCGGGATTTTCATCAGCATCAAAATGGCATAAAACTTCTAATTTCGTAGAGAGATTCATAGTTTTTCTAGTTTTTTACTATTAGAACATCCTGCGTGGTTATTTGATGATCGCTTTGGGCCCATGTTACAGGGTTTATCAAAGCAAAAAGCCATAAAAAATTATGAACTCACAGATCAAAGCGAACACTTCCTCACAGTAAAAAGGATAACGCCTACTAATGAGTAAGGGTGCATGACATAATGGCATTGGTTCTTCCACAGTGCCTTTGTATCATATGTTGTCATAAGGATTGATTTGAGGGGAGAGCTTCCAACTCCTCCCCTTTGTCTACTACCCGTCGCTAGGTCTCCCGTTTGAAGTCCTCGGGGATGATTTGAGTTCATGATTTTCCCTACAACTCCTCTGTCATACAATATACACATCGCCAGAGCTCTGAGGTAACAAAAACACAATCGCCGAGCAATTTCGCTTTGAACGTGAAGCAATGTAACAATCTACTGCCACGTCTACATTACAGCGCAGTCCCCACTTTAATGACCCATACAAAGTCAAAGGCATATTATCTTGTATTTTTGCCGCTAAAAACGTATAATTTTAGCGATGCGCATTTTAATTTTTTTTACCAGTTAAATAAACATTGCATAAACGGCATTAAAATTTTTACGGGGCCATCTTGTTTTTAATTTGTCATTATACTGAAACAAGGAATGTCGTAAACCAAATATCAGTGGTGATTTTCAAGTGACATTAAACAGATTAAAAATATATTCGGATAGAGGACAGCATTTGTCACAAATAAAACGAATAATGCAAGCTACCATTCCGCAAGAGTAGAAAGCGTCCTGTCGTCTAACAGGAGGAAAGCTGACATACAAGACTGGCTTAGAAAGAAAAATATTCAATTTGTTCCGGAAGAGACAAGGGCTGAATTGCTTTTTAAAAATGAAATTTAAAATGCATCTAAGATTTACGACATTGATAAATTGGCCAACAAAATGGGACACGAAGTCATTCGCTTACCGCCTTACCACACGAATTACAACCCCATAGAGTTGATTTGGTCTCAAATCAAAGGAGGTGACTGCCCACTATAAAACTTTTAAAATTGCCAATGTGGAAAAACTCATGCACGAAGCTATCAACAACGTGACCATAGAATACTGGGCAAAATGCATCTGACATGCGGAAGATGTACAAAAGAAAGATTTTGAAAAAGTGTGCATGCGATGCATTAGTTGAACCCTTTGTGATTCATTTGGGAGAATCTGATTCAAAAGAGGAAAGTAAATTTTCCGATGTACAAGAACGGCAATATGTTTGTAATAAAATTATTATTTTGAATTACAGTAAAACCCCGAATTTACGTTATCGGAATATATGTTTACCCGCTATTTACAACATTTTATATGGGTTCCATCAATTTTCCTATGATTCCAATGTAAGTAAAACCCTGTATTTACACTATTTCGTTTTAAGTTTTCCCACTATTTGCGCCATTTTAGGTTAGAATTTCCAATATTTTAAAAAAAATTTAACATAAGATTCCCAACTGTTTTTAAAGGGTTTCGACTTAGCTTCGCAAAAAAATCCGAATTCTTTTGGGTGAAGATTTTGAAAACGGTAGCCGAGTAGGAACAGCACCCCTAGAGGCAGAAATATGAACTTTCTTTTCAAAACAGGACTCGCTTTAACAGATGCTACTCTGGAACAGTGTACATATAGAAGAAAATACATATGAACTCTATGATGATGATGATACCCTTTCCACTCAAATTCTGCCCCTTAGTTCCCACAGTTTGTAATTAAATTTAAGTTAATTTGTAATTTGTTGCAATTTAAATTACCGTATTGTCCTGAATGTAATACGGTTTTTTTTTCCAAAAGTAAAATTTTCCAACTAGCCCCCGCGTTATATTCGAGTACTAGTGATTTAAAAGATCATGAAATTGTGTTTCAAAAAATCACCGTACATTCCGCACATCTGTTAAGTGATACATGATACTTGTTACACTATAGACACATTAGGCATGCATGTTACAATGTGCTCGAAAAGAGTCGGAGGCGAGATTAGATCAAATTCAGTCGGCAGCTCAACTCCTCACTAGTCAATAAATTGAAGCTATCAGTAGGTTGGGTGTATTCTTTTTGCCTACATTAGCGATTTTTACCCATTCATTATTTATGGGTGACAAAAAGGATGCTGATCATGTTGAGAAAAAAGATTCTTCCAAATACCAGGTTAACAGAGGAATCCGACGAAGTTATGACATGAATTTTAAAATAGTCATAGCTCAAGACGCGGAAAAAATTAACACTATTCAAGCTTCGAAAAAGTATGATGTTCCTGGAGTAAACATACCTACGTCTATGTACAATTTTCCAGACAAATGTAATGTGGGGAATGTAATGGAAACCCAAGCATACTATACTAGCATTTTAATTCGGCATATATTTTAATATTACTATTACTAAAAAGTGTGCTGGTTAAGTAAATGAATAAATAGATATACTCTTTATAAACTTAGCTCTTTTAACAATGATTTTATTGTTAACCTTACTGTAACAAATGAGCGAGTTTAAAAGGCAATCGGTAGCTATTTTTCCTTTTGCACGTTCCCGCAATTTACACTTTTTTCCCAGGTCCCTAGAAAAGTGTAAATAAGGGGTTATACTGCACCTATATCAATTTTTTCCATTTATAATCCTCCAAGAATAATTTTAAATAATTCGCAATGAGATAAAATAGTAGAAATTATATATATATATTTTTTTTAACGGCAACACAAATTAAAATATCAAAATTTCTATAATCTGTTTGGTTTTTTTACAAATCCTACCTCAAAAAAAATTTCAGCTCCGTAGCACATTCGGAAATACATAAACCTTGAAATTTTGTTTAAACAATTGCAAATTTTTAGCGGCCGCATTGTTGCACCTTTTCAAGATTTTCGTTTTTTCTAGTAGGTTTTGCACAAAATCCTACCTAAGAAAAAAATTTCATTACAGAGGAGGAGGATATAACATACTAATAAAAGGCGCTTGCATACTGCAAGCATTGCATCTCACCTTGAAAAAACATTAATTTTCCAGAGAGATATTTCATTATGAGAAATATTTCTTTAATTCAAATGATTTCTCCTCGGGACCGATTTTTGTTTTTTCCTTATGGAACAATAATGGAGCAAAACAATCGCTAATTTTTGCAATTTTAAGAATATTATACGTTTTTCACATTGGGTTAATAATGCCACATACTACCTATGAAAAAAATTTAGTCTCTCCAGCTCCTCTGGAAGTGCCTAAACATTAGTATCCTCCTATATGTTATATATCATTATATATCGACGTTTCTTACAGAGGAGGAGAAGGAGGATATAACATACTTGTAGAAGGTGCTTGAATACTGAAAGCATTTTGGTTGGTTTTGCACAAAATCCTACCCAAGAAAAAAATTTTGAAACTCCAGCTCATATGAAAGTGCCTAAACATTAACATCCTCCTATTATGTTATATCCTCCTCCTCTGTAAGAAACGTCTATATATAATGATACTAGTAGAAGGTGCTTGCATACTGCAAGCATTTCATCTCACCTTGAAAAAACATTAAGTTTTCGGAAAGATATTTCATCATGGGAAATATTTCTTTATTTCAAAAGATTTCTCCTCGGGACCGATTTTCGTTATTTTTTGCAATTTTACTAATATTATACTTTTTCCACATTGGGTTAATAATGCCACACATTTCTGCAAAATTTTATATTTGTTGGACATTTAGAACTGAAATAACATTTATCTAATTGTTTAAATTTAAATACTTTTTATCGGCCAAAATAACAATTTATTGATAAATTGAAATGTGTATTCGTTTACATAAACTAACCTCTAAATAATTTAAAAATTTCAGCTCCCTAACTTGCGGCGTAGTGTCAAAGCATTTAGCTATTTGTTTAAATTTTAAACTACCAAACAAATAAAAATATTAAAATTTCTATGATCCCTAATTCGTTTTTTACATACCCTACTTCTAAAAAACACTTCAGCTCCGTAGCACATTTGGAAATACATAAACCTTAAAAATTTGTTTAAACAATTGCGAATTTTTAGCGGCCGCATTGTTGCACTTTTTCAAGATTTTCGTTTTTTCTAGTCGGTTTTGCACAAAATCCTACCTAAGAAAAAAATTTTGAGACTCCAGCTCATCTGAAAGTGCCTAAACATTAGTATCCTCCTATCATTATATATTGACGACTCTTACAGAGGAGGATATTACATACTAGTAGTTGGTGCTTACATACTGCAAGCATTTTATATCACCTTGAAGAAACATTCATTTTTCAGACAGACATTTCATCATTACAAATGTTCTTTTAATTCTAAAGATTTCACCTCCGCACCGATTTTCGTTTTCCCCAAATGTAAAAATAATAGTTTTAAACAATCCCCAAATGTTGCAATTTAAAATTTTTACACTTTCTCCATCATGGGGTACTAATGCTACACAATTTAGCAAAATTTTAAAGTTGTAGCACTTCTAGAAGTCAAATAATACTTTCTAATTGTTTAAATTTAAATAATTTTTAACGGCCGCCGAAATTCATCTATGGTAAAATTGAAATGTTTTTTTTGAGCTAGTTTACTACTTTGTACATAACTTGAAAATTTCAGCTCCATAGCTCATTCCGTAGTACCTAAACAGTTATCCATTTGTTTAAACTTTAAGAATTTTTAACTGCCAAACAAATTAAAATATCAAAATTTTTATATTCCCTATTTCGTTATTTTAGGAATTCTACTAACAAAAAAAATTTCAACTCCGTAGCACATTCGGAAATACATAAACCATGAAAATTTGTTTAAACAATTGCGAATTTTTAGCGGCCACATTGCTGCACTTTTTCAAAATTTTCGTTTTTTCTAGTCGGTTTTGCACAAAATCCTACCTATGAAAAAAATTTCGAATCTCCAGCTCATCTGGAAGTGCCTAAACATTAGTATCCTCCTGTTATATGTTATCATTATATATCGACGACTCTTACAGGATATAACATATAACAGGAGGATACTAATGTTTAGGCACTTCCAGATAAGCTGGAGATTCGAAATTTTTTTCTTAGGTAGGATTTTGTGCAAAACCGACTAGAAAAAACGAAAAACTTGAAAAAGTGCAACAATGCGGCCGCTAAAAATTCGCAATTGTTTAAAAAAATTTGCAAGGTTTATATATTTCCGAATGTGCCACGGAGTTGAAATTTTTTTTACAATTAGAATTCTTAAAAAACGAAATAGGGATTATACAAATTTTGATATTTTAATTTGTTTGGCAGTTAAAAATTCTTAAAGTTTAAACAAATAGATAGCTGTTTAGGTACTACGGGATGAGCTAGGAAGCTGAAATTTTCAAATTATTTACAGAGTAGTAAATTTGCATAAATAAACATTTCAATTTTACCACATACGATATGCAGCGGCCGTTAAAAATTATTTAAATTTAAACAATTACAAAAATATTACTTTACTTCTAGGAGTGCTACAACTTTAAAATTTGGCTAAAATGTGTAGCATCAGTACCCCATAATGAAGAATGTGTAAAATTTTTAAAATTGCAACATTTGGGGATTGTTTAAACCATTATTTTTACATGTGGGAAAAACGAAAATCGCTGCGGAGGTGAAATATTCAGAATTAAAAATATATGTGTAATGATGAAATATGAATAATGAATGTTTTTTTATGTTGAGAAGAAATGCTTGCAGTATGCAAGAACCAACTACTAGTATGTTATATCCTCCTCCTCTGTAAGAAACGTCCATATATAATGATAACATCTTCTGTGTATGTAGACATAGATACAATCATATTGCAGAAAATCTACTATTGATAAAATTTAAAATACTTGGTCAGAAAACCCTGTATAACACGTGACCCCCCTTTTTCACCAGAGTTCCGGGTAAAAAGGTGCGTGGGGTACAGAAGTAAATACGGTGTATCATTATATATGTGTATGTGACTGCACTGGCGGTGTAGTGGTTAGCGCATCGGCTTCCCATTACAAATTCTGGGGTTCAAACCACACGAATGGAGGTGTTATAAAAAAATAAAATAAAAAAACCTATCATTGGTGCCTGGCAGTAGGCAGCAGTACTGTCAGTATGGTATAGAGCTGAAAACAAATGATGTTGGCTGGGTCTATATCCAATACAGCTGTAGGCGTGATCAGGACGATTTGAACGGTTACAGTACCTCGATGTAGAAAGCAAGAATGAAACTACCACATTAAAATCCCTAGTAATGATTATATGGTTGGACAATATGAGTTCTCTCGAGGTAAAACAATCCGGAGGTAAAATAGTCCCCCAATCAGATCTCCGGGCGGGGACTGCCTTGAGGAAAACATTTGTCGAAAGTAATTTACGAATAGGGACTTGGAACGTAAGAACTATGAGAAAGGTAGGCAAGCTAGAGAACTTGAAAGAAGAAATGAGAAGAAATAGAGTGGACATTATAGGACTAAGCGAAACTAGATGGGAGGGAGAAGGACAGTTCGACTCGGAAGAATTCACGGTAGTTTATTCTGGAGGAAATAGTGGGGAAAGGGGAGTAGCTCTGGTACTGATGAAAAGCGTGACAAAGATAATAGCAATGAACGATAGACTGATGGCAATAAAGCTAAAAGCAGTCCCAGTGGACATGCTGATAATCCAGGTATATATGCCAACGTCAGCTCATGAAGATGAAGAAATCGATCTATGAGCAAATTAATGACATTTATGAAGAAGACGGAAGAGTAAAGGTAAACTGCATAAAAATGGGAGATTGGAACAGCATAGTCTGAGAAGGACAAGAAGAAAATGGGCAATACGGACTTGGGAAGAGAAGCCGAGGAGGAGAAAAACCGGTAGAATTCTGCATCAATAATGGCCTTGCAGTGACTAATACATGGTTCAAAAACCATAAACTAAGGTTATACACATGGAATAGCCCAGGAGATAGAATGAGATGCCAAATAAATTACATCCTTGTAAAACAAAGATTCAGGAACAGCATAAAGACTACCAAGTCATTACCACGGGAAGACATTGATTCAGATCACAACCTTCTAATAGTTGACGTAAGTACAAAGCTAAAACAATTAAGAAAAACAGGAATAGAAAGACAGACTTGGGGCCTAGAAAAACTGAAAGAAAGGCAGGATGTAATCAGCGAAATGTGAACTTGGAGGAGAATGCTGAAGATAAAATGGATGGATAAGATGAAAAACGATGAAGTGCTACAAAGAGTAGGAGAGAAGCGAATGATTATACAGAGTATCAGAAAGAGGAAGGCAAACTGGGTCAGACATTACCTGAGGAAAGAGAGAGTATGATTAAAGACGTGTTAAAAGGAAAACTAGATGAAAAATGGGAAAGGTTTCAGTTGATAGACGATTTGAAAGGGAAAGAGAGTTATCAAGATATTAAGAGGACTGCGGAAAATAGGAGTATATGGAGAACCAGGTTTAACCATGAATAATCATGGACCTGTCTACAGACAGACTACCTATGATGATGATGTGTGTGTATCAGACACCATTCATAACAAATGCGGAAAGGTGTAATACATGTCGGAGTACACTGAGTTTCCAAATAGGTTCTTTGAGATAGACAAATTTTAGTAAAATTCCCCAATACCACATTTCATCGAAATACGTCCAGCGGTTCCAGAGTTGAAACAAGTACATTGTAAGCTACATGTAGTTCTTCCTGTAAAGTGGTCGTTATTGTAGTCCGATTTAACCAAAATTGGAATTGACCGACAAATTTTAGTGCAAATCTCCAATACCAAATTTCATTAAAATATGACCAGCGGTTCCAGAGTTATAAAATAATTAATTAATATTTTTTGGAATGTACAAAAGAACATCGAAAATCGTATAATTACCTAAATACGTTAATTTCCTTATCATTAAATTTATTGTAAACCTTATGTTTGACGGGAAAAATTATTCAACAAAAAACCCGTATTTAATTATTTTATTTAAATTTTGTTCTAAATATTTTTCTCTCAATTAAGTAATAAACGAGATTCTTAAGAAGTACACTGTAAAATACATGTAGGTCTTCATGTAAAGTGGTCTTATTATTGTTCAATTTAACTAAAATTGGAATCGGTCGACAAGTTTTAGCAAAACTCCCAAATACCAAATTTCATCCAAGTACGTCCAGCAGTTCCCGAGTTTAAATGTGCGTACAGATGGATGTAAATGACCTCCTCTATATGTGTTCACTTCGTGCAAAGAAGGCATAGTAATTTTTTAATAGCAATATGGACCTCGTGCCAGATGTGCTTAGTTAAGATAGGTTTGGGAACGCTGTGCTATCTATCGCTGGTGTTGAGGCTTACATTTTCATGTCCCTTACCATAAGTGTGAACCTGACTTCAATTATTTGAGTGTGTATTTCTGGCTAATTAACCTCTTGGATTATTATAGTCCCATTACAGGAGTGACAGTGACATCGTCAGCGTGGTGTGGTACTTCAATGCCTCGGCAATGTTGGATTACATGGGGCAGTGAGGATTTGAGTAGTGAAATTGTAGCAGATAGGAAGATATGAACTGTTATCAGAAAAAAATTAAGTAAGTAAACTACAAAAGCAAAGATTGCAGAATATTTCAGAAAAAACAATTAAGCAATTTTTTGTGCTTAATTATTTAACTCATGAAAAAATTGAGTGTTTTTATTAAATTTAGATCTTTTCAGATTATTGGTTTTTCTCAATTACTCAAGCTACCTCTTACATCCATTAGGTTGGATCATGGATAATCAAGAGTATACTGTGGTTCAATCAGAGGAAGTCAAATTAGCTATTTGTTACGTGTCCTTTTCTTGATAAACATGCAAAACCATCACATAAGAAAAACATTCAAGTTCAAAAAGGTAAACATACTAATTATCGGATCGCATGATGTGAAATAACAACTCTTATGATAAGTGGGGATTTTTTTGGTTATTACCAATACATGCAAATCACCTTCATACTTACAGCATGCGACCTCAGTCCATTAATTTCAAAAGTAGTACCTTCCAATAATGCAGAAAGCCAAGCATAGCTATCCCATATCATGGACATGATGAAATACATGTAGCAGCCTCCCATTTTCCATACAACTCATTCAACTCTCTCATGCACACTTCAATATATGGAATGGTTTGAGACCCGTAATAAAAGTCTTGGGATGCCTGACCAATGGCATGCATTGTTAACGAATGTTAGGAACAAGTTAAGTACCCGAGGAAGTTACCACCACCACCAACACCTTCACCACCACCACCACGTCCATATTCTCACCATTCCTTGTTCTCACTTCCCATCAGTGTTCTCGTCTCCTCCTCCTCCTCCTCAACAACAATGGGTGGCTGGTATGCTATCTCGGAGACTGGACCATACTGAGCTGTGACCAGAAGATCAGTAGTTGATGGGCCAAGGGTCAAAATCTAAAAGTAAACACAAATAGGTTAGCTAAAAAAATTTAAAATCAAGGGCATAAAGATTTTCTAGTTCTGATTAACTCTTACCATGATTGCCATATTAAGGTAGACTTCATTTATATGTACTGAAAATTTATTGACTGCAAAAATATAACACAATACTTTTGGAACCCGAATACAGTAATACCCTGTTTAACACTGCCTCGCGTACAACACTTTCCTTATAATGTTCTTTGTTCTCCGATCAATTTTTACTTTCTCCATACATTTTTCTAGGCGCTCTAATTAAAGAACTAATTACCAAATTATCACCAAATTTCATATTCAATATTTTTAATTTATGTAGTGTTACGTTATGGAAAAAAATTATAAGACGTGATTTGATTTTATTGCATATTTCAGTATGTAGGAGAAAATTATAAATCAAAATAACTGAAAACAACTGCCGAAATTATCAAACGAACCCCAGCAGAAACACTGTGTCCTCAGACTGCAGAGCAACGTACAGTTTAGTTTTGATATCTCATGAAATTACCATAGTGTCCCCACTATTCACAGAACTCTGTGTAATGTAGGGGGTGAGTCAAACAGCAGGGGACATTCGTCACTCCGGAGAGTTTTCTAAAAATGTCAATTTTGTGGAAATTGGTTCAGTAGTTCAGGCACAAAAGGCAGACATACATACAGACAACAGAAATAATATATAAGATTATTTACAGTACAGTTTTAGGATAACCGAGGGAAGAGCAGCTATACTAATAGTTTGAATATACGAAATGAATTACAATTTTAGGAAAGCATCTCCATTAAGTACTACACTAAAAACACTGATTCACTTAGTGCTCTCGTTTTCAGGAACACATCCCCAGCATTAAACGGGGATGACTCTACTTTCAGAACCCAAATTAAATGTTACAAGCAACTACTGACAAAAGTTTCTCTATACAAGACAGCGGTTTCCAAACATTACAAAGCCACGCCCCCCTCACCTAAGAAAACTATCTTTACACCCCCCTTATACCATGTTCAATTAAAGTTCATTAACAATACCTACTGGACATACAATTTCCATTAATAAGATATATGAGAACTAATGCACCTACATAAACACAAATTTAAATAAGTTGGAATGTAGGTAATGAAGATTTATGCATGACCGCATAATGCTGAACATAAATTTAACATTGAGACCGAAATATTCTCAACTTGACCAGGAATTGAACCCAGATCTCCTGCTTCTTGGGTGCTTTAAACAACTAAACTACCAAGCCAGTAAAATTCTCCTCCCTTGAACTTGGATATTTCCAGTGTGGAAGGGCCAACTGGTTTGTAAAATACACAAAGCTGAATATCCTCAATGAGGCAGAGCAGGAAAATTCCTTATTAATCTCTAGACAATGTGATAACTCGAGCATACAAGATGGGCTGTAGGAAAATGAAGTATTAACCCATAATTCTGAACTTAATTCCAACATAGAGGTAGATAAAAATTTTGATTTAATAATTCTTGAAATAATTTTTCAAAATATTAAGAGTATATGGCAATATGATTGAAAGTACCTAAACCATTTTTTATGCTGATATGCGTTGGAAAATAATAGCAACTCATTACTGGTTGACATTTTCATTTATTAAAATAAAAGAAAGGAAAAATGTTGCAAAGAAACACCACTTTATTAAACAGAAATATGACCTGGGTTTCAATGATTAAATGTCATCTGCAAATCATTAAAAACCAGGTCGTATTTTTGTTTAATAAAGTGGCTTTTTACGTTATTTTTCCTTTCTTTAATTTGAAGGAATGGAACAGCACAAAGTTACGGCTAACCAAATAAATTTTATTTTCATTTAAATTTAAACTAATGATCACTGCTGACTTGATTAATTTTTATATTTTCTTCATTAAAAAAATAAAAGGTCTCAAAAATAAGGAGTCCACTCAAAAAATACTAGAATTGAAAAAGAATACTCACCAAGGCAGTAAGCATTGTCAGCAATAATTTGTCACATTGGCTCCTTACAACTGACCAAACTGGTTAATTACATTATATATTTTAATCATTTAAAATTACATTGTAATAATCATTATAAAAACAAATCGGCTGCTTTGTGGTAGAAATGTACAACTAGTTTTGGGGATATAACATTCAACTATATCGCCAAATAGTTCTTTACATGCATGACCTCACTTTCCAACATACATGTCACATGAAAAGATTTTACGAAGCAAAAGAATTGCAAGTATTAAAATTTATTTATACATACAATAATATAAAACAAACTAAAGTATACAAATTGTTTGTAAAAATTTGTATTAAACTGAGTGCAAAGATATCAACTTAATGTAAAAATGCTCTTAAATATTTTTACTAAAAGCTTGTAGCATTTTAATTCTATTTCGATTTTATGTCATAGACGACCGCTTCAATAGTTGCACATAATACAATGGAAACGCATATTACAAAAGTCAACACGTTCTGATGCAAACAGAGTCATCGCATTTATGGCAAACTAAATGCAATAACTTCAGAATCAATTATTGGAAATTGTAAATAAAAGCCAACACCTGATTTTGACTGGTACAATTTCATAATTTTCTTTTAAAAGCAATTACGTTTTGTCCTATAAAATTTAATTAACACAACTTTGGCAGAATATTGTTAATTTGCAAAACATCATCTTACCTGCCCATTTTGAACTTGATTATCACGCAACTGGCGTACTAAAGTCTGCTCTTTGCTCGCCAAGCACGGTATCCAGCAACCTTTTCGTCTTCTGGCCATTTGGATATAGGCCATAATCATCACGATTCCAATAACCATAAGGAGTGCTCCAAAAATAGCAACTACTAAGTCAACTACTGAATGATTAGGGTCTGCTTTTGGAGGAGGCAAAGGTGAAGGCGGTGGCGAAGGAAGCTCATCTTCACCGACTCCAGCGTGATTTCCATAGTCAATGGCCCCTTCCACAGTCATAATTAGACCTGCAGCCAGTGTTAGAATTCCAAAGGCTAAAACAAGCCATTGCAAACATTTATTGCGGCTAGGTAGGTTATTACTAACAGTTTGTGACAAGTAACCAGTGGGCGTCCAATCACTCTGCTGCTCATAGCTGACGGTTGTTGGTTGGTAAACAGGCCCGCTCGCAGGCATGTTGATGGATTGCCGTTCCACAGATAGTGTCAAATTATTACAATAATTAATGGCACCACTAACTTTACAGAATGCCTATTTAAACGTCACTTTATGGCAATGTAGACGACTCGGGAGTTACATTCATTGAAATACGGTATCAAGTGTCCATTTTGGCAATCCTCCGTCGCACAAGGCCGCATGAGTCACCTACAAAAAATGCTTTTTTAATTTCTCATAAATACATAATACTTTCGAATGGTTCGTATGCTATAGAAGTTGAATGAAAAACCGCATTGTTCTCACAATTTTAAATTGTACATCTAGCCGGTGATAATACTTAATTAACACTTGTGACACTCTTCTCAATTTATAATTGCTACTTTTGTTAGTATTAAAATACTGTTATTCAACAAGATAAAACTATAAACATTAACCCATAATCTTACCAGTCAATATAACACAAAGAAAATAAACGTTCTAGATGACTTCGACGCAATACAACGACATCACTCCTGCTCAACGACGGGAATATGGCGTCTCACGTATTGACAAATGAGTTCTAGAAAGCGGCTCTATCGATTAGTAAAAACCGTAGCTTTTATCTGTATTTTTAATTTTCCTAATTAGAATTATTCTTTCTTATGATAGCATAGCGTTTAAATATGAACACAAGTTCGGTTTGTGTTAAGAGTTAGTTTACATTGGGTTTTTCCTCAAACAAGACTAAAATACAAGTTGGATACAACTGTAATATGTAAGTTCGACATTTCATTCAAATCATAAATATGAGACTACTCATTTTTTGTCATACTGGAGATATATGTTTATGGCATGAAAGAATTAACGCATGAGAAGATTAACCGCATGATGAAATAACCAAATTTATGTCGAGTAATTTTCGTCGAACAGAAAATGCGTAATTAGAAGAGGCTTGAACAATTTGCTGTATTCCAAATGTAATCGTTTTCATTACATAGTATTTTCTTAGTTTTAGCGGTCATGGAATCAATTCTCTTTATTAAATTAGTAACTTAACGAAGTCCTTTGAAGTGATTAATAACATTTAAGTCAATGTAAATATAAGACTTGCGATATGTGTTGGTCTACAGAGATTGTAAGAATGAGTTTTGGAATGTATGCATGTATATGAGTCTATATATTATGAATGGAACTAACACCTCAAAGATTATTCATCAATTTCGAGTTCTCAACCAAATTAACAGTACATTATATTTCAAAACAAATACAATAAACTTGTTTAAGTTGAATACGCAATATTCAAAACAACTGCTATTCCGATAATATCACCAGGAAACAATATTTTTAATAGGGCGCATAGTTACTTGGGCCAATAATTGCGTATTAATGTCTATGGGTACATGTCTCCGATGAAGTACGCATTAAAGCACTTTTAATTAACGTTCAATGGAGTGCAATGAAGGGAACTCAACTATACAAAAACGAAGTCTAATTTTTTTACTATGCACTAATAATTAAATCTTGCAGTTCATAGTTTTCAATAGAAAAAAACAATATCTATTCTATTGATGTTCATAGGGAAATTAAGAGGCTGAGGTGTAATCATTCATGAGCATACAAACTAAAAGCGGTATGACCGGTAAATTGGTATCATATTCCATCTTCGATTTATAATTCTTTTTCTGAGCTCAATCAAAGGATCTATTGCTAGGCGTAAAAGCTAGCCAAGGTAATTAAAAAAAGGTTTTTGACCGTAGTCTGTTTTTTCAGTTTACACCAGATTTTATAAGGAAAATATTTTGTAAGCATGGCTGCAAGTAAGATATTTAAAACTTTTGAACCATCGCTTGCTGAGATGTTGGTCTAAAGTGCACCTAAACGTTTCTGCTGTTGTGGACTCTCGGTCCTCATTCGTTTCACATATTCTGATGTTTTCCTCTAGCCTCTGACAGGATCCAACACTGCCTGACCGTTCTCCTATTATCTCAACGAGATTGCAAGCTCAAATGAGATAACACTATTTGAGATTGCCATGGAAAATAAAATTTCTCATTGTTTAAAAGTTCCATTTTTTCGGAATGTATTTTCTTGGCAAAATAAAATTCAGCCTTCTTTATATTGACTTGTTCAAACCTCGTGTTCGTAGCTCAATTCGAATGAATTTTAAAACAAAGGTTTTTAATACCTGCGCTAACTCCCACGTTATTCTGATCGGGGCTTTATATATAGTTTGCTTGATTTTAAGACATTATTAAAATGAGGGTGTTTGCACACAAAAATAATTCAAGGATTCCTATTGATGTATGCGTTACTATCAAATTAATTTTTAATTTTCAGAAAATGAATTTAATTTTTATGAAATCAGAAGTGAGAAACAAACATTAATATTTATACTGCATAAGTATATGAATTAAAAAGTCAAGGGTGGATCCAGGAGGGGATTAAAGGGGGTAAGTAATTATCCTCTTCCCCCTCCCCCAAAATTTCAGAACACCGAAAACATTAATAAAACATAATACATCAATGGAATTATACTTTTTTCCCGCATTTATTTTATTGCACGAAATGTAATCTATTTCATTTTTACATGCTTGTAAAGATATTTTAAAATATTTGATTTTTTCATCCCCGATTACTCAAAGGATGAAGCCTGGATCCGCTGTTTTAAAACGTCAAACATATGTTTTCTCGAAATTGATGGAATGATATGATCCGAAGATCCTATGCAGACAGGCATAAGCTGTGAAAGTTGGAACAATTTTGGAAACGAGAAAAAAGTCTGCTATGACCGGGAATTGAACCCGGGTCTTCCACTTGCCGGGCGGATATTCTACCCCTGAACTATCGTAGCAGAACATTTTCTCTCGTTTCTGGACACGGAAGTTTTCCTTTGTGGGACGGGAACTAGCCAAGCTAATATCAAACTTTTTTTTCTCGTTTCCAAAATTGTTCCAATATGTTCTCTCAATTATTTTCGTTTAAAGTTGAATCGAATTCACATACTTTAAGCATGAATCATTGAAGATAAAAATATTTTCTATTAAAATGGACTATTTTTTCAGAATACGTATATTTTATTCGATTAGAGTCATTTTAGTGCATGAAGCTCTGCAAATTACACAAATTTCGTCTATATATGAACGTCTAACAATAGGTTTAATATTCTATCTCCTTTTTTGGAGAATGAGTTTACGTATCGGAGACAATGATAAATTTTCACCAAAATCGTTAACCTAAATAAATCAGCGAAGAGATTTAACGCGATGATTCATTTCCTTCGAAATAATAGCGTAGAATATGAAAATTATCTCACAAGTACTTACAAAATGCAACCGAATAAATTCTATGAATAATAATGTCGTTTGTATACGCACTGGGCGATTCCAGTACAAACACTGTGGAAATAACTCAGAAAAAGAAAATGACCGACGAAACGTCTTTTATACCAGCAATGTGCGAAAATATCGCAGTGATTCCGCAATATGTTCGAGAAAATATACAAAAATAGAGAGACAACTCTTTCTCGGCAAGATCAGGCGACGAAAAGCGCACAACCGAGTACGATCTCGCATCTGGAACAAATTCAAATTGCCATTCTTTAAACTCTTTGATAGATTTTTGCTTTCTCATTCACGAAGTATATCTATTATATAAAGCTACTTGTGCCCCACTCACTCACTGACACAAAACTCTTAGTTACTTCTAGAAGGGCTTTAAATCTGAAACTTGGCATGTGGGCATGTCGAGTGGCACAACCGACGAGAAAAATCGAAAATCACAAAAAGCTTATATTTAAGGGGTCTTTTTAACCCCAATGTTCCATAGAAAAAGCATGGAATTCAGTGCAAGGCTTTCTAAAAATGCATTTTTAAATTAATACTTAAACTTGGGATACGAATTCGGGAAAAGAAAAGTTGTCTATCTGAAAGAACGGAGTTCTTAATTTTTGAAGGTAGAATTCAAATACCTACCGAATTAGCGTAAATATTTGCTTTTAATCGAAAAAAGGTGAATTTGTCCTCTTTTCGACAATGGAAATCTTTAAATACTATGGCAACTGCATCAATGCTTTTAAAGGGATCTAATATTATGAGTTACGATTGCAGTGATTTAATGCGTATAATGGAAATTAATGCCGTCATGACGAAATTCCATAACTCGAATCCCAAGGGAAAATAAAAATTCGAGTTACGGAAATATTTTTTCATTTTTCTTTAATGGAATTAACATCAAGTTTATTCCCATAATCATATAAGTTAACTTATTCTAATTTTCAATATCATGCGTAACATGAAAACATCATCGTCAATATTTACTTCCGATAATATGTAAGATTTTACTGTATCCAAAATACTAGCTGCATTACGAAATTGATTGAGGGTATCATAGATAATTGTAATTCTCGCGTACTACTGAAAGCACAAACACGACGATTAAATTTGTGATATCTACTATACGAAGGAGCGAATAGGTTTGTTTTTCTCTAGGACTACAAGAGATCACAATCGGGGAAGCAACTCTGGTAGCAGTGACGGTAAAACGTGAGAAGTATAATGTTGCGTTTCGAGAAATTTTAACTCATTTCAATTGTTAAATATAATGGCGTCATCCCTGTCTTCTCGATATTTTTTATCCAAATACGTGCTAAAGGCATGGATGATGATGCCATAATCTTAATAGAAAATATCCTAATTTTCTATAAATTTAATGTATAGGGTATTGTCTTAATGATGATTATTCTTATTGCTCATGTAGGGCAGTCTGTGAGTGACGAAACTTGAAATACAAAAATTTGGCAGGAGGTACAACCAACCAGAAAAATCGAAAATCCCAATTTTTTTAATTTTTAGTGAGGTATTTTTTACCCCATTGTTCCATTTCGATACTTCATGAGAAAAACATGGAAATCTGTACCGAGTTTCGTAAATTTGCATTTTTAAATTAGTTATAATTCAGATAGAAACTCGAGAGAAATACAATTCTATAGCTAAAATAATTAGGTTTCTTATTTTTGAAGACTAAATTAAAATCGGTGCCGAATTGAGGAAGAAATATGTTTTTAATCAGAAACAAATAGAAGTGCACACGGGTTTCCCGTGGTACAGAAGTGCCTTTCGTCGAATTCGCCCTAGTATAATCGTATACTAATTTATTTGCTTTAAATTAGAAAATTATTTTTTCTTGTATTGTGGTACCCCTGCTTTTTTATCCGTTTGAAACATATTCTTCTCGTTTTGCCTTTCTATATTCGCCCTATAAACGAAATTTCTTTGAAATCCGTTCAGCCAATACCTTCCAAATTCATAGTTACAGGAAAATTCTAGCCTTGATATTGTGGTATCCCTGTTTAGTCGACCCGGTTGAAATATGATATTTTGGTTATTTATTTACATGAAGATTATACACACCACATTTGGTTAAATCCATACGGGCAGTCTTCTAGAAATACGTGTAAAAGAAATATTTAACTTTTTATTGTGGTATCCCTGCTCTTTAGCTCTGCTTTAAACATTTTGATTTCATTATGATATGTTGTGCTAATCTTACATGCAAAATTTAGTTGAAATCCATCCTGCCAATTCCCTACAAATCCATTATTACTGGAATAGTTTTATTTGTAATTGTGGCACCACTGTTAGCTGATCCGGTCCAAATATGCTATTATGGTTTAGTATATATATGTACATTATAAATACTAAATTTCGTTAACATTCATTCCGACGATTCAACACAAATACTTGTAAAAACAAATTTTTTATTACTTTTATTGTGGCAGCCCTGATTTCCATATGTACACAAAGCATATTGATTTTGTTTTTCTATTTTGCACACCTCCTTCATACTAAATTTCGCTGAAATCGGTTTTGCCAATTCCTTCCAAATTCACAATTACCGAAAAGGTAAACTTTGCAATTGTGGTACCCCTGCTAAGTCGATCCGGTCCAAATATTCCATTTTGGTCATTAATTTATGTGAGTATTATATGTATCAAATATGGTTGAAATCGGTTCAGCCAATTCTTCCCTGATATGTGCGTACGGACGGACGGACATCACGAAGATAATAGTGTTTTTCAGCTATGACGAATAGAACTAAAAAGCAGATGCTCAACAATAAAGAACTTCAGCTACAAAAGCAACCAGGACAACGCTTTTTATATAAGATGCGATGAAAATTTATAACTCCAGTCAATTATAAGATGCACTGCAAAAAACTATGACAATAACTATAACAATAGTTAGTTGCCAAAAATTTCAATAGGAAGTTAAAAGAAATTAATGAAAAACACGATTTTAATTATGAATAATTCGGGCGCCTTCTCTCTTTCGCACGAAAGCATTCAAAACACACTTTCCTTAAGGACGACTATACAATCTCGAGGTTTAACAATGACACGGTCGGCAAGACAACATATCTTTAAAAAGCTTAAAGTTTTCCAATAAATGTGATTTAAACGTATAACTTGAGCGATTTCGAACCGAAGGTAAAAGTCGACGATAAGAATAAGAATCTATGTTTATTTTCTTTAAAATGGTCCAGGTCCGAAGATCGTGGGTCAATTACTTCTAATTTAATTTTGCAAAAGAAAAAAGCCTGCAAGTGAAAAAGGGTATTTTTAAGTGTTCTCTTATGAGGATTTCTATAGAGCGTTCCGGCGGACCGACGGACGAACCAACGTACGGAATAAGGATATTATGTATATAATTATCAACAAATATGAGATATCATTCTATTTGGTTTAACCGTAAGGCTGTAGTGAGAGTTGGAATGGATCGCGGCGGAGGCGTGACGTCATAAGGCTTAGGTGAGGTAGCTTAGCGTACATTGTAATGCCACTGGACGCCATAGAGCAGGGGTAGGCAAGCTTTTAACCTACGAGGGCGCAATTTATATTACTGAGGACGTGAAGGGCGCATAAGCAAGATCAGTTGATATCTCTCTGTATCAGTGGTCGGCAACATCTTTATCTATGAGGGCGCAACTTTAATTATTGGGGGCGTGAAGTGAAGTAACAATAGTAGATGTGTACCAATATTTATTAAAATGATATTTTTGTATATATAAGAGAAAAACTATTAAAGAATTTATTATAAAACATGAAAAATAAAACTTGGGACTGCATATCTTCAGCCAACTTGCTATAATTTGGCACATAACTCGAGATGCCTGATCTTAGGCAGTCGTCTAAATTGTAATCGGTGAGTCTCGATCGGTACTTGGATTTCAAGTGTTTCATGCTTGAAAAAATGCACTCGCAATTGTATGTTGAAGCACAGTAAGAATATATTTTTAAAGCACATTTTCTTAATGATGGATAGCGATTTTCGTCAACTAAATTCCAAAAGTTTTTATCATTTCTATGTGACCATAAAATAATATCATTCTGCATATTTATTATTTTCATTTCTAAGTCCTCGGTGTTAACAATATTAAAGTTAAGTTCCAATATTAACAGACAAATCATTGTCCATAAAATTGAACGGATTAGCAAAGAATGTTATTATGGGTTCTACTTCGGAAAACTGACGAAACCTAAAGTTAAATTCTTTCAGGAGAGTTTCAATGTGTTGTGAAAAAGGTTCAGCGGTAACATTTTCATCAGTCAGACTCTCAATAATACATTTTAAATTCGGAAAATGTGATAATGAATTTCTCTCTAGGTGAGACTTCCACAATGCCAATTTACATTTGAATGCATCTACTGCACTTATCATTTTTGCAATGTGTTGAGTTATCCCTTGCATCTCCATATTCAGTTCGTTCAATTTTATAGTTATATCAACAAGAAATCCGAAATCCAACCAAGCTTTGTCATCCAACTGTGATTAATTCCTTTACCTCCTTTATGAGATTTATAAACCTCACAAGTATTTTGCCTCTGCTGAGCCATCTAACTTCGGTATGTAAAAGGAGATCATCGAATTCGGCATCTTCACCTTGTAAATGCAGTTTAAACAATCGGTGTTGCATTGGTACGGCCCTTATGGAATTTATTATTTTTGTCACTGTTTTCATGACATGCTGAAAATGAAGAACTTTTGCGCATAACATTTCTTGGTGTATAATGCAGCGATATGAAATAAATTTTGCTTTACATGGCGCAATAAATCCATTTTTACAACCTGTCATCATTGCGGTCAACTTCATTAATGGTATATTACTTTCTTGGACATATTTTTAAAAGCTGAAAAATTGTATTCACCTCTTGTTCGTCCCTTTAATGGAAGAATTTTAAGAAATTCTTCATTACCTGAAAAATCATTAAACACCATCTTCACAACCATAACCAATTGAGAAGTGTCTGATATGTCTGTTGACTTATCCAGTTGCAACGAGAAGAAAATACATTTTTGTAAATCATTTGCCAACTCTTTCTCCATATTGGTTGCAATAACTTCAATTCTTCTTGTAACTGTTCTTGCTGATAACTGAATCGTGTTGATTGCTGAGGAAATTTCATTTTTATTTTTAAAATCTTCGAAAAGCGAGTCGGCAATTACTAGCATGGCTTCTTTTACAATCTCGCCATCTTCAAAAGGCTTTTTCCTCTTGGCCAACAAATGCGAAATTTTAAGTGATGCAATCGTTGCTCTTTTTGATTGCTGCACTGGTCTGGTAAAAATGCTCGGCTGTTTAGTTAAAAGAGATTTCATATCAGAAATTTTTCTTTTCCTGATCTCCGAGTTTAACGGATAACTAGCATTAAAATTTCCGTGGACCGTTTTAAAATGTCTTTCAACATTACTTTTCTTTGAAAGTGCGACACAAGCATTGCACAATAAACAAACACGCTTTCCTTTCAAATCAATGAAACAGAATTGTTCTTCGCAATCAACATTGAAGTAATATGTCCTTTGCTTCTTATTACTCATAATGGGGATGAAATTTTCTACAAATGAATTAATAAACGCAACACACTGAATATCGGGAAAATATCAGAAATATTGTGAACTGCTGGTCAATTTAAATTGATTTATGTTTAACCAATGAAGAGGGAAATGAGCTATCACTGGCTGATATTGTAAGAGACGAAGAAAAATCTCCCAAACCCTGTACTTTGTGTACTAAGCGAAGAACGGAACTCCGAAACCAATGACTCACAACAATAACTCGAGCCAAGTTATGCTGCAAGACGGAGGACAGAACTCCAAAACCAACGACTAACAACAATAACTCGAGACAAGTAATGGTACAAGACGGAGGACAGATCTCCGAAACTAATGACTTTCAACAATAACTCGAGCCAAGTTATGCTACAAGACGGAGGACAGAACTCCGAAACCAACGACTAACAACAATAACTCGAGACAAGTAATGGTACAAGACGGAGGACAGATCTCCGAAACTAATGACTTTCAACAATAACTCGAGCCAAGTTATGCTGCAAGACGGAGGACAGAACTCCGAAACCAACGACTTTTGACAGGAACTTGGGAGTTTCACGCGACATAGGGAAATAGGTTTCTCGTATCGAGCGCCTACCTCCAAATAGCCTGAACCGGCTAACGTAGCTATAGTACACGACGGGTTGAGAACAAGGATCTCAGTTAGTCTTGCACCCGTAATAGCGATTGAAGGCGCTGCCGACCTCTGCTGTAGAGTGATATCAAGAGACATATGGCTTACGCAGTATTATTTGGAACATAAGGCTCTGGATAAATTTTAATCAAATTCTCTGGAGCCATTTTTGAGTAAATCGAATTCTTCAAAAAATCGCCAAGAATGTACTATCCTTTATTTTGTGCAATATCATTTTTATGAAAAAAGGGTCTGCAAAAGATAATATGTTGCACAAATAAGAGATATCATTCGATTTTATGTACGCGTTTGGGCCATAGAACGGCGAACAGACCGACAGACAGACAGGCGGCATGGCGAAAACCACTTTTATGGACTCAGGGACACCTAAAACGTGAATTTCCATCAAAATCTCGAAGTCGATTTTTTTCACGATAACAATACTTTCTCAATATACTACGTATGTGAGAAAGTAAGAATTTATTCGGATAGAGAACATTATTTACTACAAGAAAGTCCGCGAGGCAACATAATTACGAGTTACGGTTTCGGAGATAAAAATTCGAGAAAATCCTGAGCAAAACAGCATATTTTGTTTACATCGATCGCTAAGACGGTTCTCTCAGGAAACAACAATTAAAAATCCGTATATTTCTCTCCCATTCTCTTATATGATCTGTGAGGTATAGATTAAAAAATGTATTCGGATAGAGAACAGCATTTATTAAAAGATAGTCTCCGAGACCATGTAATTACGACTTATGGTTTTGGAGAAAACAATTCGAGAATCGGCCAATCTTTCAATACCATTTCATACGTATTTCCTATAAAGAATGCCTTTGAAATCTCCGTGTATTCCATTTATGGAGTATATTTTTCCATCTTGTTTAATAATGTTACCGATTTTTCAGAAAATTATATTACACATAATCGTATTCAGCGTAAAATTTACTGCGTTTGAGCGTCTTAATTTCCCTTGAAGGACAATATCTCCGTAATAAGGATAAATATGGCAAGTGAGGGGAGAGTGCCAAGTGGGGTGGGGGGGGGGGGTGGCCTTAACAGATTCCCGCTAAAGCTAAAGCCATAGCACACCCAAAAGGTCTTTTTCAACGCGGCACGTCTACTTTAGATTTGCGCGTAGGCAAGAGGGAATCAGCAGGCCGTTTAAAAAAATGCAACCAGTGACATTATTGCATGGACTACAAACATACGAATATGAAAAAGTCTGTGCATTGTAGTATGTCGGGCCGATTTTCATTAAAATTGTTATTTATAGAAAATTTGAAATGCTCTACTGTATTTGACTCATCGGCGCTGCCACCTTACTGGAAAAATCTTTATTTATTTCCTTTAGCCCCTAATAGAACCGCTCATGATTTATTAATTACGGAGAGTTTTTAAAACTCGCCATTTAATAGAAAAGTCACAGTAGGAAGTTTTTAGCGGATCAAGAAGCATCACGTAGTCCTAATTTATAGCTTATTAGCGGCTACGTACAAATAGCTGCCTAATTCGCGATTTTTCACCCGATCTAGAATTTACGGCGGATTTTACCCATTAACCATCCTGCTAAAATTCAGTATTTCAGTTTTTGTGCATAAATAGGTTTACGATGATATTTCCAACACTCATAAGAAGCAACTGCTAATAAAAGGTACTATATGAAATTATTTTTCAGGACGTATTAGTTGAAATATGGTGGCGGTGAAATGGTTTTATGCCAGAAAATCAGTTTATTATTACACCATGAGTTAATTTTTGTTCTACGGATTTTTCAGAGTCACTTTAAATTAAATTTCTTGTAAACGGTTTACAACCACTTTTAACCTTTTTTCTTTTCTAATACGAAATATATTTTTTATTGGGCAGATTTCTGCGAGAAATGACAATACAATTGCACATTAACTTGCATTAAAGTTTAAATTCTGTTGCTTTGTTCGCTATTCCAATTGTTGTTTGTTTACAATAAGAATTTTGGACGTATACGTCTCCCGCACATTCCACCTATCGGTGTCATTGCTTTGTTTTATAAAATACGAGTTGTGGGTGCTTGCATACTGCAAACGATAAAAAAATCACCATATATCAAGATCTAAACTCGTAAATAAACCAACGCGATCTCCAGGGCAACAGCATTTCAGCCACGTGGAACCTATGTGTATTAGATAATAAATTGCATGAGTAATAGAATATTTATAATTTTCACTGAAATTAAGGCAACTATCCGCAATTACCAAATTTTCATATGCTCAATCTGCCTCTATGGCCGCAAATTCCAAAGAATGTTACCTCTTCTATTCTCAACAGCATTTTGCTAAACTGTTAGTTTTTGATTGTTTTTTCGTAAATCATCAAGAAACGCAACAATGCATCTTTGGTGTATATTCATTGCATTACCTCTGTGTTTTTTTCTTTTTCTCTCTCTCCTCAGTTTCATCACAGCATCGTCGTCGTTAATTTAGTAGATAATTATTGTCGAGCTCTCCGTTATGGTCGAAAACAAATTCAAGAATAAGAATTGAGTATCAAAAATTGAAAAATTAATGCTATGAAATACACTGTTACGGCTATTGGAGATATCAAAGGCAAACCGTTATTTTCCAGTTTTCTATGCTTTCGTGCTTAAACTCTAACTTGCATTTTCGCATGTATGTAAATCTCTCTCACCACTGCTTCGGCATAAATATGAAGAGTGGACAGCCCTTCCTCGCTCCTCTTGCTATCGTTGAACCATCTGATTCTTGCTCAGCTAACCTCACTTCTCCAGCTTCGTTCGCCTGCAAATTTTTTATTGAACGCTCATGGTTCCAATCTTTCGGAAAGCAGTTGCCACAACAGATTTTTCACTTTGTGTATAAATTCTGTTTGTTGTCAAGTCAAGTACATTAAAAATGTCTTTCTCGTCCGTCCTTGAGGCTAGGTAGTAGTAAACCCATTGGAAATTTCGTGATGTGAAATTGAGTGAGTCGTGCCCGAGTCTTTCGTCACAATCCTCCACCGATATTCTCCGCCTAGATCGAGGTTCCCCTACATTGAAGGAGAAAAACGCAATATCAGTTTCTGATATACTCTATAATTGGCCGATAAATCACTTTTTAATAAGAAAGCGTACTGCATTTCGTTCTTTCAACAATGAGCAATTATAGCCAAATGATAAACGAACAACTTATTATCTTGTTTGAGTTGTAAAAAAGATGAATTTTTCTCACATCTATCGATGAATGAAAATATTTATAATATCATCTTATTTAAAAGATTTTTTGAGTTCATACCAAATATAATAGTTCAGTAGTTATTATTGCCTAAAACTACTTCACATCATAAATATTAAAAATTGAAATAAAGACTAAAACTTATTCAGGTATCTCCAAGTGCCATAAAAAGGTTATAGAAAACCGTAGGCGCATTTCCGCTACCAGGCAGCTGTCATTAGTGGTATGCATTCGCATACGGTCTTCATTACATATATGGCTATTGGTGATACCTCAATATGTATTTGTTTTCTCAATTTCATTTTCAAGTACTTATTTTGAAAATATATGAGTTGAGAACATCTAATCCGTATTATGACGACTTAAGTGCAATTTGAACAGAAGATATCTTTTGATTGCGACCTAAGTTATTGTTGTCTGAATGAATTAAATGCTCATTAATGTATTTAGTGTCAGTATACCATAATTGGCAAGTTTTTTCTGCTAGGCGTTTAAGATGTAGATCACGGATCCTCAATGATTTCATACCCGCCAGACTCACCTCGTCAGTTTCTTTACTTTTCTCTATGGCGAGCCACATTCGTGGATGTGAATGCTAAGGAGGGCCACATTGTATGTGGCTAGAGCTTCAGTAGGCCGAATTAGCGTTTAGATAAGAAGTTACCTAGAGACTCTGTTGTCTCATATTTGTGAAAATCAAGACTAAATAATTTAACGGCGTAAAGAATTCACCAAGGAAGCTTTAGAGACCATAATTTTACTGAAAAATATGAAATTGTCTATTTTAAATTTACCGACCACTTTTTTATCATAGCGTCGCGGGCTATATGATGTGCTCTCCGGGGCCTCATGCGGCCCGCGGGCCGTAGGTTCCAGACCCCTGCACTACACAAACATCCTGATGCACCAATTATCCTCGGCAAAAATTTCACATAATCGAAATTCATTATTCGACATCCAATTAATTGGAAGTTTATTTTACGATTTATTAACTTGCCTGCCTTACAACTTTTAATTTTCAGAATCTCAATCCATTTTTTTTACATTTTAGTCCTTAAAACAGAATGCGCCAACGAATTTTGAAATACTGACAATTTGTAAATTTTACTTCATTTGCAGTGTTATTTTATGTACCCTATCAGTATTTCCTGTGTAGTCGAACAAGTCGTTTGTAACTTTTTAGCTATTGTTCTTGAAGAGTAAAGCGTTGCTTTTACTGTGCTATGTACGCATCGCGATTTGCCTGTAAAAGTTTGAATATTTCAATAACGTTAATTTTTTTAGCATTATATCTTCTATTGTTACAATGTTTATTCTAAAATGGCGCTTATTTTAATATTTATTATTAATAAATTTTTAATACTATAATGTCATATTTTCCTAAATAGATCATGAAAATTCATCTCACATAAAATGTAGAAAATACAAACGATAATTTTAACAATGAGAATTATAATTCATTAAATAGATTAAAATACCGAATAAACAAAAAATATAATGAAATTATCTTTATTATCACTGTTTACAGCCGCGTTTTCCACACGATGCAACGGATCAAGCAGTGCGTCGCGCGCCCAGTTACTTGAAATTTTTAGACGCGCCCAGTTAAATGTTAATATATTTAGGAGGTTTTTTATTTTTAAATGCATTTTAATGCTTTATGTAACCGTCATAATCAGGCCCAGCAAAATGTTTCCCAGTTTGATCAAGTTGAACTTTATCTCAACCAATAAAATATTTTTTATTTTTACGTTTTAATTCTTTTCGTTAGATTTCATATGTTCTACTTAGCATGATCGGCAGTATATGGAGCAATTTAAACAATATGTTGCATTCATTATTTGCCGTTTCCTTGTTTACGGTTAGCGGTGATATTTCGTATGCCCCGCGAATATTTCTTTCTATGCGTACGAAATGGATAACGTCCGTCCGTCTGTCCTCCCGTCTCTTTCATCTCAATAACCGCTTGGTGATATTTATGAGATTTGGTATGGGAAGCAGAAAGGGTTCCTGGAGAAATTTATTTTGGGCCATGATGGCCAATCAGAAGATCCTAAAATAAATTATCCGTGTGGCGGTGTGGCTCGAGTGTTGGCCTTCCACGCAGCGGTCCCAGGTTCGAATTCGGCAGAGATCGGATTTTTCAACCTGGGATTGTGTGATTTGAGAAGCCCTCTCAAGTCAGCGCTCCGTCCTTTGGAAGGGACGTAAAGCAGTTGGTTCCCTTGGTGCTCCTCGTAAATAGTAGGATAATGCCGGCACCTGGTTTTCCTCCTCCCTTCTCTGTAGTGTCGTGTGGGTAAAGCTACGGTGATAATAGCCCAAGAGGCTGATTCGCCAGGAAAACACGCACACACGCACGTCGCAAATAACGCACTTAGAAATGGCGCGTTCTCCTACAAGGAGTAAACCTTTATATTCCTTTTTTTATGATGAGCATTCACGTCCTCTCTCTATCGTATCGGTCCATATGCAGATTAATTTCTTTCTCTCCCATTTTTATTTCTCCTTCACTTTAAAACTTCGGGAACGAGTAGACACATTTTATCATGGAACCTCTTCAACGGGCGATCCCGCCAGAAATCTGCCAATAGATTTCACGCGTCCATCTCCATTTAATTCTCCATCGATGCTCTCTATCGAAAGTTCCTTTGGTTGGAAGTGGAGTCGCGTTTCGGCGGCGAAAATAGCGAGAAATGCATTCGCCATGCAATACTCGCCATTTCGCCATCTGATTTTAAGGCTAAAATGCAACTCGAGGATCGTTTGCCGGCGGCACCTGGCATAAGCGGCGCATTACCCCTTTCGCAGCGTCTGCTATTCTAGCCGTATACTTCATTGCGTTCTCTCGGCGCAGAATAGCGGGCCCTTTGAGGACGCGAGCGTCAACCGCCTAAGACGAGCGGGACGAGGGTGCTCATCGCTTTTTAAAAAATTGATCGCCGCCAGCGTGTTTCCGACATTTTTAGAGCTGCGCTCGTCTGCATTACGCCGCCCGTAATACACTCGAGCGGAGAGGTATATAGAGTGAAAGAGAGGCTACTTGCTTGCCTCACGAAAATCGTTTGCTCTCGGGGGAGGGGGGGGGTCTAAGAGGCGGGTGGAGGGGGCGGCACTGCGGTAAGCGGCGGGGCAGCACGTTATATACGCCCCGGCATCCAGCCGCAATGAGGGACTCGGCCACTTCGCTCCCCTCTCTCTTCCACCCTTTCTCCCCCCCTTCCTCCCTTTCCTTCCTTTCTCCTCCTCCTCCCTCACTCCCAACGGCCGCTCCGAGCGTCGAACACACGGACTCGATTTTCGCTTCGACCGCCGCGGCGGCTGCGGTCAGTTGCGATAAAAAAATCTGCGAAGGACGAACTCCAAAACAAATGAGAGAGAGAGAGGTCACTTCTCGGCAGGAAGTGCGCGCGCACAGCAATCGCTTTGGGATGAGAAAAAGCGACGCCTTGCGGGCGTGGATGGCACGGCGGAAAGAGAGAGAGAGAGAGAGGGATCAGCGGCGTGGCGGCGTTTTCTTTTTCGCAACGGCGTTTGCGCGTAAATTTCTTCCTTTTGAAACGAAAGGGGAAAAGACCGAAGATTTTCTGATCCTCGCATCGGTGCGCTGTCGCAATTCGCTTCTGTTTTGCTCCCGCGTTTGGCTGTGATCTTTTCCGGTTCGACCAGGGAAGACGCTGTAGGTGTTTTGTACATATTCCCAATTCGATGCTCTTCTGTTAACGACCTATCGGCTGCTTTTTCTTCTTTCTAAGAAGTAATTGGCTGACTGTGAGGTTTTAATTGATCACGGCGTCCTTTTTTACGTGGCGGGCCGCATTAGTATTTGCGTATGCTCCGGTGGGCCGCATATTTACGTATATAGAAAAAGTTACCGAGTGATTCTTTGGTAGCGTATGTGTGAAAATCAAGTCTTAAAGAAGTTATTAAAGTTAACATTTCACCATAAACGTTTTTATGACTATTATTTTAGATAACAAAAATGAAAATTTTCAAGGGTTGCTTTATCATCATAGTTTCATAAGGTTCATAAAATGCTCCTTGGGCCTCATGTTACCCGCGGGTCGTAAGCTGCCGATCCCTTGGTTAAATCTACAGGATCGTGCCTTAAATTTCCCTCATTATTTCTCCATCCAAAGGGAACTTAAGGTATCAGCAGTAAATAAGTACTTTGGCAAACAATATCAGTTTTTTATGCGTTCTTTGCACGAAGTGAACGCATATAGAAGAGGTCGTTTCCGTCCGTCCGTCCGTCCGCATGTTAAAACTCGGAAACCGGTTGACGAATTTTTATGAAATTTGGCATTCAGGAGTTTTGGTAGAATTGGTCTACCGATTCCAACTTTGGTTAAAATCGGACAACAATTACGACCACTTTACATGACCTATATGTAGTTTACAATGTTCCTTTCCTTCAACTCGGGAACCGCTGGACATATTTTGATAAAATTTGGTATTGGACAGTTTTGCTAAAATTAGTCTACCGATTCCAATTTTGGTTAAAATCAGACAACAATTACGAACACTTTATATGAAGACCTACATGTAGTTTACAATGTTCCTTTGTTTTAACTCGGGAACCGCTGGACTTAATTTGATGAAATTTGTTATTGGGAAAATATGCTAAAATCGCTCTGCCGATTCTAATTTTGGTTAAAATCGGGTAATAATCAAAACTTTACATAAGGACTTACATGTATTTTACAACGTACCTCGCTAACTTCTCTTTAAATACTCATCTGAGCGATAAATATTGAGAACATTGTGAAATCCCAAAGAACGCATTTGGAAACTCTGTGTACTCCGACATGAAATACACCTTTCCAATCTTGTTACTTTCTCCATACGTACTATAGAGGCAAGCATTGTTTTGATGAAAAAATCGATTTCTAGATTTCAACGGAAATACACGTTTTGAGGTCCCCTGAACACGTTTTGACCATTTTCTCGACGATGTCTGTATGTGTGTGTGAGTGTATGTGATTGAATTTTGTGGGTCCTTAACTCAAAAACCATTAATAAGATCAACGAAATTTTATATGTGACAGTGCTTGTGCGTGTGTTTTTCTTTTTCTTCTTTTTAGGCTAGATTTAGACAACAGGTCCCTGTAGGCCATCATCGTCCTGCAAACTTGTAAGCATAATTTAATTTTCCTTAATTCTTATTGACGTGTGAGTGCTCTCTGCGTTAATTTACGGTTCAGGAGTTTTAAATTCTGATGTGGGCTGCACTCTTAAATCTTAGCCGAACACAGCGTGGACGTACTGAGCAATAATGCAATATCCTCTCTAATCACTCCCCCGCCCTTCCTTCTCTATCATCCTTCCCCCTCTCTGATCCCTCCCTCTCGATCACCCTTACTCCTCCCACATCCTCTATCTCCCCTCCTCCTCTATCACCACTCCTCCTCTTCCACCCCTTCTCCCGTATCACCCCTGCTCCTCCCTCATCCCTTCCTATCCCGCACCTCTTCCCCCTCTCACCTCTCCCTCTCTCTCACCTATCCCTCTCTCTCACCTCTCCCTCTCTCTCTCCCCTCCCCATCTATCAACCCTTACTTCCCATCCTCATCACGTTTCCATCTCGCCTTCGAGTTGCCCCTCCATTCCATCCTTTAATGTTTCATTGTAATAGATTCTGTAGCCATTTTGCGATTACATTTTATGCATATACGTACCTACATAGTTCCTAAATTAACCAATGTATTGGATGAATTTGTGTGTAAAACAACGGTTGGCAACCTACGTCCCGCGGCCCGCACGCGGCCCCCGAGCGTGTTTCATGCGGCCCCGCGAAGGTACGATTTGATCGGTAGAATTCACACAGACAGTTTCATATTTTTCAGTAAAATTATGGCCTCAAAATCTGTTCAGGTTAAGATTTAATGCTAGTAAACTATTTGGACTTGATTTTCACTTATTTGAGATCACAGAATCTCTAGGCAACTTTTGATGCAAACACTCATACGGCCCGCCGAAGCTCTCGCGACTTCTTATGCGGCCTTCCGAAGCATCCACAACTTCGTATGTGGCCCTCCATGCAGAAAAGGTTTCCGAGACTTGGCGTAGGACTCTAACATGGGATATTTATTGTTGCCAGATCCCAAAGCACGCTTTGGATACTGTCCACTACGAAATGATGTTAACCTTTTCGCTCTTCTTAATTCACCTATCTAAACAAGTTTGAGCTGTTTTCCAAGTTGTTTCATTATTCATTGGAATCGCCCTTCGGTGAGTTTGTCCGCGGCTATGGCCTCTTTGCCAATCGAAATCGTAAATCCACCCGGGAACGATATACTGTATGGCATTTGTTATCTGTAAAAGCAATTACTTTTTTAATGTATTTATCGAATTTCATAATATTTTATTGCTTTTATATTTTTGAGTTAATAATATTTACACTCATGCTCAATTTCAGTATAATTATTATTCATTAATATTTTACAACCTCATTATTCTATGATGGAATATAGTTAACTCATATTTTATATGCATGAAGGAATAATTCTTAACTTAAATTTTAATTAGAGCAGGAAAAAGTTTTGAACTTGATTGGGAATCGAATCAAATTGATTCTGCGATCTAATAACCTTTTCCAAGCCGAAAAGATGCAATTGCCATCGATTATTATGCCAATGGTTTTCTATGTCGAAATGCGGAATGAATATCAGTGGTGAGTGCTTTTTCGGTTTAACGTGAAAAAAACGCTTAATCTCTAAAATAAATTAACTGAGCCGCGGAGAAAAGAAAGCATTTTCACGAAGGTCATAGTCACGTGCACTTTGTTACATTCCCCCTCAGAATGACTTTCGCCTCCTACCCTCGCAGGCAGGTGTCGCGGTGCTCCAAAGGGCGTAAGCAGCTGCTGCTCTGATGGCGATGCGGCTTCATCGGTCGTGCGCCGCTGGACTCCTTCTTGCCTGCTGCAGCGCTATTCTCTGCCTCTACTATTACTGCGGGAGACCACTGATCGCGGCACAAGATGGTGAGCTATTTTTCTTTACTAATAAGTGTTTTCCTCGTGATGTAGTTCCAATTCCGTTTGCGGGACGAAAATCCAGGTGATATTCATTCTGATTCCCAATCAACGGTGAAGGACAGCAATAAAACTGTTTTAGAAAATAAAAAAATCTAATGTGGCCACCACATGACTTGCTCCATATCTGTAATATTTCTAAAAAAATCCAAATAGGTTACATAATAATAAATATTTTAAGAAATTTCGAGAAAATTTTAGATTTTACAAAGAACAGAAATAAACTGATACCATAGCCTTCTGATATTGGATATAGCCACAAAGCTCATATTAAGAAAAGAAAATGGAGCGTTACTAAGACGAAACTAAGCGTCAATTGTTAAAAATAGTCGTCGGTAGATGGCGTGGTGGTGGCAGCTAAAAATATAAGATATCTCTTAAACAACTCATTATATGGAGAAATGTTTCAAACAAAGGTTGTAGAAAATTAAATTTACTATAACTTTTATTCTGGTACATTTTACATGTATCAAATATTAAATCAAATATTTCAAAATAACGGATAAGTAACAATTGTAAACACCCACTTCCGGTCGACCGATTTTGCCAAAAATTATTCAGTTCTTCTGACATTTATAAAAATGTTAAATATGAAATTCCGTGTTGATCTGATTAATAGTTTTTGAGTTAGAGCTTTCCACAAAAAGCTATTACTTACACACACACAGACATCATCGAGAAAATGGTCAAAACGTGTTCAGGGGACCTCAAAAGGTATATTTCCGTTAGAATCTCGAAGTAAATTTTTTCATGAACAATACTTTCCCCTATACTACGTATATAGAGAAAGTAAAAATGGTTACATTTCGGCCGCCCTCAGTAGAATTACTTCCATTATCAATTGTATTACAGCAATAAGGTAAACTGGAACAGCTGCATGAGGATGGGAAGCGTAATATCGGCTGCAGTGGCGACACGTGGAAAGCAAAGGGAAATTACCACATCATTAATCCCTACTTAAAGTTTTGGGTGATGGGTCAAATCGTCCACTGCAAAATGTCCAATATACAATAATGTCCACTACTAAAATGTTCAATGCTTAATGTCCACTAAAAAAATTTCCACCACAAAAATGTCCACTGCATAATGTCCAATACATAAAAATGTCCTTTACATTTAAATGTCCGATGTATAAAAATGTCCCTTACATTTAAATGTCCAATGAATAATGCCTTATACATTTCATACACTTACATTTAAATGTCAAATTAATAAAGTCCTTTGAATACGTAATAGGTATTCAGCATGAAAGCTATTGTTGAGCAGCCACTTTTATACAATGCAACAATAGCACAAATGTAGTTGCTAAGCAACGAATATTACCTTTTCACCCAGGCTTAATTTTCTTAGTGATTATTTGCCCCGTGGACATTTTAATTAGCTGGACAACTACGAGCATTGGGCAATTTTGCAGTGGACCTTTTTAAAGTGGACATTTTAATTAGTTTAGTAGTAGACATTGTTGTATGTCAGACATTATGGAGTGGACGTTTTAACATGAACAAAACATCGGACTCCAGGAGGATAAAGTATTCTGGAAGTAAAGCAGTTCCCGATTGGGATCTCCGGAAGGAGACTATCACAGAGAAGACATCGGCCGGAGAAAAGAGCAAGTGTGGAGCACAAAAGTTGAAAATGGAAACACGGAATGTGAGGACACTGAAAAGACCAGAAAATTTAAAGGAAGTAATGAGAATAAATAATCCGGATGTTGTAGGCTTATCAAAAGTAAGATGGGACAATCAAAACGAGTCCAAAAGCGATGAATAGATGGTGGCATATTCAGGAGGAAAAGATAAAATAAACGGCACAATATACATTGCCCAAACTTTCTCATATACGTATATACGTTTGGTCGACTGTGTACGCTTATAAAAGAAAAACGCTTACAAATCAAAGTTAACCGTAGTTTAGCATATATTTTAATGCTAATGGACGATATGTATGTAATTTATGGAAATAGTATCAAATAACCAAGTTATATTTTTAAGATAAATTATGTATTTTAAGGGTTGGCTCAGGGAATTGCAACGTGCCTACTAGTGGTAGCCTGTTTAAAATCCAAAGAAATTTTGCAAGTGATGATAGATCTTGGTAGTATATTACATATCTTATTAATAATCTCTAACCTAACGTATATGTAAATAGGATTCATTTGTGAATATGAATGTATGTATATGTATATTTATTTATTTATTTAATTAAAAATTTCACATACAGCATTCGCCATTTTAGAGTGAAATATATAACATCATGAGTATAAATAAAAGCGAATAAAAAACAGGAAAAAAACAGAGAATAATAATAATAGTAAGAATACAACACGAAAGAGAAAAGGGAAAATAACACTGCGGATAGAGCACAAAGAAATTAGAGGTGAGAATGAGGTAAATGAGCTCTAGAATCTTTGATAAATGATTTACAGGAAAGGATAAACGGATCTATGTGGGAAGGTAGATAATTAAATAGGGTAGGAAGACGGAAAAAAAGAGAGCGCCTAATAATAGATAACCTTGCGGTTGGAATGTGGAGTAAATCCATAGAGCGTGTTGTTCTAGAGGGTACTCGTAAACCGAAAGAGGCCAAGAGTTCTGGACTGTCTATATTAGAGTTTAAAATGTTATAACATAAGGAGAGGTCAGATTTTTGTCGAGATACCGAAAATTGGTCTAGGGACAAGGCCGTTAGTATGGCTTCCTTAGAGGAAGTCCGGAGAGAGGGTATACGATATTTAACTATTCTAACAAAGAAATTTAGTACGCAATCAAGAGAAGAAAGATTAGAGGCTGCAGCCATAGACCAAATAGGGGAAGCATAATTCACAACTGGGAAGACTAATGTGGAAAAGTATAATTTAAGGGAAGCTGCATCCTTTATGTCCGTAAATCTGTATAATATTCCTAGTAGGGACATAGCTTTGCGTTTTGTTGCAGTTATGTGTGCTGTGAAGTTTAACTTATTATCAATTAATACCCCTAGGTCCTTCTGAAGAATGGTTCTGGGTAATAAAATAGAGTCAATTGTGTAGTTAAATTCTAGAGGATTTTTGCGAAGAGTTACGGTCATTACGGTGGATTTGTTTGGGTTTAATCGAAGAGAAGAATCAGAACACCAGTTGGTTACGATGTTGAGTGCCTGTTGAAGTATTAAGCTGTCTTCAGCGGAGTGAATTTGCCTAAATATTTTGCAGTCATCTGCATACATAAGTATTTCGGCTTGAGAGGGACGTAATTGAGATGATAAGTCATCAATAAAAAGGTTAAACAAAAAGATGGCAAGAACACTGCCCTGAGGAACACCTGAAGGAACAATTGACCAATTTGAAGTATGGCCTGAAAGAATGACTCGCTGATATCTGTTATTTAAAAAACTACGTAATAGCAGAAGGAAATTTCCATGCAAGTTGAAGCGGTGACTAAGCTTATTAAGTACATGGTTGTGATTCAAAGAATCAAAAGCCTTAGAGAAATCAAGGAATATTGTATCTAGTTGTGAATTATTTTCTAAGGCTTCCACGGAGTGCTTTTGGAAAACAGCTAGATTTGACAAGCAAGAGCGGCCCGGAACAAAGCCATGTTGTTTGGTGGATAAGTGCGGAGAAGTAAAATAAAAGAGGCGGTTTAAAATAATTTTTCACAAATTGAAGAAAGAATAGGAAGTAAAGAAATTGGTCGGTAATTTGTAACGTCCGATTTGGAACCTGATTTATGAATCGGAATAATATTCGCACGTTTCCATTGAGAGGGAAAGAGACCTAAGGAGTAGCATCTGTTGAAAATTATACTCAATGGAAACAGAGAGAAGAAGCACAGTTGCGTAAAAATACAGGACTTAGTCCATCAGGGCCTATAGAGCGATGTGGATTAATTTTGCATAGGAATTCATAGACTTCACATGGAGAAGTTTGTAAATCAGATAATGTAAAATTAGAAGCTACATGATGCAAGTGTGGGTCTTCAAACTCACTGGAGATGTTACGAGGGAGAACAAAGCATTCGTTAAAAAAATTGTTAAAAAGTTCCGGTCTATTGAGTCCCACAGCTAGACGAGGGCCATTAAAAACTATATCTGGTATTTCCCTATTATTACGACGCCCATTGACGAACGCCCAGAACTGCCGGGGGTTTGAGGAGATATTAGAGAAGATTTTGTTAATGTAGTTAGTATAGTCTTTTTCTAATAGGGACTTACATAAGCGCCTTAAGTTAACAAAAGTGTTTCGTGATTCTAAACTGCGGTGAGTTTTCCAAAGTTCCCAAGCTCGGTTTTTGTTTTTTAAGGTCAAAAGAGTGTCTCTACTATACCAAGGAGGGAAACGTTTAGATTTGGGCTTGACATAAGGAACACAGTCCTTAATCACTCCAGCAATAATATCCTGCAGGTAGCTCACTGCTTCATCGGGAGATAAGGAATATATTTATGTATATATAAAATAGGATTTATATATGACATGTAGAGCCGCTGCCACCAGGATTGTTCCTAATTGCAGTGTATACGTAATAATAATATTTAGTTAGTTTTTTGGGACATATGGCTTCGTAAGTATTGTTTGTGACATCAGGCTGTACGATTGGATAGATTTTAATCAAAATCATTATAGCCATTTTTAAGTAAATCAAATTTTGTTTCAATATATCCTAGAATAAAGTACCCTTCCTTGTTGCGCAATATCGTTCATCGCTTCAGAGTATCTATTATGAATAATATTATCCACAAATATGATATAACATTCGATTTGGTTAAACCGTTTAGGCTGTAATAAGATTTTGAGTGGAAAGCGCCGGAGGCGTGACGTCATAGGGCTTAGGTAAGGTAGCTTAGCGTAATTGTAATGCCACTGGACGCCATATATTGATTTCAAGAGACATATGGCTTACGAAGTATTATTTGTGACATCAGGTTCTACAGTTGGATTGATTTTAATTCAATTCTCTTTAGCCATTTTTGAGTAAATCAAAATTTTCTAAAAATCGCCAAGAATAAACTACCGTAACTTTTTATCCAATACCATTTTTAGGAAAAAAGAATACGCAGAAAATGATATATTGTGTAAATACGGGATATCATTCAATTTTATGTACGCGTTTGGGCCATAGAACCACGAACTGACCGACATTGAAATTGTATTGAAAGGAAGGTAGGCGGATTAGTTCTTTCAAGAACTACTTGTTTTGTTATTTACTAGTAGTTGGTGCTTGCATGCTGCAAGCATTTCATTTCACCTTGAAAAAACATTCATTTTTCTGACAGACATTTCATCATTACAAATATTCTTTTAATTCTAAAGATTTCACCTCCGCAGCGATTTTCGTTTTTCCCACATGAAAAGATAATAGTTTAAAACAATCCCCAAATGTTGCAATTTTAAAAATTGTACACTTTCTTCATTATGGGGTACTAATGCTACACATTTTAGACAAATTTTAAAGTTGTAGCACTTCTAGAAGTAAAATAATATTTTTCAAAAGGTTTAAATTTAAATAATTTTTAACGGCCGCCGCAATTCATATATGGTGAAATTGAAATTTTTATTTGTGCAAATTCACTACTTTGTAAATAATTTGAAAATTTCAGCTTCCTAGCTCATCCCGTAGTACCTAAACAGTTATCTATTTGTTTAAACTTTAAGAATTTTTAACTGCCAAACAAATAAAAATATCAAAATTTGTATATTCCGTATTTCGTTTTTTTTAAGAATTCTACTTATAAAAAAAATTCAACTCTGTAGCAGATGCGAAAATACATAAACCATGAAAATTTGTTTAAACAATTGCAAATTTTTAGCGGCCGCATTGTTGCACTTTTTCATGATTTTTGTTTTTTCTAGTCGGTTTTGCACAAAATCCTCCCTAAGAAAAAAATTTCGAATCTCCAGCTCATCTGGGTGTGCCTAAACATTAGTATCCTCCTATATCCTCCTCCTCCTCTGTAAGAAACGTCTATATAGAATTATATTTATAAAATGAGTGTAACATTTTAATTTTGATTTTATTGTCACTTTAAAGTGTACTCTAGGGACGAGATTAATATAAAATGATCAAATGTCTTAGTCGGCAAATGTGGTTGAAGGTCTCTGTGCTGGAGAACACCCAATGGAAAACGATTTGCCCTTGGACAAAATCTCTCGGATGTGAATGGACCCGTGCGCTGCCTATATCTTCTTCTATGATTTTTCAGTCACGCATATGAATAAATGTGCTCTTTATTATATTTATTTATACATTTTACGCTGCTCATAGCCATTTCGCAATGACCAGATCCACTATTTAAACGGAGAGCACAAGCGACCATGTCGGCAGCAGAATTCGAGCCTACGAACCTGGAATTGGGGACCAAACATGCTAACATACTTTTCTCCAAATCTGATTTCTGATAAATAATACAGATAAAACTAAATTACCCGAATTATTAGAGTATCTTTGCGAAATATTATGAATAAGACAGAAATTAGACTAAATAGATATCAATGTGGTTCTCCTGCAGGAATGGACGCAGGGTGCAGGGTTCCCGTCTTCGACCCAATGGACGAATCGGCGAGGAAGATTTTCGGAGGGCGCGTGCCCGCTCCCGTGCACTGTCGTGCGGACGCCCTTTCCTTGTCGCACGTCCGTGACCGCGTGCTCTACGTGGACAGGGAAAAGTTCGCGAGGTTCGCGCGTACGCTCTATCCTCATCTCCCAGAGACATATCTTCGTTGCTGCGTGTCCGACCTGTCCAGAGGCCCTCCGGAGGGCCCTGGAGGGGACCCTTGGAAGGACGACAGGGAAATCACGTAAGTCGGCTCTGAACAAATCGCCTTCTCTCTTCTGCCCCCTCTCATTATTGGAACATTTTCTACATCACTCTTGCCTCATATCCCTGTTCCCACTCTCTCTCTCCTTCCGGTCTCTCCTTCCTGTCTCTCCTTCCTGTCTCTCCTTCCGGTCTCTCCGTCCTGTCTCTCCTTCCTGTCTCTCCTTCCTGTCCCTCCTTCCGGTCTCTCCTTCCGGTCTCTCCTTTCGACCTCTCCTTCCTGTCTTTCCTTCCTGTCTCTCCTTCCTGTCTCTCCTTCCTGTCTTTCCTTCCTGTCTTTCCTTCCTGTCTTTCCTTCCTGTCTCTGCTTTCTGTCTCTCCTTCCTGTTTCTGCTTCCTGTTTCTGCTTCCCGTCTCTCCTTCCCGTCTCTCCTTCCCCTTCTTCATCTCCCCTTAACAAACAGCAAAAGGCGCTGTCCAAAATGCTCTTACTTTCTTCAAAGAAGCCACCTCCATATGCACCTATAAGTTCACGCCTATCCTTCGTGTCGGTGACTTATTATTTTACCGCATTTTTGCTAATATTTTTGCTTCCATTTTTGCATAGACTCGCTCTAGGGGCGGCGACGGTGGATATATATAATCGAAATTGATGAATTCATGCATTTCACGATACGAAATCCTATTTCATATTTGCTCGATTTTCAAAGGCATTCCCAATAACGTGAAAGCCTCGATGGGTTTTCATGATTTAATCAGTCTATGACTTTCTATTTCAAAATCAATATAGCAAGTGGAATTTTATAATAATTAAAAATTTTCTTCTGAATTTTATGCAAGAACATCTACATTCCTCGTAAAATACCTAGGGGAAAGTGGAGTAAAACCGGATAGGCGGGTGAAACCGGGTACTGGCTAATAATGCCTTTGCACTGCTGCTATCTGTCGGACACGGTACTGAATTTATTTGTAGCAGCTTAAAAGATAGTTGATGCATGGCATCAGCGATGAAACACATGTTGTGTGAAGTGTGAGACAATATTAATATTTCTGCGTGAAAAGGAACAATATTACTTTCATGTTTAGAGGTTTATAAACCAAGACACGATACTTTGCTGTACCTGGTAAGTGAATTTATTTTTATTTATTTATTTCCATGCGGCCCCTAAACAGCCGTAATCGGCCTTTTACAAGGGGCTCATTAACATAATAACAAGGACTACCACAGACATCCATGCCCTAGGTGAAGAAAAACCCACCTAGGCGGGATTCGAACCCGCGGGATTCGAACCCGCGACCTTCGGATTGGTAGGCGAGGACGTTACCCTGCCACCACCGAGGCCGGTGCTTTTATTCTACTGTAATTTAGGTTTTATTGATTGTAAGTGTTACATCTTCCATACGTGTGTAGTGCCTGTGACGTAATTTCTTCCGAATTAAGGTCTTGTGGGATGAAACCGGGTCCCACAGGTTGTACATAACCGGGTAGTACTCGATGTTACCCCCCCCCCCTGGAAACCAAGGTTAAGCTATATAGGGTCTGCGTACTGCCGATCCTTACCTATGCCTCGCCGATATGGTCCGGCGCGGCAGCCACCCACATCAAGAAGATCGCCGTAGTGCAAAACAATGCGCTACGGATGATCTTAGGGGTGAGTTGGAGGAGCTTCGTCCGAGTGACGGAGCTCCAACACACAACAGGGGTTGAGTCTGTAGAACGTGTTCTGGAAAAGAAGGCCAGGGCATTCTACAGGAAGACTGCTGGTTCACAGCGTGCCCTCATACGGCAGCTCTCAGGAATCCGCGTGATGCCCTGGGACTGGTTCAGGCGCCCGATAGCGTCGATGGGGGCAGACTTCTCTCCACTGCCCAAGCGGCTGAGGCGGATGCATTTCCTGCCGCCGCAACATATCCCGTAACGTCACAACCTGCAGAAACCTTCCCAAAACCTGGCAGGCTTATAGCTTAGCTGGCAGCCTGGAATGGGGAAAGGGCCATTGCCTTTCTCTAACACCCGCTCTGCGAATGATGTTACCCCGACTCTCCGGATTAACTCATTTCTATTTTTTTGAAGTTTGCCAACTATTTTATTTTTGTTTTCAAGTGTGAAACATGCGAAGGCACTATAAAAGATCATCGCAAAGGCTATTGTGGTCTGAAAACAGCATGAAAGGAGCAATAAAAGAGGTTTTGGATGGGACGATGGGATATTTAAAAGCAGCGAAAGCCTGCAATATACCACAAAGCACCCTGGAAGATAGGTTGAAGAAAGCTCGGAGTGGCTTATCAACAGAAGAAGCGAGTAAAAAGCATATCCATTATATTTAACTAAATTATACATGGCTGTCTGTGCATTATGGATACTGCGTCACCATATATCAAGTTGCGAATTTGTTCGGGACTGCATTTATGAGGGCAGTCGTAATGGAAACAGCTGTTAACGCCTTCAAAAACACAGTAATTCATCCCTTCAACCATAAAGTTTTCCCAGATTACTTGTTCGCGCCCTCTGATATACTATTTAGTGAATTTTCACATAACCGAGTGGCATATCAATTACTTATATTAGCTTTAATAACTATAAAATCACTGCGGATGAGTTGATTGTTGTGTTCCCAAATTTCATAATTTTGCGTTACAGAATTTTACAAATACATTTGAACGGAAAACTAAATTGATCACGCGTATTTGTGCGGCAAAATTAACGCGTGTATGCACTAGACTACCGAATCCGAGTCCAACAATATTCGATGCAATGGCAACACTCGCAATGAATGATAAAAAAACAAAAACGCCAGTATTTACGCAATATTCTAATAAATACGACTGATAAGAAAAATTCTACGATAAAAATTAGAATCTCCATTCCTTTCCTCAGAGATGCGCAATGGATTTCAGATTTCCCATGTAAATCGAATGGGAAGGATAGTTCCTGGAATCAACCCTGAGGCATTCAATCTTCGCAACAAAATTATCCTCGGGAGCTCGGCCTCAGTAGCAAGAGATGTCCACCAAGTGTCATGAAAATCAGTCTATTGGTTCATAAGTTGAGAGGCGGGACAGATAGACAACGAAGAAACTATAAGCCTATTTCCATTCTGGAAAGTAGGCTTAACACCGAAAAGATATGTAAAATAAAAGTAGGAGTATCTCCTCTTTAGAATCTACATTCGGTGAGTCACCACTGAAGCGCTTATTCTTAAATTTGTTTTCGGTCATAAGAAGGGTTCGATAATTCTCTAGTGCATCATCACAATTATTCTACGTTTCGGTAGGTTTTATACTCCCCTAGCCTAGGGTGACCAGGCTTCCCGGTTTTCTGGAATTTTTCTCGGTTTTCAGAGTTTTTGCCTTGTAAGCGTGATGGTCGTGATGGTATATTCAGCAGTTTTTAAATCTCCGTTTATACGAAATAAATTTTAACATCAAACTCGAAATTCCAAATCCGATTTCATAAAAGGCGGTCGCATTTCAAGTGCTGGAAAAACCAAAGATCCATGGAAGTTCACCAAGAGCTCACTCTAAGAAAATAATGACAGATGGTCATCAGAGGCGCGTTATCATATAGGCAAAAAAGACATCTGTCTAGGGACCCCGTTCAGATGGGGTCCCAAAATCACTATTTCAAAAACTCATTGCCGTTTTTACTAATATTTTTAAGTGATTTTTATCGGAAACTGAACTTTCTACCTGCCAAGGTCAATGAATTTGAAGATTAATTTGAAAATTACATTTTTTTTTCAAAAATGGTTTTATCGATTTTTATGAAATTTCATATTTAGTTCTTCCTTAAATAGTTAAGTTAGCTAATTGAAAAAATAAAGACTGCCTTGTATGTAACCGGCATCGCTGGCGCCGGATGTCTTTTACCTATATGATAATGCGCCACTGGCCTTGTTGTCACAATAAAATGAAATTGAAAATGTTCTTTAAAACTGCTTAATTATTCATGGAATGTCTACATTTATTTGTTATTACAATAAATAAAAGTTTGCTTTTCCTTTTTTAAACACATTTTTTGAAATTTTTAGTATAAAATAAAATAATGTCACGATTCCCATTGTCCCGTTATTTTTTTAAAATAACCCGGATTTTCTCTTTTGAAACTCATTTTGTCCCGGTTGTGACCAACAGCATCTGGTCACCCTACCCTAGCCCAATTTCTACCGTCCTTTCTCTTTATCTTTTCATACCAATCCTCTTCTTTTAATTAATGTATCACATATTCCTTTCCTCCTCCTACCTCTATGCTTCTTTCCTAGCACCTCCCTTCTTTTACTTCCTTCAGCAGACTGTCACGTTACAAAATTTGATACAGTCATTCCTTGTCTTTCCATTATTAATCTAATTAAACTCCTCGTACTCTACTGTATTTAAACTTTCTCATTTGTTTTTCTCTGAGTCTAGCCAATTCTCACCGGTATACGCCATACCCACTTCTTAAACACCTCCTATCTGCTCAAATCTTATGTCATTATCCTCATATGTAGGTTTCGAATATGCACATCGGAGCTTCAAATAAGAGAGTTTGTTAATAAAGCCCAACAAATATTACGCTAAACTGTCGGCTTTCAACGTAACTAGCGTCCGAAATAACAATCTTAAAAGACAGTACTCACAAAGCTGCCATCTGAAAGTCGGTCACCCAGTGTTTCTCTAAAACTAGGTAGGGTACAGACATTAAGCGTCCAAAAATTTGGAAATAAATACGAGGGAAGTTAAATATTTGGCACTGAAGTACCAGCGCCCGAAAAACCATTGCTTACACATCTACCTTTAACTACCCCAAAACCATAGTCCAGGTATTCATGAGGCATAAATCTTGCGGTTTGAATATCTCGATAAAATTCTACCGCCGTGTGAGAGCGGATTCCTATTCCTCTTCATAATCTTCGCTTTCCCCGTAGACATTAACATTAAAAGGTGTCTAGTTGTTCTGTCTTATACCTACTCTTATATCATCATCAACGATAACTTAATTTTTACTTTTTTCATTTGTGCTTTGGAATTACTTTCACCCTCAGCCTAACCTATATCATCTCATGCAGGCTCGGTCCATGTAGACCATTCTTCCACCGCGTGTGGCTCTCTTCAGAATTCGTGGTCGTCAGGTGCCGCGCCAAAGGAGAAGAACTCTATCGCGGAGTGCATTCTTCCGTGAGTGCCGGAGGTTCGGCGTGGCTGAAGAGGCGCGGCGAAGGCGGGAGCGGTGGCGACGTGGACAGGCCGAGCGTTCTATTGCTCGGGATCGACTCAACCTCGCGCCTCAACTCGCTGCGTTTCCTGACTCAGACTAGGGCGCGATTGACCGAAGCGGGCGCCGTCGAGATGACCATGTACAACAAGGTGAGGGCGGGAACACATTTAGCGACCATGTCGCGATTTTCTGTGACTTTATGGCCTCTGTCATAAGAAAATATCATTTTCTGTCTTAATATTGCCTACGCCACATTAATTTTGAAAATTTCCCATTGAATATCTTTACTTAGATATGAGTGTACCTCAACATCTATTTTCTCAGTAATGCGGTTGTATGAATGTAGCAGCGCTACAGGAAAGGTGGATATACATCTATCGATGCCATTTAACACCAACAAAGGCCTACGACAAGGCTGCAATCTATTATATTTGGAATAAGATCTCTAATCTGCGATATGTTGGTGACGCACCCTTTTGCCAACCAATGAAAACGAACTTTTAGAATTATTTATCAAATTAGAAAAGGTGAGTGAGTGCACTACAAATAGATCGTAGTAATACCAAAATTATTACAATTGATCGCGAGAATAACGATAAATCTTAGATAAAAAAGGCATACGTGACGTAATGGACCGATTTCTCTATCTCGGATCTATAATAGATAATATTGGTGGCTGCAAACAAGAAATAGCAGAATATTTGGAATGATTGAGATATCACAAGCAACACAAAAATTATACCATGTGTTGGTATTCTTGATTGTTATATATGGAAATGAGATCTAGACTGTCAGAGCCGGCGATACGAAGCGTATATACCAATTTGAATATTGGGGCTGGCATCCGTGTGGCATGCACCAAGAGCAAAGTGAACCAGCGTCTTTCGCGTGTAACTTATGTTCGCATCCTAAGAGTATGAGGGCCATTTATTTCGCCGTAAAGAAAATTAAATAGAAAAACTTGTTGTGCAAAATGAGATAGACGGCGAAAGATTCCGTGGACGTGCACCAAAACGTTGCTAGATTAAATTATATAAGCTCTGGCAACATTTAAAAGAGCAGTTAGACTCGCAGAAAGATATAAACCAGTGGTCAATCGGACTACGCATACAGCTGCCCATATGAATTAACGAACTCATTTCAATGTTATCTCTTCGCCTCTGAAACTTAACTTATGCTGATTTTTATTTTGTTTCGCACTAAAGATCAGGCTCTTATTTCCACACCGACGTTTTAGAAGGGAAATTGATGTGTATCGTAATATTATTTTGGTTGTGACAAGCTTTGTAAAGTTTAAAGTTGATGGAGAATCGAGCATGCGTGTAAGTTTCGATTTTATGACTATATGTACTATCGGGTGCAGTGGCGGCTCGTAGCTAAAATTAGTGGGGGTGCTGCTCCAGAAAATTTTTAGCCTTTGTTTTAAAATTGTGTACTGAAGTACTGACATTAAGCTTAAGGAATATATATTGTACTACAACAATAAAGAAAGAATTAAAGAAAAAAGGACTCGTTATATTAAATGTTATCGATAATATCAAGTGGAAATAGGGGGTGCTGCAGTTCCGCAGTGCCTATACACGAGCCGCCACTGATCGGGTGCAAAAGTAAATGCAAGGGCTATGCGGGATTGCCTATCCGACACCCTGCGAAATCGCCGGTATGGGAAATTTTGAAGTCAAGCAAATCATCTGCCATTTCTCCAAACACGCTGTGAACGCATTGCATGCCTGGTGGTATTATACACCACTTCATAGCTCTGTATTGTTATGGATATCAGGAATAATAACGTATTTATAATTGAAGTAAAGCAGTGTTTTAAGCTATGCTTTACTTAATCGCTATGGTTACAGTTTTCACTCTAGCACTAGCGCAGCATAAGTTGCCGCGCTCGTCTGAGCACAAGTCTCATATTCTCATATAGGCGGATCTGGAGTTCGAGTCCGGGCATATGATTTTAATTATTTTTTTTATTAAATGTATTTGATTTTCTCTTGGGACTCTTATTAAATTTTAGTTATGCCAAAATATTCTCCGTAATTGGAAATAATTTTTGGAATTCAGAATTCAACGATCGAAAATAAGCTCTTTGTAAAGCTATTCAGTGCAAGGCAGGCCGGTCGAGATTTTTGATCCTTTACGTCGTATAAAGAATATATAGTTTTCATGAAAAAACCAAATTAAAGATTTCAACTGAAATACACGTTTTCAAGTATTCTGAACACGTTTTGACTATTTTTCCGACGATGTATTTGTGTGTCTGCCTGTGTCTGTTCGTGTGTCTGCGTGTATGTGACAGGAATGTTGTAGGCGATCTAACTCAAATCTATTCATGAAATCAGCATAATATTACATTTGTGATGATAGAAAAATCCTTAGGATTTGATAAGCTTTTGACTTCATTTGGTTAAACGAAAGTTGTGGTTTATACTAGTAGATATTAATTTTTTCTTGATATCAGGTTTAAAACTGAATTTTTACTAATATACTATTTTGACGAATCTTGTGTTCTCAGAGGTTAAGTGAGGGTTTGGATGGCGAATTCAGGATCAATGCTCTCTCTCTTTTCGGCAGTGGCTTTTAATTTTCATTTAAAAAAAGTACAGCCAAATCTTTCAGTAAGAGAACAATTTTTCTATAGTGATTAATCACGTATCTTCAGGAGGATGAGTGCGGGTTCCAGGTCTATTCCTTCCCCCCTCTCTCTCTCCCCGAGTTCGTGACCTTCTCTCCACCTTCCCTGTCTTCTTTCCCCCCTCCTGTCATAATTGCTCCTGAAACTCTACTCCAAAAATAATTGAAATAAGAAATGCACCCTTTCCTAAATTTAAAATTTCTAAATATTATTATTATCTATAACCTTTGTTTGAAATATATTCTTTTAAACGGGGATCTTCGGAGATTTTTAATTTTTTCTGTTTTCAACAAATTTCTTCTCTCAAACTTCCTTATTTATTTTAAATGTAAATAGGAAACGTATGGAGAAATAAAATTTTCTAGAGTTTTTGTCTCAAAATCTTTTTCGTGAACCCCTTGGTTTCCGATTTATTTAGTTATTTTTCTTATTCTTTCGTTGATTTAATGCTTCATATACATTTTATTATAACGAATGTTTAATGGAACAAAATATTTGGACACATATTATTGAACCTCTCATCTAATATGATCGACTTCAAAAACGTGACATTAAGACAATTGAGGGAACTCGCTTGCAGTTCATTTTACTTTTGACTTCATGAGCGTGATTTTAATATTTAATAACGTTTTTTCGAATGAAATTATTCATATCTGGGGCTCTGGCGAAAGCGCCCAGTTGAATGCATGATTGGCTATAATTCAGGAGCAAATGTGAAACATTTGCTGATATTAAAAACATAATCCTAAACGTCTGAAATTTATTTATTTTTCGACGAGTCTGACAGAGTAGGAATAATCGCCATCCGTTTGCATGAATAACGGAAGCTAAGAAAACCACTTCAATGAGTCGTGACATGCAGAACGTGGGGAAGAGGATCCGAGGCCACGAAGAAAGGGGGTGAAACTGGGCAAGAAATAGAATTCGGGCTGGTAGCAGCTGCATGCCAACGGTGGAGGACGATGAAGCAACTGCCCAAGATACAGAAATCCATTCTCTGCGTCATGGCTCGAGTGGAAAAGAGTATTCACGAAGGCTTCACTACAGCAGGTGGATTATGGGCCACCGACAGCAGGATCAAAGTCAAGCCAACTTCATGCATGCCACCAAAATCCTTCTTGACAGACCCCACTCAATAGGTGGTGTAGTCTCCCTCCATGCCAATGACCTCTTGCAGGCGGTGGGGCATAGACTCCACCAAGGCCATGCATACTTCCGGGTGATACCTAATGTTTTCCCACTCCTCCCGGACATGAGCGGTTAAGGCCTCCTGGTTGCGATCCCCTTCGCGCCGCTCCCACATTTTCACGATAAGGCTCCACAGATTCTCGATTGGATTGAGATCTGGGGACCTTGGTGGCCAGGCTAGGAGCTGGAGCTCAGGTTGCTCGGCGAACCAGGCCTTGGTCCTCCGGGAGGTGTGCACGGCGCTCTTGTCTTGCACCACCGTGTATAAATCGTGCTCAGGCCACCGTGCACGAAGGGAGGGGAGTAGGGTGTCTTCCAGGATCTAGACATAGTGCTCCGAGTTTAGTCGACCAGGAATATGCACACATGTAGCCCCAGAACGCGAGGGATATCCGCCCAGAGTTCTGTGTGCGGACTATATGGGCAGGATCATATCATAAAAAAAACATACAAGTCAAAATAAAGTATTGTAGCAAGATATTTAATTTGAAAATAAATGCCATGTTTCCCCTACAGCTTCAAAATTATTTTGTTGCGTGTTATAGCAAAAGAGACAACTAAGTTTGAGCGAAAAACGCTAAAACAATAACGTTAAAGAAAAATCACTCAAACTATACTAACCAAGTGCCCCGGCGCCTCCAAAGGGTCAAGTGCCCTTCCTGGTCGCTCCTGAAGATCTTCTCGTCGCACCATGCCATTAGGTCCAAGAAGGGTGTCGGATTGCCAACATTCTGCAGGGCAAAAGCAAGGCGCTTTTCCTTGTGGTGTTGCAGCAGAAGAGTTTTGGTGGCAGGCACGAAGTTTGCTATACCTGGCCCCCGCAGGCGACGACTTATAGTCCACTTCCTGCAGTCAAGTCTTCGTGCATGCTCTTTTCTAATCGAGCCATGACGCAGAGGATGGTTTTCTGCTTCTTGTGCAATGGCTTCGTCGTCCGCCGTTGTCACGCGGCGGCGACCCGAACGAGGTCTATTCCTTGTCCAGTCATCACCCTCTTCTTCGTGGCGTTGAATCCACTTCCTCACAGTTCTATGTCCCGACTCATTGCAATCGCTATCTCAGCGTCCGTTGATCCATTCAGATGCATGGCGATTATTCTTCCTCTGTCAGACTGGCTCGTTTCTCTTGCCCCACGTTCACGAGGCATAGTTTGACGAAAACGTGCAGAGGCCTTTTAAGTGTATAGAGGTGGCTTTGCGAAAAAATAGCGCTATTTCTTTGCAGATTATTTAATTTTACATAAAATATTACGCTAGCGTACGCGAGCGTATTTACAAAAGAACTAAATATCTCGAAAACTATGAGATTCGCGACAAAATATTTTGAGAAGAAACTTTTAGAAAAGTTTATTCTCCATAAATTTCCTGTTTTCATTTAAAATAAATAAGGAAGTTTGAGAGGAGAATTTTTGCGAAAACAAAAAATTTTAAAATCTCTGAAGTTCTGCGCTTAACACGTTCGATGCGGGCGACAGCATATGTCGTCGTCACGCCTTAGCGCAGGTACGGGCGACATCATATGGTGTTCCCTCTCGAGACTTTTTCTCCTTCGCTTCTCTCTCTTGCGGCGAGGATTCGACTTCGGGAAAAAGGCCGCAGGAGGGTTTAGACTCAGTGCCTTTTGGGCTTTCGAACAGTGTGCGTCGTTTTCTAGCCGAATGCACCGTTCATTAGAAAACCAGTTTTTGGATTTTTGTAGGGACTTTCAAATAAGCCTTATTATTTTTTATACACATTGTTTTTTTTTATTTACTTCGTTATGTCAATGTAATATCAAAATATGTTTACGTTGAAAAAGTGGAAAAACATTTTTCTTTTATTTTTTTAGTTGTTGAAATATATCAAATTATTCACGTTTCAAAATGTAAATAACTTTTTATAGTTTTAATTTTTGAAATAAACCGATCGTCGAACTTCATTGGACGAATAAGATATTTTATAGTTTTAGCCGTCGAATAAAGCAGAAACGGAGATATTCGGTCCATATTTACGTATTTTAATGAATTATGGAATAAAATCTTGCACATCAAAACGAAACTAGTTTTCGCGAGCTCTCCTAGTTTGCAGAAATAAAATGGCTTTTACAGTATTTCTCTATGTCATACTGTCCAACAAATAAAAGGTGGAACGAACAGACGGACGGATGGACAGACTTATATTTAGTAACTATATATAAAAAATAATAATAATTAATAATTGTATTTCTCGAAACAATTACTTATAATGTAAATTTTAAATATAATTGTAAATTTTAATTATTATTGTAAATAGTAACTTTTATTGTAAATTGTAAATATTATTGTCAATTATAGTAAGAATAATAATAATCAATTATTGTGAAATAATACTATAAATATTTTCTTATAAATAAACCTTTTTAAAGGGGATTGCATGACTATTACTTAAAAATAACCCATAAATTTATAAGAATTTATCTGAATATGTCACTTTTTTATATTTACATTCCTTGAAACCTAGAAACCATATTAGGAATATTATGTTTTGGTGATATTTTAGAAGCAATAAAAGGGTTAGTTTATCTTGGGACTATCCGCGGTGCGGACATCACATGATGTTCTCGTTATCTGTTTTTAATTAAAAAAACATTTCGACTAATTTTACAGAAAAATACATTATAAATGTAATAAACAAAGCTATATTGTATTTTGAGCCCGAAAGTTACGCTCGTTTGCGATAATTTCTTAGATTTTTGTGTTAAAAGTTTGTTTCAAAAAAAGGTTATAGAGAATATTAATATTTACAGCATTTAAATTTATATATTGTGACATATCTGAAAAGGATGGTTTAATTGTTTTTCGAATCGAGGACTTTTGAGAGCGACTACGGCGGACAATGAGGGAAAGCGCGCGGTTGCAAGTCAAACTTCCCTCACGGTCAGGTGGGAGAGGTATGAAGGGTTCTGAGCGGAGGAGGGTTCAAAGGTCCTTTCAAGGAACTAGTAGTCCGAGCAAAGCACATTCCTACCAACCGAAACTTTTGTAAATTTCCTTGCGCAACAGAAATTGCACTGATTACATGCCTGCTGCCTCGATAAATGCTCGAGAAACCACGAATCGAAGTTGTTCTTGGAGACTTGGCCAACTCCAGTCCAGTCGATTGAAAATTTAAAATCCCCCCAAAGAGTTATTTGCTTATTGGGTAAGGGAAAGAAAGTGAGATTCAATTCCACTATTTGGAGGACGATAGATAAGGCCAATGAGTGTTTTAATTCCTGAGGATGTTATTTTAGCCCATTCAATTTTATAGTTAATTCGGAGACCATCTCTAGAACCTTGGTCGCGATGATAAATGCTAAAATTCCGAATTCCAAAAATAATTTCCAGAGAATATTTTGGCATAACTAAAATTTAATAAGAGTCCCAAGAGAAAATCAAATACATTTAATAAAAAAAATAATTAAAATCATATGCCCGGACTCGAACTCCAGATCCGCCTATATGAGAATATGAGACTTGTGCTCAGACGAGCGCGGCAACTTATGCTGCGCTAGTGCTAGAGTGAAAACTGTAACCATAGCGATTAAGTAAAGCATAGCTTAAAACACTGCTTTACTTCAATTATAAATACGTTATTATTCCTGATATCCATAACAATACAGAGCTATGAAGTGGTGTATAATACCACCAGGCATGCAATGCGTTCACAGCGTGTTTGGAGAAATGGCAGATGATTTGCTTGACTTCAAAATTTCCCATACCGGCGATTTCGCAGGGTGTCGGATAGGCAATCCCGCATAGCCCTTGCATTTACTTTTGCACCCGATAGTACATCCCTAAATGAAAGCTCGAATGCAAAGCTCGTACGATACTGCTCATTTCCGAAACCGGATCATGTTGAGTTTCATCATCTTCATCTTCGCATCGTAATGGTTCTATTGACGTGTATTTTTGTGATATACAAGCCTGATTACTCACAATTTTTCAACCCAGGAATTGAAATTTGGTGAAATTATTTTAGATACTTTATATTTCTTTTATATTGTACAAGCGTTCAAATTATGAATTTTTTCAGTGATTTTATTCCTTTGTATCTTATTGATGTTAAAATTACAATGTGAAAATGTATTTTGCATTATGTGACGATGGGTTAAATGTAAGACGGGATTGCACGGCCTCCATTTCGATCGAATAAGAACAATTCCTTTTCGAACTCAGGTGGGCGAGAACACCCTTCCCAACCTCCTCCCCATCTTGGCTGGAATCTCCGTCCTGCATGCCAAATCCTCTCGGCCGAAGATGGACTCTCCTCCCGAGGGCCTCGGATGCTGGCCCTCTCGCAATCACACCTTCGACCGCTGTCCCTTCCTCTGGAAGCGCTTGTCCTCCCTCGGATACGCCACCATGTTCGCAGAGGACGAGCCGGACATCTCCACGTTCAACTACCACAGGCCGGGTTTCGGCCAGCAGCCCACGGACTTTTACATCCGCCCCCTATTCCTCGCCTCCTCCCGCTTCCTTCCCATCACCACGAAGGACGGAATGAGCGTCTGCTTCGGCGCCCGCCCCACTACGGAGATCCTGCTCGAATACGCGTCCGACTTCGTGCGTTGGGCCGCCGGACGAAGGATTCCTTTCTTCGGAGTAGTCTGGACTTCTAATCTGAGCCACCAAGACGCCGCCGGAGTGTCTCTGGCGGACCGACTCGTGGCGGAATTCGTCAGGGAGGCGGCGGGGGTCGCGGGTGCAGGGAGGACTGCTGCTCGTGGTGCTCAGCGACCACGGCATGCGGTGGGGCCCGCTCAGGAAGTCTCCCTCGGGGTGGCTGGAGGAGCGGATGCCATTCCTCTTCGTGAGGCCCCCAGGGGGCGCGGAGACCCTTCCTCTGGCCCTCAACTCCCACCGCCTCGTCTCCCCCTTCGACCTGCACGCCACCCTCTCCGCCTTCCTCTTCCCCGGCCGCTCCCTCCCGCGCACCTCCTGCCCGCGCTGCGCGGATCTTCTCTCGCGGGTCCTTCCCGCCGAGCGCACTTGCGAGGACGCCGCCATTCCGGAGGAGTGGTGCTCGTGTGGGGGAGAGGCGGGGACCTTGCTCGCCGCGGGTGTGGCCCCTCGGCTGGCCGCCCTTGCCCTCGACGCCGTCAACGGGGAAACGGAGCCGCACAGGGCGTCGTGCGCCCTCCTCGTTCTCTCTCGCGTGGCGGGGGTCCGCTCTGCGAGCGACTCGGTGCTGGTTCGCTTCGTGGTGACTCCGGGAGAGGGCATGTTCGAGGGGAGGCTGAGGCGCGGCGAGGGGGGCGAGTGGCGGGTGGTGGGCGCCGTGTCGAGGATCGACGCTTACGGAGATTCGAGCGCCTGCGTCGACGACCCGACGGCCAAGCTGTACTGCCACTGCGCGTGAGGTCGCGCTCTGTGATCGCGGAATGAAGGGCGGTGTCGCGTGATGGACGCCGTCTCTTTTAAATGAAACCTATTTCGGATCCGCCGCCCGAAATAATCTTTGCCTCGGTGACTCGCAAAAGTCGTTGGAAAGTACAAATGCAACTAAAATCGATGAATTTGCTCTACTACACTGAATTCCGCTATTGGATAATTGATTGACGCTGGTGTATACCTAATTGTATATTCACATTTATATACATACGGATACATACACGTAAAAATGTTGTCGTATTTGCTATCTAGAAGATCAATAATTATAAAAAAATAATTTTTGCCGTCCATGTCCCTATATATTCAAATCAAGACAGTTAACTCCAGTTGTCGATAACGTTTTTGTCTTCCCTTGAGATTCGAGTTACTATGGTCCGATATAGCGTGTGTGTGTGTTTGTGGGTGTGCATATAAATATATATTTTTAATTACCTTATAGTATCACAATGTTGGGTTGTTTGAATCTGCACCCGAGCATTGTTATGAGAATGCCTTCCAAATAACCAAATAAAATAACGGTTGCTTTTTAAAATAACCTTTCCAACCTCAATCAATTCTTTACGAAATTGATCATAGTAAAAATGGAGTGAAAATGTGGGTGGAATAAGGTAGTGGAGGACAGGATGGGGAGAAGAGAGTAAGGGAAGTGGAAGAAGAGGATGGGAGAAAGTGAGGAAGGAGAAATGTGTGTGCGAGATTTCAAAATTTCAAAAGCAGTTACTATCACAAGTGATTTTATCCGATTCGATCTCTTACAGACAATTCATGAGAAACGCACTTTACGGAAAATAGTTATTGGTGTGATTCTTCTTATAATGTCATATTACGGAAATACCGAATAAGTGATCCCTGAAAAAAGCTGCTTAAGGATTTTTTTACTTGTTTTCATAAATATGAAAATAATGTTTTATCTTTTGATATCGTAATATAAATAACAATTTATAACTGATATGTGATGTACAAAAGACGAGCGGCCTTATCCAACTTATCAATCATCAACTTTACCCTTAACGGCCATATTAGGCTAAATAGCATAGTTATATTTTTCAAATAAATGTATGAAAATTGGGTGATTTTTATTTACTTTCCAATTTCAGTTCCTCCATGATGATTCAACCTCGATTCTCTTGATGAGTTAATGGACAAGATAGTAATAATGATAACAATAATAATAATACATTATATTTGTTCACAGATGATAATTGCTCAGAAATAATTATGAAATTCCCAAAAGCTGAAATTTTCAGAAATGCGTTCTTGAGTTTATTGCGCGTTTTGAACCAAATATATGCCCGAGATAACTTTCGAATCCGTGAACGAGTAATGGGGAAAGGCGTTTTGCTAATTGAAAAGCGTTTACTCAATAGTATCGCGCCTGAAAGTGTATTCGGCCATCGGCGCTTGCATTCTTCTCAAATTGCCGGAAATTTATTTGGCAGAACTCTGTCAGAGTGCTTTTCTCGTATTTAAGTTCAAAACACATTTATTTTAACTCTTTGCCCTCATTCTCTAATACTGGCGTTGCCAATTAACCCTCTCTTGAATTTTGTGCAACGGAAGCATTGCTTTTCCTGTACTATTCCTGCCACTCGTAAGACTATGATGGTTTCAATCAGCAGACAGAATGATAATAAGAATGCATCGAGTTATAAGATTTCAAGTTTTGCGTTAACAGCAGCGACCGATCGCCGCTTTTCTATTTTTAAAATCACTAACTACTCAAAATAGGGAATAGAATGAACGCGCGGGGATGAATAGCACTTAATGATGACACATTGCAGCACAATGACGTTTACTTCCTTATTTATAGTGAGTTTACACCAAAAGTTGACTTACGTTTATGGAGTAATGTCCACTTTGTCGATCAAGTGTTGATCACGGATGGGAACTCATTTCTGATTGCTCAAATTCTGACTACATTATGGAGAAGGAAAGAAATTTCACATGCTTGGTTACGTAATATTCAGATAAAATGACACGAGCTTGATGCTTATACTCATTTTCATCTTGATTTTTTTGTGATAAAAAATGTATTTTTTATTAATCTTTCAAATAAGAACTCATGCAACTAATCGTTCTTTTTAGGTCAACATGTAATGTAACCAAGGTATGCAAACAATATCGTCCCGATCTCTGATTGGCTGGCCAGTCAACCAATAAAAACATGCCAAAATGTTGGTCGACGATTACGGTAATATAATACTAGGGACTCTGCCCCTACGCGCTAAGCGCGTCAACCCCGTGCCTCGCTCCGCGAATTCGTCTGCTGGCCGTTTGCATCCCTGAACCTCTTCCTTTTGGCATATATTTAAGGTAGAAAATTATATTTAGCCGTATTTTCGGGCTTCTCTCTCCCTTCCTCCCATTCCCCTCCCCCTCTCTACTTCCCTATATGCCCCTCCCTCCCGTCAAACCTCCAGCTTTCCCCAACTTCCACTTTCCCTCATTCTCTCCCTCCCCCTTTCCCTCTCTTTCTCTTCTCTCTCTCCTTCCGTCTCTCTTTCACTCTTTCTTTTCCCCATACTCCCGTTGTCCTCCGTTTTCCCAACACGGTCCCTTATAATTTTATGACTACGGCAACAATGCTGTTTGTTCTTGGCAAAGAACTATTTTATGCACAAATAACTTAAAAATTTCTTCTACAAAACAATTTTATGAGGCAATTCGAATACCATTTGAAAATCTACGTTAGCTAAATAAATAAGCGCTTTTTCACGTACGATGGTTCAAGTTTCTAATTTCTAGGACAATTAAAATTAATTTTAAAAAGTAAACGAATGCAGGACGGAAACTATACTGGCATCAAACCCTTCTACGTATATTAGACAACTGCACATTTGTCACATGCAGAACCTCACGCCGAGTATTATAATTAAGATTTCGTTGAAATCGGGCTGACCTATCGCGATTTATTTACCCCGTGATCTACCACTTACGTGCTAAGTTTGAACGTCAAATTGCATCTGAAAGTCCTTTTTAGAAACGTGCTTGGCAGCAACAATACTCCAATGTTAATCTTATGGGAATTTTTCGAATTTTCAAAATTTTTGGGGCACATAAACTTAAAAATATCCCGTTTTCGCAATTTTTCCTTTGTTTATAATTCATGAATAATCATTCTGAATTTTGTCAGCATTCTAGCTCTAGTAAGAAATAGTTTCTGTAACATAAATTAGTGCGGTTATAATATAGAAAGATACGATAATAATGGGGTCTCGATTTCGACAATGGCGTGGTTATCAAGGCAAATACTCATGAAATTGCTCTATTTTACCGAAATGTTTTTTTTTAACGTTAAATTCGTGCGTTTCCGATAAGACTAAGAAACTTTGTTTATTTTCCTTTAAAAAAGTTCCAGTTTGAAGACCGAGGGTTAATATACTTAATTTTTATAAGCGAAAGAACGAAAGCGTCGCGAGATTGATTTTTGCGTGTTATCGTATGGGAAATAGAAATTATTCGCTTGGGTCGATCCCGGGTCTTTTTTGGGGATTTCTCGTAAATGGCTTTTACCATAAGAATCAAACATTCCTACCAAATTTCAATCTTCTACCTTCTCGGAATGTAACGATAAAAATAGCGTTACAGTCAGTCATAAATAGTTCTCGATTCTCTAGCTCTTTTATAACGGCTTTTTAAGGGTGGCGCTACAGTCGAGCGTGCCCGTATTTCTAAGCTCATTATTTATAGAGATGTATCTAAAATTTATGCATCTAAGTGTTTATTGACTATTTAATTAGATGATAATTAAGCTGTATCTGTTTTACTTGGGAATAAGTGATTAAATAAATGCCATCTTTAGATCGTTGAGTGATATTTTAATATATGATTGTAAATTCCATTTTTGTTGGGAAAAGGTGGAGTTATGCAGATGTGACGGGAATGGGATACTTTTTTATTTATGAAAAATGATGAAGGCATGGCGTACCCCTGCGTTTCCCCAGAAAAAGCTGTGTTTAACAGTTTTATGAATAAGAAATAGAATTGCACACGCTGACGAAACCAAACGATCGTAAAAATAAAACAAACATGTCTAAAGTTCAAATAGCTGGTGACCAATAATTTCATTCATTTTGGAATAAAATAGAGTTAAAACCCGTTTTTGCGAATGGGTCGGAACCAAGTTCATGCCGTAATAACATATTTTTCGAAAAAAAAAAACGGAAATTGGCAGTTAAACCTTAGGATTTTATTTTTAAAATAGGTAATATGCTTATAAGAATGATTCTATTTGAGACTATTGAATTATTATGCGTTCTTCGCACGAAGTGAACGCATATAGGGGAGGTCGTTTCCGTCCGTCCGTCCTTCTGTCCGTATGTTAAAACTGGGAAACCGCTGGACATATTTTGAAGAAATTCAGTATTGGGGAGTTTTGCTAAAATTGGTCAACCGATTCCAATTTTGGTTAAAATCGGACAACAATTACGACCACTTTACATGAAGACCTACATGTAGTTTACAATGTTCATCCGTTTCAACTGGGGAACCGCTGGACGTATTTTGATGAAATTTCGTGTTAAGGAGTTTTATTAAAATTTGTCGGCCGATTCCAGTTTTGGTTAAAATTGGACAATAAATACGACAACTTTACATAAGGACTTAGTTACATGTATTTTACAACGTACCTCGCTAGCTTCTCGTTAAATACTCAGCTGAACGAAAGTTATTGAGAACATTGTGAAATCTCAAAGAACACATTTGGAAACTGTGTACTCCGACATGGAGTACACCTTTAGTCTAGGAAAATTAGCCGATTTTTTGGCGAATAGCGGAACTAATTTGGACAAAGATAATTCTAGGTACAGATGCTGTCCGTCCTCATTAACATAATAAAACTCCCCATCGATCCGATTGAAGTTTCCGCCGCCATATTGAAAAAATGGCTGCCGATATCGTTCCGCGGACGGCTTTTTGCGAAAACATTTATAGTGATTATGTTTCATATGTCATCAAGCACTATGGCCTGAACTCAATTATCGCGTATGATGGCTAATCTGAAAGTCAAAGAAGCACCAAAAATGTTGAGAGAGTGCGGCGATCTGCAAAATGTATATGCCCAGTCATTGACTTCGACGGAAGCATGGCTGATACAACTTTTCAACAGAAGATTCTGTCAAATGATAGTAATAAATCAAGATTCATTACACAGATTTCACAAAAACTTATTGAAGTAGGAATTGAAGTGAAACAAGCCTGTGATGATGCAGACACCCTCATAATAAATACAGCCATTCAGCTAGCCCTATCAAATGAAAAAGTTTTTGTGGTCGGAGAAGATGTTCACCTTCCTGTTTTAGTCATTGCACTGACGCCTAAAGACATTAACATTTTTTTATTCAAACCTGACCGTGGTGACACTGTGACACAAGTGTACTTATCTATTGAACTACAGTCAAGCAATAACGATTTGAAAGGTCACATTCTTTTCTTAAATGCTGCAAATGGTTGCGACTGTCTCTGCTCTTTTGCACATGGGAAAGACTAAGTTTATAACATTATTTAAAAAGAGGAAAGAATTGCAAGAGGTCACTAGCATTTTCAATGAAGACAATGCTTCACCTAATGACATAGCTCAAGCAGGGGAGCAGTTTCTGTTATCTTTATTTGAGGCACGCGAAGCAGAAACTTCATTGAATACATATAGATTCAAAATGTTCTACAAATGTGTCGCTCGAAGTAAAACAGAAGTTAAACTGGCCAGCCTTCCCCCTACATCAGCAGCCTCATGCCAACACTTTTTACGTGTCTACCATCAGATACAGTTGTGGCGGGGACCACACATACAACCGCAGCTTTGGGGATGGGAGGTAATGGGAAATGGATTGCACCCTGTTACGATTGTTGAAGCAGCTGCTCTCGATGGCCATTTAAAGCTAATATCATGCAATTGCATCAAGAACTGCAGAATGTAGCTGTAAAATGGCCGGTCTGAAATGCTACAGTGTTTGTGGTCATTTTCAAGGCATTCCGTTCCTGCTGACACAATGACTAAATTCGAGAATGATGATTTGGATGAAGATGGTGAATGTTTTGAGGACTTATTCCAAACACAGGCGGATCGCCAACGAAGAGTCCTTCCGCTCCTTAATTTTGATGTTGCTGATGACGATTCTGAGTATGAAAATCTATCATGTAACGAAACCGATGATGATGATGGTGAAGAAAATTTTAACTCCGATAATGACAAACCTGATTTTCACCTTTTAAATGAACGCGACCCAGGTATTGGCTCATCACAAGAAGAAACGAAAGGAATAACGGAAAATCCTTGTTATTCATGATATGCCAAGCACTAGTCGAGCTGTCAAAATACCTCGTTTGTGAATAATTAACGACAAAACAAAAATTGTGGATTAGGCCTACTTGGAATACCACATTTAAAAAAGCGAGCCTTGCACTCTACCTCATGTGTGGTCTGGAAATGTGTGCACTATTTGAATCAGCTTAGTACAGTTATATTTATATATATTTTTTCATTGTTGACGAGTTAACGATGAAAAATCATTCATAGAATGGTGTCCGCAGCTAGCGCCATAAAGATAAAACCATTATTTCTCGCAAAACCGTTGCACTAACACTGAAATTCTTAATAACCTTTTTTGTGCAAAATTGAATGCTCTATAAAATACGTCCTATAAATAATCGCTATAGGAGCAGCGGTTACCGAGTAAAAGGCAAAAAGCCGACCGAGGAACGGTATCGGCAGCCATTTTTCAAGATGGCGGCGGAAGCTCCAACCGGATCGATGGGGAGTTTTAGTATGTTAATGAGGACGGCCAGTAACAAAAATCATCTTTGTCCGAATTAGTTCCGTTAAAAAACTTAATTTTCCTAGACTACTTTCCAATCTTGTTGATAGACATGAAGTTCTTCAGATCGTTTTTAAGCTTCGATAATCAACTCCTGAGAAGTTGTTTGAACCAAGGACAAACGCTCATCTACGCGAACATCGCATTATAATCAATATACAGAGCGGATAATTTCTCTTTCAAATAATAAGGGGACAAATTTTGGAACGGAATTTAATTTCTAACATCGTCTAACGAATCACCCATAGTGTTTAGGAACTTCAGAATCATTTCACTTTCACCGCACAGAAATGCCATTTGCTAACTTATTGGTACCAACCGAGTAATATAAGAATACAAATGTCTCGAAGCACTTTCGGCCCGTGACCCCTGCACCTTATGCGTGTAGTATATTTGTAAAGTGTTTTAATATTTTCATTATGAAGGTATCCATATTGATGCTCAAATTACATTTTTTCTCAGATTTTGCGATTTTATTATACCGGCTGAAAGACACCACTGCTGAGGCTTTATTATAATCAGCGACGTACCGGATTCTAAAAATGCGCATCTGCCCCTAAGGTCACTCAGCAGCAAATTATATTCGGTTCCTTTAATGATCCCCTTCGTCCCCATATAGATTGGAATCCACAGGTTTCACGAATACGTCGCTGATTATTACCATATATTTATGACAGTTAATGAATGATACGAAATATTGGCAAATCAACTTAAAACTTTGCAAACTGCGCTGCAACGGGCAGACTAGTATCATTATATATCGACAACACTTACAGAGGAGGAGGAGGAGGATATAACATACTAGTAGAAGGTGCTTGCATACTGCAAGCATTTCATCTCACCTTGAAAAAACATAAATTTTTCAGACAGATATTTCATCATTACAAATATTCTATTAATTCTAAAGATTTCATCTCCGCAGCTATTTTCGTTTTTCCTACATGTAAAAATAATAGTTTAAAACAATCCCCAAATGTTGCAATTTTAAACATTTTACACTTTCTCCATTATGGGGTACTAATGCTACACATTTCAGCCAAATTTTAAAGTTGTAGCGCTTCTAGAAGTAAAATAATATTTTTCTAATTGTTTAAAATTTAAACATTTTCAACGGTTGCCGCAATATATATATATGGAGAGATTGAAATGTTTATTTGTGCAAATGCACTGTTCTGTAAATTTGAAAATTGCAGCTTCCTAACTCATCCCGTAGAGCCTAAAAAATTATTAAGCTTTAATGTCTAAATGGGGTTAAAACAACCCCTAAAAACTAACGATTTTAAATTTTTAAATTGTTTTAGTTTGTTATGAGAAACGTTCTATAATATTGCAAAATTTCAGCTTTCTAAACTTATTAGATTGGTCTACACACTGGATTGCGTTTTTCCCATGCTAACTTATATTCCGGGGTCTCTGGAGTCGAACTCAAGACACTGTAAGCTAAAGTGACAATAATTCCTAATAGATACTGCAGCCCTCTAGCAACACTGAAAATATCATTTTTCTAACTTACTAGCAAGTGCCCATAATTAATTTACCAAAATGACGCAATGCTTTTCTTATGGGAAAAAACGCAAATTTCGGAATTTCTGGAGTCGAACTCATGTCACTTAGGTAAGAAGTCTCATTTTATCTGAAAGTTTCTCCATCATATCTACAAAAACTAAAACTTTCAGCTCTCTAGCACTTCTAGTTTGGGCTGGACATTAGTTCCCTCCTATATGTTATATGTTATATATCATTACCAGTAGTTGGTGCTTGCATACTGCAAGCATTTCATATCACCTTGAAAAAACATCAATTTTTCAGACAGACCTTTCATCATTACAAATATTCTTTTGATTCTAAAGATTTCACCTCCGCAGCGATTTCCGTCTTTCCCACATGTAAAAATAATAGTTTAATACAATCCTCAAATGTTGCAATTTTAAAATTTTACACTTTCTTTATTATAAGGTACTAATGCTACACATTTTAGCCAAATTTTATAGTTAAAGCACTTCTATAAGTTAAATAATATTTTTCTATTTTTTTAATTTAAATAATTTTTAACGGCCGCCGCAACTCATTTAGGGTAAAATTGAAATATTTATTTGTGCAAATTCACTATTCTGTAAATAATTTGAAAATTTCAGCTTCCTAGCTCATCCTGTAGTACCTAAACAGTTATCTATTTATTTAAATTTTAAGAATTTTTAACTGCCAAACAAATTAAAATATCAAAATTTGTATAATCCCTATTTCGTTTTTTTAAGAATTCTACTTACAAAAAAAATTTCAACTTCGTAGCACATTTGTAAATACATAAACCTTAAAAATTTGTTTAAACAATTGCGAATTTTTTGCGGTCGCATTTTTGTCCTTTTTCGCTTTTTCTAGGCAGTTTTGCACAATATACTACCTATGAAAAAAATTTCGAATCTCCAGCACATCTGGAAGTGCCTAAACATTAGTATCCTCCTATATGTTATCATTACATATAGACGTTCCTTACAGAGGAGGAGGATATAACATACATATAGGAGGATACTAATGTTTAGGCACTTCCAGATGAGCTGGAGATTCGAAATAAATTTTTTTCTTAGGTAGGAATTTGTGCAAAACCGACTAGAAAAAACGAAAATCTCTAATAAGTGCAACAATGCGGTCGCTAAAAATTCGCAATTGTTTAAAAAATCTTCAAGGTTTATGCATTTTTGAATGTGCTACGGAGTTGAAATTTTTTTATAAGTAGAATTAAAAAAACGAAATAGGGATTATACAAATTTTGATATTTTAATTTGTTTGGCAGTTAAAAATTCTTAAAGTTTTAACAAATGGATAACTGCTTAGGTACTACGGGATGAGCTAGGAAGCTGAAATTTTCAAATTATTTACAGAGTAGTGAATTTGCACAAATAAACATTTCAATTTTACCATATATGAATTGCGGCGGCCGTTAAAAATTATTTAATTTTAAACAATTAGAAAAATATTATTTTACTTATAGAAGTGCTACAACTTTAAAATTTGGCTAAATTGTGTAGCATTAGTAGCTTATAATGAAGAAAGTGTAAAATTTTAAAATTGCAACATTTGAGGATTGTATTAAACTATTATTTTTACATGTGGGAAAAACGGAAATCGCTGCGGAGGTGAAATCTTTAGAATCAAAAGAATATTTGTAATGATGAAAGGTCTGTCTGAAAAATTGATGTTTTTTCAAGGTGATATGAAATGCTTGCAGTATGCAAGCACTAACTACTAGTATGTTATATCCTCCTCCTCCTCCTCTGTAAGAGTCGTCGATATATAATGATATGAGGATACTAATGTTTAGGCACTTCCAGATGTGCTGGAGACTCGAAATTTTTTTTATAAGTAGGATTTTATGCAAAACCGACTAGAAAAAACGAAAATCTTGAAAAAGTGCAACAATGCGGCCGCTAAAAATTCGCAATTGTTTAAACAAATTTTCATGGTTTATGTATTTTCGCATGTGCTGCGGAGTTTAATTTTTTTTATAGGTAGAATTCATAAAAAAACGAAATAGGGATTATACAAATTTTGATAGTTCAATTTGTTTGGCAGTTAAAAATTCTTAAATTTTAAACAAATAGATAACTGATTAGACAATACGGGATGAGCTAGGAAGCTGCAATTTTCAAATAATTTACAGAACAGTGCATTTGCACAAATAAACATTTGAATCTCTCCATAAACTTATTGTGGCGGCCGTTAAAAATGTTTAAAATTTAAACAATTGGAAAAATATTATTTCACTTCTAGAAGTAATAAAACTTTAAAATTTTGCTAAAATGTGTAGCATTAGTATCCCATAATGAAGATAGTGTAAAATGTTTAAAATTGCAACAATTGGGGATTGTTTTAAACTATTATTTTTCATGTTGGAAAAACGAAAATCGCTGCGGAGGTGAAATCTTTAGAATTATAGGACTATTTGTAATGATGAAATGTCTGTCTTAAAAATGAATGTTTTTTCAAGGTGAGATGAAATGCTTGCAGTATGCAAGCACCAACTACTAGTTTTATCTATTACAAACAAAGGTTATCCGGCGTTGCCCGGGAATGCCAAGGCTCTCTCTCCCACCAATTCCACCACCAAATATATAGTTGAATTTCTTGCCGCTAGTTCGCTCGTCATCGCAAATGCCAACCTGACGGGGAATTGTCAGCGAAACCAATCGAATGGAACCCGAGTCGGATTGCCAGACGTCCCGATTTTCGCGGGATTGTCTCGACTTGATAAGGTGTTTCCCGCGTCCCGACTTATATTTCGAAAGTCTCACTTTTTAAACAAAATTCTTCAACAATCAAAATTTTAATCGGAATATGGGTGCTACCAACTAGCAACGGCTAGGTTTTATACTGCTACATACAGGGACTTCATCGCATAAACGCTTTCTGCTCAGAGTTAACTACAAGTGCTTGGCCTTTGCTCCTAATGCAATTCCTTTCTATCTTGTGAGCAACTCACCCGCCACTTGAAACTAGTTTCACTGTTTGTAATAGCGTGGCGCGCTGATACTATGCAAGGATAGGTATATACCTTAAAGGGACAGTCATTGTATACATTGTACATATAGTTTTAATAAATTGATCCTATTAATTATATCATAACCAAATGGGTTTGATATAATTTTGTCTTGAATTTGGTTTGATATAATTTTGTCTTGAATTTGGTTTCATATAAATGTCCCGACTAAATATTGCAAAAATGTGTAAATGTCCCGATTTGTAATTTCAAAAATCTGGCAACCCTAGAGCTGACCCTCGCCCGAACGTTTTTTGACTCGGCTCTACAACACCTCTCGGGAAAGAGACCCGACCGAGGTAGTACTGGTAGTCCTTAAGCTACGTTCAAAAGGTCCCAATGTAATTCGTCCATTTACCTGCATTAAGACTGCCCGAAGGAGGGGCGGAGATTGACTTTGAGATAGAGCAGCTGTACCTAACTTTGGGTCCTCGGACGACAAGGGGTCCGCGGGGATGAGATGAGGTCGAGAACGACTGAGCTAGAGGAGTTTTGTAAAACATATTTACCTTTAAACTGTCTTACACTGAATTATTCTACACCTTGAACATTCGTAAAGGTTATATGGCTTTTTGAAAGTGTAAGAATGCTAAAAGCCTTTTAACTTTTACAAATGTTCATGTTGTAGGATAATTACAAGCAGGGGCGGATTGGGCCGCCGGGACACCGGGCCAAATCCCGGTGGGCCGGTAGCATAGGGGCCGGTGGCGACCCTACACTAGAGCTGCTGGCCCGAGCTAGCTCTAGCCGAACGGTTCGAGCTTACTCGCCAGTATACACTCGGCTCGAGCTCGAGCTTTTTATGAAAAAAGATCGATCCTCGAGAGAACGAAAGGAAACCTGCTACTTATCTCTAAGAGTCTGGAGAACGGTTGGGCTGGGCCACTGATTTATGGTAGGTTGAGTGAGTTGACTTGAGACATTTGAGGGCTAACTTTACCACCTCATGTGTTCTTCTTGGAAGGTCCTAAGTGGGTATTGTTTCGCTTCCTAACTCAATTTACTCAAGGGTGTGGAAGTGCTCCTTACCACATCTGGGGAGAGGACGAGTTCCTTCACCCTTCCAGATGGGTCGGATGGAGGACGCCTCTTCCAGAAGCGTCTTCGTGGGAGTGATTATCTTAGTCGAGGGACGGGGACACGAGCGACGAGATCGGTGAAAGAGAGACAAGGACCACAGCTCAAGTCGAGCTCAGGCCGAAGGCCTTGTATGTAGGAGCCGCAGAGTCTGGGCAGTACGGCGAGAGATAGAAAAGGGTTACTGTGTTGAAATGACCAAGGAGTGTTTACGAGCTAGTTGGTTCAAAGTTAATACATCATACGGCTACTCAATAATAAGAGTGTTCGGTTTCCATGGGAAGTATTCGCCTTTCGCTCCAAAGAATTTAGTCTTAAGGAAACCTTTCCACTGTGTGGAAGCAAATTCCGGTCGTTTGCGTAATAATCGGCCTTTAAAAAGATACTGTTCTTATTTGTATGAGTGTATATGTTAAGTGATACCAGAATTCTGTGTACGCAGTCCAGGCTCTTAAGGATGAAGAACTGACTTCAATTAACTTTCAATACTTGAGGCCACCAATATCACCACAAGGTAAGCTTTTGTTTTAATAATATGAATATAATATAAGCAATATATTATACATAGATATATAGGTAGTTTTTGGTTGATATGTAGCCTTCATTTTCGACACCACGAACAGCTCTTGATGACACGTAATATTTTGCAAATCGTATATAATCACTTGGTCTGATAGGTAACGTATTTGGGCCTGAGTGCCAATAAAACGCTTAGGATGATTTCAATTTTCGCGGATTTATCTTTAGCTGTTTTGCGGTCATAATTTCCACCCAAATGTTTTCTTCCGTGGCCTCATAATGATTTTTCGTGCAAACCAAATAAAGAAAATTAAGCGAAATTTTATCAATGGGATATTTCACGTTTTCCTCAATTTTTCTTATAGACAGGCCTTAAAAATAGTTTCGCGTTATTTTAATACATATATACAAAATTACGCCAGTAAATATAATGTATAATCACCGGCGTCGGCCGATAACTGTAAGTTAATAACCATACTCAATATATTCAATATGGATAAGTTTTTTAATGCTCTTTACCATTTGCTTAAATTTGTCCATAAATCAATTCTTCGCTCATTTAATTATTGCTGTAAACAACTTTATAACAACGAAAGAAACACGTAAATATCTCGTTTAAATTATTTTCACTAAAGTTTCTTGCTTTTGTTACTTCTTACAAAAACACAAAATATAATAAACTAAATAGCAGGATTATAACAATAGTGTATTTCCATAACTTTATCTATTTTTAAGGATTTAATGATAATCTAAACGTAAGCGTAAACAAACACTGGTTGTCAAGAAGCGGCAACATACCCAAGCCTTTTATATAATAAGATTATACTATATTAGTACTGTACTTGTAACTCCTATGTATCGTATTTATAAATATCTGCTATTTTTTATTAAGTAGGTAATTTTCTGCAAGTTATCATTTGTTTATTTGCATATAAAATTTTTATTTTCCTGATAAATAAAAATAGAAATGAAAATGTGTGTAGCATTATTACAAATTGGAAGTTTTACGAAAAGCTCGGGTATCTCGATTACCCGAGCTTTATCTTAAAAAGAAGCTCGCGAGCTCGAGCTTTTAGAGAATCGTCGAGCTTCAGCAGCTCTACCCTACACTAAATCGTATCGAAACCGAAATGGATCCTTAAACTAAGCTAACTTCACGGCAGACAACTCTTAAAGAAGAAGCGGCGTGAAGCACGGCTACAAGAAAAATATTCTTTTCGGAGAATCAAATGCAGCCGCTCACACTTAGACGCGGCGAAGAGAACGGTTTCTAGCAGAAATAAAATGAATTGTTCGGGGAGAATATTTGGTTGCCTTGCTAGGAGAAGTTTTGTGCGTTAAACAAACCTCCTGGCTGTTCAAGAGTATTTGTTCTTTTCGTCGGTTTATTTCGGTTATCTGAAACAGAAATGTCGCTCTTGTCTTCTAGAAAGATTATACTTTGTAAACAAGGTTAGCATACATGATTTTTTACTCATAAAAAAGTAATTTGATTGTTTTCCGTGACGAGGCAGCAGTTGAAGCTAATGAAATTTGAGGCAGCAGTTTCTTAGCTTAGCTCCCTTTATTTAAAAATATTCTTTGGATATTATAAATGCAAATAAATGACAGAGCGTTCTTTTTTCAATCACATCCAAGGCAACCACAAGTTGATAATTCTCTCCCGTTTTCATCAAACTCTATATTTAGGAGAAAGAATGGTTTTCATCGTCGTTGGTTATCTTATAGTAAATCAAGCAATGCACTCTACTGTACGGTTTGTCGCGCATATAGTAAAGAACATGAAAATAATTCGTTTATAGTTGGTATGAAAAACTGGAGGCACGTGCACCAAGGGATTAATGAACATGAAAACAGCAAGCACCACAATTATTGCGCAGAAGCTCATGTTCTTAGCGTAAATCATAAGGGCATTGAACAACTACTTCTTACAAACCATAATATTATGAGAAGGAAAGAAATTAAGAATAATAGACAGGTGATGGAAAGAATTATCGAAATTGTAAAATTAATTGGTAAACGGGGGTTAAGTTTCAGAGGGAGTAGTACAACAGAAGCTGCCTACAAACTCGATAATTCATTGATAGACCATGGGAAGTTTCTAGAATTTCTTATTTTGATAAGTAAATATGATCCGTTACTACGGAGACATTTAGAGAAAGTGGTTAAAAAAAGTCAGATGGCACATAAGTCTGGAAGTAAAGGTCGTGGTAGTTCTTTAACACTGATATCCAAAACGATGTTGAGAAATGTTATAATTTCTATTCCTTCTTTAATAAAGAAGGTTATAGTCGATGAAGTAAGGAAGGCTGGTATGTTTTCAGTACAACTGGACACAACACAGGATATATCAGTGAAAGGCCAATGTTCAGTTGTACTTCGCTATGTGGATAGTAAAGGCATTCAGGAGAGACTGCTAGCACTTGATAATTGTATTGTATACTGCACAGAAAAAGGTTTCTATGAACTTCTAAAAAACGTGATAAATGATAAAAGCCTAGATATAGGTAAATGTATTTCCAACGCGACAGATGGAGCAGCGAATATGCAAGGTATTTACAAAGGCTTTTCAACCTGGTTAAGCTGTGAGTTGCCAGAACAAATTCATGTTTGGTGTTACAGTCATATATTAAATCTTGTAATTATTGATGCCACTCGGTCGCCTACTCCAGCCACTTTACTCTTCTCTTTGTTGAATGGAATTGCTGTTTTTTCTGGAGTCCTATAAAAGAATGAATGTGTGGGATCAGACAAGCGGTCAAAATCTTCTGCACCGCATACAAACTATCGATGATACACTTTGGTGGGCAAAAGATGTCGCACTAACTAAAATATTTGGTGTAACAGATGAACTTGAAAAAAGAAGCTCACCAGAAAGTATTGTCATTCAAGATGGTTTTCCAGAAAGAAGACAACGGAAGAGAAGCACAATTCCTGAAGCAGACACAAGTGATGATTTCTAATTTTTATAAAGAATTTGAGTATTGTGTACATAATATAATATTAGATGCAACTATTGAAAGCTTAAAGTCGAGATTTGAGCAGAAAGGGGATTTATATAGAGACCTGGCTTTTCTGTCTCCTGCACAGTTTGAAGAGACAAAGACACACCTGCATCAATCTGCAATGCAGAAGCTAACTGATGTTCTTTCAAATTTTCATGAGGAATTAACTTGTGAGCAATTGAAAACTGAACTCGCGAGTTTGGCAAATAACTGGGATAGGCTTAAACATACACTAACTGAGGAGTACACCCTGCATACGAATTGTGAAGACTCTGTTAGTAAGACAGATCTCAGAGTAAAGGAAAACGGTGAATTAGAATATGGTGACCAGAATTGTATCTGTAAACATTGCCGCAATTGTGCAGTTTGTATGTATTTCACATTGGACAAATACAATCTATTCAGCGAGGCCTACAAAAACATTGGATTAGCTTGTAAATACTTAGTAACACTCTCTAGTACTCAGGTGGCTTGCGAAAGAAGTTTTTCAAGTTTAAAATTCATCAAGAATAGGTTAAGAAGCACATTAAATTCAAACCATTTAGAGGCATTTGTTCTGATGTCAGTTGAAAAAGACATTCTCCATGGTATAGATCATGACACTATCATCGATGATGTGTCAAAAAAAGTTCTTTACTGCAAAAAAAATGGTATTATCATTAATTTACATTTATAATTCTAAATATCTTTGTAATTTTTTCTCTTTATACTTACAGGTCTCTTTACAATATGCCCATTATTGTTAAAGTATAAATAAATGCTTAAACAGTTCAAATTTGCAACTTTTAAGCATATTATATACTTTCACCAGAAAAATCTTTTTGGTTCATATTTTTAACAATCTATAAGAAGTTTGCAATATTTTACATAATATTATTGTGTTTTTATTCTGATGACATTTTAAACATTGTTTTAGTATGCTGATTCCATAAAATGCACTTCCTGTAAAAATAATTGTAGTGTACTTTATTTATGATAAAAGTTCTTCTTATAATAAAGGACAGCATTATTTGTATTATTTTGTAAAACATTATATTGGAAGTTGTATTTATGTAATTTTATTTTTAAACTTTTATTTATTCATAATTTTTAATTAAATTTCGGATAGTATATAAAATTGCATTCGTACATAACTTAATGGGCCGCTTGTGGATATTTGCCCGGTCAGTTTTATGCCTCCAATCCGCCCCTGATTACAAGTGTAAGAAGGTTTAAAGCCAAAAAAAATTTACAAAAGTTCTATCTCAAATTTAATAAATCAAAGTATATTTTTGACTTTTGTGTGCAAAATATAAAAGTTATTCATTAAATTTTTTACTAACTTGTATATAGTAGATAAAGAGTTGCTTCTCACATGGGATATAAGAGGGTATAAGGCTATAGGAGAATGTAAATGCTTAGCTCCTAAGGGCTAGAGACTTGAAATTTGGCAGGGGAATAGGTCATTGGTAGGCTTGGTAGTTTTCGACGTTTATTAAAATTCGACGATTAAAATGGACGTTTATTTTTTCCTAAAATCGGCAACGAGTATCGCAGTTTATTTTAATACAATTTATTAGGCTTGGTAGTTTTATATTTCTTAAAAAGCGACCACCAATATCGTTTATTTTTCCCCCAAATTCGAGGATGAATATCAACATTTATTTCAACACATTCTATCGATATTTATCAATAAAAATTACATAAATTGGATTCTTCAAATTAAATTTTACTAACATTTTATAAATAAAAGTAAGACTTCTCAATGCCGGATTTTTTGTTGCTCTCTAAACTTTGGTGAATGTGTTGTTGTTGGCTCCAACCACCAACTCGGAACAGCTAATTTTTCGGAATAAATCACAAGTAAATGTTACTCGTTAAATCGCGCCTCTTATTAAAGAAATCGTGACTATTAAATAACAAAATAATTGTGACGTTAATAAAATGCACAACCAAATACATATATGAATATTTTGTAGAAAAATCTTATCTTGTTGAGTGACAAACGATGCACAGTGTGAACATTGAGCGATGCTACAGTATTTCAAGGAAAAATAAGCATGGAACTCTCTCCCTCGAAGAATCAATTGTGAATATGGCTGCCAAAAATAGAAATTTTGACTATTTTTGAAAATACTATAGGACAGGACTCCAGATACATACTCGTAGTAGTAGATTTTTAAGCTAACTAACCACGAAATGATTTATGGTCGAGTGGATTTTGTCAAACGGGGTATAGGATTTAGTTATACATGCAAGATCTGCTATAGGGATATTTGGCAATAAGTATTAATTCAGTTTGAAGAAATGTTTCTTTTCGCATCTTGGAGGTTGCTGGCAGAAGACTGAGTAAATTGAGTATGGAGGCAGATCATACCGCGTAAGCGACCAGAGGCGCATAGGGATTATCAGATATGGTCGAGACCGAGTACAATAAACAGTTCATTTTGTTTTGTCACGTATCCTTGTCAGCTCACTATGGATCCTTAAGATATAAGTGTTCTTAGAAAGTGTATGGAATACCGAATGAAATATGGCTGTCCGGTACGAAAAATGCCGATTTTCTCTTTTGTTTTGTACGATTGGCGCCAAAATGTATTAAATTTGAGTGTGATAAAGGAAATTTAAAAATCCTCACCAATAAATTCAAAGAAAATTTTTGGTTATTAATCAGAAAAAAAATCATTTTTATGAATGAAAATATCAACTACCTTGGCAATTACCCCGATTTAGCGGCCCCCTATATAGCGCCATCCCCGCAGGTGATTGTTATTATAATAACATAATAACAATGAATGTTCCAGAACGTAAAAATTGTATTTGGTATTTAAAATTTGTGTGGCAAAGGAATGTTAGTGATGATTTATTTGTTAAGGATTACGCCACAACTTTTATATTAACTTTTACTTTTAAATAATGAAGTGAACCTCCGCTAAAACGTAATAACCCATGACTGCAAACTTTTTATATTTTAAACTTTTATCATATTTAAGTGATAAATGCATCATATATGATGAAAATAATATTTATTTTTGATTTTAACCAAAACTTACATTGTTATTAAACTTTTATTTTCAATCCCCATTTGGGGATCATGGCACATCCCATGTACATTGTTGCCATACATCCAAAAGGAAAAAATAGAAACAAAAAACAAATCTTAGTTACGCAATTTTCACAAACTTTTCATGCTACATAAATATTACTTTTTAATTTTTTAAAAGAATTTCTTAAACTGACACATTTATGTTACACTCTGTTTGTTAGAACATTAGGGATCATGGCACGTACCATATACATATTTTCTATACATCTACATACGAAAAATACAAACAAAAAATAAAGATTAGTTATGCCATTTTTACAAACTTTGCATGCTACATAAATATTGAACTTTTTTAATTGTTTTAAAAAATTTCTCGACCTGAAGAATTTAATGCTATACTCTGTTTGTAATAACATTAGGGATCATGGCACGCCCCATGTACATATTTACCATACATAATAATACTGAGAATACAAACCAAAAACAAATATTAGTTATGACACTTTTTAATCGTTTTAAACAATTTCTTAAACTGCATAAACTTTTATGCTACTATCTATTTGTTAGAACGTATTTGGAAAACAGATTCATTTGTGCCACTTTTTGAAACAATCCACATGCAATCCGACATTATACTTATTGCATTGCTTTCTAACATTTCTTTTGCACACAGCACGTTCTCTTTGTTTCCTTTCTAAGGTACTCTCTAATAAATGTCCAACAGAATCAGAACGAATATCTTCTGGAACTTTACTTTTACGTACAGCTATTTGATGTGACGACCTTCCCATGAGTTTTGGATCCGAAATGGAGTTTACTTTAAGATAGTATCGTGCAATAATTCTTCTAAAATCAAGAAGAGGAATCTCCACATTTACTTTTGAAAACAATACCCAAGCATTGACAACTGCCACATAAACTGCATTTGTAAAAAGAAGGAAATACCATTTTTTGCTCCTAAATTTTATTCGATACTTTTGGATACTCCAGTCTAATTTAGTCATCCCACCCAAGTATTTATTGTACTGTGAAATCACGTGGGGTTGCAGCACACTAATTTCCTTCGTTTCTTGCCGCGACCTTTGCTTTACCTTTTTTAGTGAATGAAGACCAATGAGGTTTGACATGACTTTTACACAGCTGTTATCGTTCCAAATCACGGCAAATATTTCATTGATGACATCGTATTCAAAATCAAAATCCCCTCATGGTATTTTTTTCATTTCTGCATATTTTTTTATTGGGAAATTATTCATCCTATTGAACCGCACTGTGCCAGTAGCTCTAATCCCAATTTCTTTCAACGGCTTCATAAGTTCAAAACTAATGAAGAAATTGTCAAAATACAATTAATACTCATTCGGATTGTGCAAAAAATAAGCCATTGTCATGATTACTCCTCCACCCAAACCACTGACAGAAACAATCTCATCATTCTTCCCTTCATAAATATCCATGTGAAAACAGTCTTGGAGCAACACATCGCACATCGCCTATTGCTCGAAACCAAATCTTATGGGTTTACCTTTGATAAACTGTTTCAAATAATGATGACCATAATACCTGACCATTTGCTCATCTACACTTAGTTTGTCTGCGAAAATACCAAAATTTTTAAAATTCCTGTTCAAGTTTTCAATAACATTGCGAATTTTGACAATCATATCCTCCTTTTGATGTTCCTTCAACGAAGCGTTATCGCCAAAATGAATGTTTCTCTTTATTTCTAAAAATATGTTTCTTGCATGCACTTCCTAACACTTGGAACATCCAAATCTTCATCTTCGCACCAATACATCTGTTCTTGTGGCAAAGAATGATAACCCGATAATAAAAAAAATCCAATAAATTTTCTGAGACAATCTTTGGTAAACTCAAAGTTAGGTCGGTTATTTCGTGAAGCGTATTTTGTCGATTGAGTAACAATTATTTCCACCAAATGTTCATCAAAGAGTTTCTCAAAAACTTGGGCTGGTGTTTTTCTATTCAAAGAGTTTAGAGAAGCACTCTTTCTTACGGAATCATCATTATTCAGTATTTTTTTACTTAGGGCCAACTTTTTTCCACGAAGGAACACTTTTAACTTTTTTCCTTTTTTTGAGTTCGGGTTGATCACTTACGAGCAAGACTCTGGAACTTGAACCACTGGTATGGACTTCTAATCTTCCTGGTGTATCTCTAGGCACAATGTCATCTAAAACATTTTCATCAAGATCGTCACAGGCATATACAGGATCAATATCATCAGGCGGCAACTCTACAATGTCGACTGTTCCATTTTCCTTATCATTGAGGAAATTGACATCATGTAAAATTTCTTCAATATCTCGAAGGCTAAGAAATTTTTATTCTTACATTTTTTTCTTTTAGCCGTATATATATTTTCGTGAAGATGTACATAGGACCTGCTATGATCCCCAAATGGGGATCACCACGTTTGCAAAATAAATTCTTTATTTATAACAAAATCAGTTATCTAATGCACCAATTACCATCACTACACTACTTTTTAAAATAATGAAACAGAAAAAGATTTTTAATATTGGTAAATGTTAAATTGACATGAAAATCCTTTGACTTCCAAAACGCTACTGAGCTGACGCTGATGAATCCAAAATATCCTTGATCCAAATTAGGGGCAACAATGTAGTGAATCACACGTTCAACTTAACACACAATGTACTGAGATGAATTTGATGTGCACTGCGACAGTGTAATGCAGTTAATTACATAATTATACAGAAAATAATGTGAGATCCCCAAATGGGGCCCATGGCAGAAAATTTACTAAAAATTGTTTAAAAAATTCAGCAATTTAAATCCTATATCTGACTTAAAACATTTATAAGCACATTCTCAATTAATAATGGGATATTTATTTATTTTTTATATAGTAGTATTGTTTATCGTTACCATTATATTGTTTAAACTTCAAAATGACGGTGAAATATCGTGAATTTGAGCAGATGCGACGCGAAATTACTGTCAATAATTCACAGTGTTTACAACTAATGGAAAGAATGAACGAGAATTGAAACAACGAGATCTTCGAAGCAGCATTTCCATCATAAGCTTCTATTACTAACCGCGAACAATATATAATGACCTCATTCGAATTTCGCGTTTTTCTTATCCGGATGCCTGCTGAAAGACATGATGACGCCACAATAATATCACAAATAAATAGCTCAGTTTTTTAATTAATTTCATTGTAACATATAGGTTATTATTTTAATGATGATCATTGCTATTGCTAATACAGGGTGATCTGAGCCACGAAACCTGAAATAAAAATGTATGCTTGACTTGCCGGAGAATCTGGAAGTTCCAGATATCAGCCGTCATTTCGCTGAAAATTAGAAATATTCTTCGAGAAATCATGCAATTTGTTATCTTTTATAGTCGAGGCTCCGACCTTGGCACCTATAGCGCCCAACCCCGCTCGTCACTTCGCGAGGCGTTTTCGCCCGCCCCACGTTACGCTCGCTGCAGATACGACGGATCTACACGCTTTGATTTTGGCTCGCAATTCTTTGTAAAGTCTTTGAAAATAAGAATTATATTTGTAATTGTTTATAGATCAACAATTCATTTGCTAAACCTACTTGCGAACCGTTTTTTTGTATATTTTGTATATTTTATTTTTAAAACGGATAAAGAATTTTCCAGCGCAGTCAAAATGAAAGCGCGCAACTCTTACGTTAAACAAGACCGTGCGACCTCTTTAGGGTTACAGTTGAGTCGGTGCTCGCTGAGCCGAGTCATAGTTCAGTTTTCGAATCGAGAGTCGAGTCGTTGGACAGCGAGACGAGCAGAAATTCGAGTCCGACTTTCAGCGACAGCGCCTTACAACTCCTCGAGTTGTCCGGAGCTGAATTATCTACAGTGACTTCACCGGCCTGCCTCCCGGCTGCCATATCCAAAATTCTCTTACAACGTATTGGAGACCTCACCCCAGATCGTCAACGAATCAGCAGAAATGACCGCCGCCGCTATGGCGGCTGTAAACTTTACAGCTGCTCCTTCTACTAAGGATCCACGCGCCGCAATGACAAAGACTAAGGTCTCTCTCACAGCAGAGGAGGAATCCTCTCAGATGCCTGCTAAGCTACAGAAGGTTGTAGCAGCTGTCTCCACCAGCAATAGGTAAGCACCTCTCATCAATTGAGCAAACACAGACATTACGGCGGGACTGAGAACAACGTAGCTGGACCCCGTACATCAAAAAGACCTCCGCCCATCCTCGTCTATTCGGTCGTCAACCAGCGGGAACTAGCCAAGACTATAAACGGAGCTGTATTGCACCATATATTTATAGTCTCCAAGACCAGGAACGCCACCAAGCTGCAACTCCACAATACTGAGGACTACGCCAGAGCCAAGCAACTCCTCGCCTCCATGAAGGCCCAAACCTCCACCTGGGCTGGGAGAGAGGAACGGCTTAACAGCTACCTCACCCGCGCACTGGAAGCTGACGACGACCCGAAAGTCATCCATGAGGACCTGGATGTCCTTAATGTCCCTGTCCGGAAAGTGCGGAACATTTGTGGTCGGGACAAGAAAAAACTCCCGCTCTTTGTTACGACCGTTCAGAGAGGCGTGGGATGGAGTCCTAGTAACGTCTGTGGAATCAAATCTCTTGGAAACCATGTATTTATTCGCCCTTACCGGTTCGAGAAACCACAGATGTGCTTCTGCTGCAACCGTTTCGGGCATGGTTCCATCTTGTGCACGGCGGATCTCCGGTGCTACAAATGTGCTGGTGCACATTACGGTGCCTCCTGTAAGAAATCACTAGACATTGTGGCGAAATGCAGCAACTGTGGCAGAGATCACCATCGGAACGCCCGAATCTGCCCGGTCTACCAGGGGGAGAAGGGGAAACTGCTGAACAGGTCCAAGACACCACAGACACCGGCGCCCACTCTACTTCCATCGCTAGGGAAGCAGAACGTATGGGGGCGTGGAAATGCACCACGGATAGCACCGCAACAACGGTAGACGCCCAGACAGCACCTGAGCGAGGAATTCCCGCTTCCTCCCCCCAGTGCTGCAGCCCGAAGAGAAACAGTGGAGTAACTAAACACTCCTCTCCGCCAGCTCCATCGTAGACCGGTCCGGTCAGAAATTCCACCCGTTGCTAACAACCAGGCAACGCTTTCTGCATGATTGGAGTCCCTCACATCACTTACTGTCATCCTCCAAAAGCAGCTCTATGCCATTAGTACCCTCATCGAACATTTATCCATTTCAACACAAAATGGATACAAATAGACGAACGGCAAATGCGTTAATCATAGTCTCTTGGAATGCAGGAGGCGCCATCCAGAGGAAAACATCTGCGCTAGTAGCCTTTTAAAAGAAGCAAGAAGTAGCTGTGGCACTCATTGAGAAGACACATCTAGGCCCGAATCAACGATGGACTATTCCGGGGTACTGGTTAAACCATGAAGACAGAGTTGAATCATCTGCATGCAAGCGTGGCGGAGAAACAGCTTTCATTATCTCTGACAAACTACAAACGCGAGAGGTGTCTCCAATCAACCTTTTCTCCGCTGAAGCTACTTGAGCAGTGGTATCCACAGACAAGGGTGAAATTCAACTAGCACCTGTCTACATACCTCCGTCCCGACCAGTTCTCCATACAGACCTGGACGAATTCATATCCGCTAGCCTTCTGGCCATTCTGGGAGCAGACTTCAAATGCAAAAACCACTTATGGAACTCCACTATCATCATCAAACGTGGAGAAGCACTCCTTGCATGGTCGAACTCCAAGGATGTGAGGGTTGCAGGACCACCTAAACCAACTAGATACAACAATCAGTGGAGAGGGGGCTTCCTTGATATCTTCCTGCGCAAGGGAATAAACTCCTCAGTGAACGTCCACAGCATCTCCTGTCTGGAAAGTGATCACTTCCCTATCCTGGCTTAGATAGGAGGTCGACCTCTACAAACGCCACCCAGAGTGATCCAGGACTTCTACAGGGGCAACTGGGACCTGTTCTGCGTCCATCTTGTTGACACCATCCCTGAACTCCCGACATAGCTAGCCAATGTGAATGAAATTGGTCAGCACGCCTCTTACCTCAGCGAGCTGATAACTTCAGCTGCTGAGGTTGCGATTCTGCGCAAGACCACCAAACCTCCGAACTTCTTGAGTCTGCCCAAGAAACTCATCACGGCCATCAGAATCTAAAACAGGATCAGAAGACTGGCTGAGATATGTGCTACCCAGCTGATAGGAAGCGTCTGCGTCTTCGAAGAATGTAGAGGGAGATCCGGCAAAGGATTGCAGAGCACAGGATAGGGGATTGGGATCGGAAAATGTCTTCCTCAGTATGGAAGATGGGTCCATCTGGAGGCTTTCCAGGAACCTCCGAGCAACCTTCTCCAGCGATCCACTGCTCCAGCATACTACCACCATGGCACAGCCTCCATCAGGAAAGGCAAACCTCCTTGCTGGTTACCTGGAGATCATCTTAACTCCAAATCCAGGAAGAAGAAGAAAGTGCCTGAGAAAGACGAGATAGCGCAGGATAACTCCCTCTTTCCGCCTGCCCAGTTTTGCTTCCGAGCGGAACATGACACCACGCAGCAACTGAAAAGAGTCTGCAATTTCATCACGGACGCATTAAATCGCAAGAACACGACAGTCGGGGCCTTTTAAAGCCAGAAAGGCCTTTGACAACACGTGCTGGGCTCCTCATGAAAATGAAGACGACCAACTTTCCACCTTGGCAAACTCGCCTCCTCAGCAGCTACTTGGAAGGTCGAACATTCCGGGTCAGCTGGGAGATGGTGTCTATCGTATTTATTATGATTACTCCATATGAAGCGGATAAAAATATTTTCGACCACGTGGCAAACTCACTTCCAGCACGCACCAACACCGACTCTCCACTTCTGACTCTCTTCTTCCTGCGATAAACTCGCATTCTAGCCGGTCGCCCGGCAACGGCTGGCGTGCGAATCCATAGCGTTTCGATAGCTCGAACATGCCGCCCGTCTGGAAAGGTTTAAACTTTCAACAAAATCACTATAACGTTCAACACATGCATCCCAACTAATAGTATACAATCACTGATTAATCACAATACAAAAATCTGATGTGGCTACCACATGACGTTCTCTATATCTGTAATATTTCTAAAAATACCGAATAGGTTACATAATAATAAATATATTAAGAAACTACGAGAAGATTTTAGACTACAAAGATCGGAATTAAACACAAACCATAGCCTTCTGATATTGGATATAGCCACAAAGCTCCAATTAAAAAAGAAAAAGGAGCGTTACTAAGATGTAACTAAGCGTCAATTGTTAACAATAGTCGTCGGTAGGCGGCGTGGTGGTGGCAGCTAAAAGATAGGATATCTCTTAAACAATGGAAAAGTGTTTCAAACAAAGGTTATAGAAAATTAAATTTCAACGTTTATTCAAGTATATTTTTACATATATCAAATATTCAAGCAAATATTTCAAAATAACTGATAAGTGACAAGAGTAAACACCAACTTCCGATTTACCGATTTTTACCAAATCAGTTCTTCTGACCTTTATAAAAATGTTAAATATAAAATTTCGCGTTGACTTGATTAATAGTTTTTCAGTTCGAGCGCCCACAAAAAAGCAATTACATACATACACGCACAGACATCATCGAAAAAATGATCAAAACGTGTTCAGGGGACCTCAAAAGGTGTATTTCTGTTGAAATCTCGGAGTCGATTTTTTTCATGAAACAATACTTTCCCCTATACTAAGTAGTAAGTAAAAATTAATATGTATGTAATTTTTAATGAGGGTCATATTATGAATCAAAAACTTTACTCGTCCTTGGGAAGGGGCACTATTTGGTCAATGCTTTCCTGACTACAGAGCTTGACGTTTTCACTCTAGCCACTCGAACTACTCCATCTTCACCAGGATGTATCTCCACCCCACGCGCGAGGTTCCACCTGATTGTGAGAGGAGGCAGGTTGTCTTCCTTCGGCAATATCATGTCCCCAGGTTGTGGTTGTGGTGTTCGTGATGTCCACTTGGAGCGCTGTTGCAGGGTTGACAGTTTCTCCTTCATCCACCGTCTCCAAAAGTGCTGCTGCCACCTCTGGATGTGCTGCCATCTAGACAACCGATTCATGGAAAGATTTGTCAGATCAGGCTCAACAGAAGCAGTGAGTGTATCTCCAATTAAGAAGTGGCCAGGTGTCAAGGAAGAGAAGTCATTGGGATCGGAAGATAAAGGTGTTAAGGGTCGGGAATTCAAACAAGCCTCAATCATTGTCATAATGGTATACATTTCTTCATATGTTAATGAAGAGCTACCAACTATCCTCCCAATATGATGTTTAAAGGACCGTACAGCAGCTTTCCAAAGCCCGCCAAAGTGAGAGGATCGAGGGGGAATGAAATGCCAGCTAATATTTTTCCATGTCAAATATTGTTGCACATTCTTCTGACGGATTTCATTCTTGAGTAGAGTCCGACGTTCCCTATGAGCCTCAACGATGTTAGTTGCATTATCCGAGTAGAGAGCCGCGCACATTCCTCTACGAGCCATGAATCTTTTAAGTGCTCCCAAAAAGGCTTCTGTTGTTAGGTCTCCTACTAGTTCTAGATGGACAGCCTTAACAGAGAAACAGACAAATATGGCCACGTAACATTTCATCTGTTTAGCTGCACGACGATGACTTATTAGTACATATATTGAACCACAACAGTCAATTCCGCTGTACAGGAACGGTCGACAAGGTTCCACTCTTTCCCGCGAAATATCTCCCATTAAATAAGTCACAGCCTTAGGCTTGGCCCAAAAAAACACACAGTGCACTGATGTACTGCTTTCCGCAGTACATCTTTGGCATTCAATGTCCAATAACGCAGTCTCAAGGAAGCCAATAATAACTGTTGCCCTGTGTGTAGCTGTATCTCATGCTCATGGCTTGCGATGAGTTTGGTCAACGGATGTTTTGAAGGAAGAACCATCGGATGTTTCTGGTCATAATTAATTGAGGATTTGTGTATTCTTCCACCAACCCCTATTATCCCATGTTCATCTATAAAGGGATTTAAACTTACAAATTTGGATTTCATGCATGAGCAAATGCTTCCCCTTGTGTCTTCTTGACTAACCGTCTAACTGCCCCCGCTAGTTCCTCCGGTGAAAGAAACCTTGTTTGCTTCTTATCTCGATATCGTGTGTTGAGAAGAAATCTGCTGCAGTAGGCAACAACCCTTCTTAATCGCTCAAACGTTGAGAACCTTTGCCATATATGTTCATCTTCAGTTGATGCTAGTACAGTAATTGCCTTCCTTTGCTCTGGTACATTTTTATTTTCTCCATGTATAGTATAGGGGAAAGTATTGCTTTCATAAAAAAATCGATTTCGAGATTTCAACGGAAATACACGTTTTGTGACACAAACTATTAATTAGGTCCACGCGAAATTTTTTATTTAACATTTTAATGGCAGTCACAGGAACTGGTTAGTTTTTGGTAAAGATCGGTCAAACGAAAGTGGGTTCTTTCTCCTGTCACATCCGTTTTTTGAAATGTTTGCTTTAATATTTGATTAACCCAGATATGATCAAAAATTTCTTTTTTAATTTTCTTAATATGTGTTAATATCACTTTGGTTAGGGTTGAAAAATAAATAAAAAAATTGGTCAATTTACCTAAAACAGGGTGTTCTTTTAAGACAATGGGAAATAGCACTTTAAAATCACATATTTAGGCAATATATTCAAGTGAAGATACTTCAACCACAGTCATTCATTTTTAAATAAGAAGATGACATAAAATATTACAATTAACGAATATTACACAATTTCACGAACTGTGGCATCACATTTGCTAAATTTTGTTGACACCTTCATATGTCAAATACGGCACCTTGTTTGTTTTTCCTGAGTTACAATCAAATGGTCCAACCAATCGTAGCGTGAATCAATCTTTTCTTAATTTCATGGGCGATTCAGTATTCTTTTCGCACGTCTATTCGAATGGATGAGACTCATCACAACTCTTCTGAACGTTAGATGGTCAAGCTTTCCTCCACTATCACGGTGTATCTGCCAAGCGTTATGCTCTGCTGCACACAAGCAATGGACAAGAATTGGAAAGTACCATTTTTTACCATGAATAGAAACACGGTACAAACTGATATTCTGATCACAACGATCAACACCACCCATTCCGGTTATATTGGTGGATCGTCGCTGGCTGTGGTACTCTTTTCTTTTCTGGAAAATCTGTTAGCATTCCTTATCGGTTTCACAGGAACTGCGTTAGTAGCAATGATGACAATGTCTTGTCATTCCATCGAGTTTTCAGATAGAATTATCTTTGGTTACTTACGTATCTTCCGTTTTATTAATTCAGCTAACAGTGGTATAGTTGTAAAAAAATTATCGAAAAACAAATGATAAGAGAATGACCAAATATTGCAGCACAACGGAAGGCCCTAAGCCTAATGACCTGTATGGGATTGCAATATTGCATTTGGCACCTTGGTAAGGCTCCATCCAGATAACATAACCCACAGAAGATGCTCCAATCCAGAGTTTATAGCCGTATCTTATTGGCTTTCCTTTGATAAATTTTATACAGTTCTGCCTCCCGTAATACGGAACCATTCCTTCATCTACACTGTGATATTCAAAATGAGGAGCAAAATCTTTAAACCGTTCATTCAGTATTGATAGAAGAGGCCGAACTTTTTCGAATCGATCATTTTTATCAAGTTCCAGATTATCACAGCAGCGGATATTTGACATAATGAAATCAAATCGATTTCTTGACAAGGCATTTTCCACAAGCTCGTTGTGGGTGTCAGAGCTTCTCTCCCACTAGTCTCCTTCGTGGAACAGTCGTATATCCACTAAGAAGCAAAATGCCGATGAAAGATATCATTTTTTCTTCAGAAACATCACCGGGTAGGTTTTTCCGAGTTGCATATATGTTGGTATGATTTACTAGCATATGAACAACATCACTGTCAAAAAACTTTTAAAATATATCTACCGGGGTTTCTTCATTGCTCGCAGAGTGCAATAATGGCCATTCGTCCTAACTATTGTTCAGTTCTCCATTCTTCTATGTAAAGGACATTGTTTTCGAATGATTATTACTTAGAACAACTTGTAAATTTTGATCACTTATAGGATATCTGTTTGATGCAACAATCTCAGCCTCAGCACACAGTTGAGATCCTGGAAGGTTGTTTATGTTCAATTCATCTCCTTCTCCCGAATCCTCGTCAGTTAGATAATCAAATGCATTTTTGGGGGTAATAATGCAATAGTTACATAATCCATTTGGTCATGTGAATCATATTCTTCTTCTAAAATATTCAGTAATTCATTTAGAGTAAATCCTCTGAAAAAAATTACATTTCACTTAGTGATAAGAGTATAAATATTGCTGTGAATATACTTCATGATGATGCAGAAAGTTAGCCATCTATAAAATTGGAAATTTTGAGCAAGGAGTGTATTACTATTTCATTATATACGCACATTCATATGCTATGCTCATACATAAAAATAAAAATCTCAAGTATAGAGAAAACAATAAAACTTACTTTTCAATATGAAGATCCAATGGTCGTGCCATGTTCAATGCTGATGGCCAAAATTAATCTCAGATAACTTCAGGGGTAATAACTTCACTGAACCAAAAACTGTTCTAAAAGAATCTTAAGGACATAGATTATCATGCATCACTATTGCCATCTCTAGTGGAGTCGTATTTAAAAAAGATACAATGTAATAACCACTTTCCTTTTAAAAGGACAATGGGTATATCTGGGTTAATGTAAAAAAATATTGCATTAAATGCTGTAGGAAATTTAATTTTCTACAACCTTTCTTTGAAACATTTTCCCATATAATGAATGCATTGTTTAAGAGATATCTTAAAAACTAAATATTTTAGCTGCCACCACCACGCCATCTACCGGCGACTATTGTAAACACTTGACGCTTAGTTACATCTTAGTAACACTCCTTTTTATTTTCTTAGTTGTTGTAGCTTTCTGGCTCTATCCAATATCAGAAGGCTACGGTATGAGTATATTTCTGTTCTTTGTACATAGTCATTAAATTTGTCTTGCAGTTCCTTTAAATATTCATTATCATTTAATCTATTTTGAATTTTTAGAAATACTACAGGTATGGAGAAAGTCATTTGGTGGGCACATCAGATTTTTAATGTTATGATGTACGTTCTCTGGCCAGTGATCCGACTCCTCGCATAACCAAGACGGCCCATGCCACCGTCTTCAATTTCTGGATCTGATTTGGTGATATGCCACGGGAAATGATGTCTGCAGGGTTGTCCTGGCCGTTCACATGTCTCCAACCATGCTTGGCTGTCATTTCGTGGATCTAACAATCCCGGTTTGCAACAAATGCCTTCCACTGAGTTGAGAATGAGCTTAACCAGGCCAGCACATTTGTTGAGTCTGTTCATAATGTCATACTACCATCAAACTGAAGTGCTGCTGTGACCTTATGTGCTAGGTGGGACAGTAAAACTGCCACACAGAGCTCAAGGCGAGGGATTGTATTTTTCTTTAGAGGAGCAACTCTCGATCTTGAGCAAAGATCCGTCCGATTGCATCTTGGATTCCGGCTTCTGATGTAAATGCAGGCACGGTAACCCGCCTCAGAGGTGGAGTTCCAACCCTGACCATTCCGAAACTGCAATCCTTCTGTGATTTCTCAGATCTCCCAGACATGGTAGTTCTCTATAATGACTCCAAATGCTATGGAGGCTTGAAGGAAGTGACTTATCCCAGTCTACCTTTAGTTCCCACATTCGCTGCATAAAAACCTTTGCCTTGAATATCACTCATCCGAGTAAATCTAGTGGATCAAATATCCGTGCAATGTTTGACAGCACGGTATGTTTTGTAATGCACTGATCTTGGTCCATCCTCTGCATAGAGAAGCCAAAGTCGTCCTTCTGATGATGCAAAATTATGCCTAGGCTTCGAATTGAATGGCCTTCTCCTCCTACAAAATCCTTGGTTGATTCTCATTTCTGAGGTGGGATGTACGACTGCAAGGTTGGATCATTGGTTCACCATTTTCTCTGCTGAAATCCGCCACATTTTAGTAGTGAAATTAATTGATGCTGTAACACGGCTGCTTCTTCCCTCGACTCTGCCCCAGTGAGAAGATCATCTACATAAAAATCCCTTAAGGTTACCTCTGACTATTCTGGAAAATGGTCCCTTTCTTCATTCGCCAATTGTTGCATGCATGTCGTTGCTAAGAATGGTGCTGCTGATGTTCCATAAGTGACTGTAGCCAATTTGTATACCCGTAGAGGAGTTTCAGCATTTTGTCTCCAGATGATTCGCTGGTAATTTACATCGTCGGGATGGATCCTGATTTGCGAATACATCTTTTCGATGTTTGCAGTCAAAGCATATTGGTGGAGTCTAAATCTGACTAGAATGCTGAACAAGTCCTCTTGGACAGTGGGTCCCACCATGAGAGTATCATTCAAGGAGGCTCCCGAGGATGACTTGCAAGAAGCATTGAAGACGACCCTCAGTTTTGTTGTTGGGCTGTCCTCTTTAATTACAGCATGATGCGGAATGTAGAAATTCGGAAGATGATCATCCTTGGATTCCGGCATTTGTACCACGTGGCCAAGGTCCTCATAATCTCTCATGAATTCACATAAATTTCTCCCCGTTTTTTATCTCTTCCTAATCGTTTTTATAAATGAAGAAATCTACGCACCTCTGTCTCACTTGAATCTCCTAACTGATGAATGTTTCCCTTAAATGGAAGTCGTACGATGAAGCGCCCATTGTCGTCCCTCTTGACATTTCCAGAGAAATGTTTCTCGCACTCCTGCTGTTCAATGAAGGAATCTGACTTTATGAAACATTCTTACAATTGTCATAATTTCTGCAATTGATCTTCCGTCGTGTCTACTGCCCCTATATGGCATATGATGGGCTCTGAAGTTGAAGACGAATTTACCTTCCCAGACACTATCCATCCAAGTGTTGTCTTTTGCAAAATGGAAAGATCTGGTGCTGGTCAAAATTGCCCTATGCACAATAGATCAAAAAATATCTTTGCGCCTTATAATAAATGTACTCCTTGAGAGTTGTTAAATCCTGGATTAGGCAGTGGAAATTCTCAGCTTGTTATATCAATTTGAAGAGTGGGTAACCTTTGAGTAATTTTCGGCAAGACGAGAAACCTTAATGTAGTTTTGGCATTCACTCTGGACCGCAATGTTGCCTGAACTGTGTGTGCAGATGCTGAAGATGAAACTCCAATACCACTAATTTTAGACGTATAGTTTTTCCTTTTTAACCTTAAGAATCGGGCCAACTTCTTAGTGATGAAATTGGATTGAGATCCGGAATTCAGTAATATTCGGCATGGATATAGTGTACCCTGAACATCGATAATGAAGACGACAGCTGTTCACAGAATTACCTTCCTAGGTCCCACTTCTTCATGCACCAAATACGCAGATGACCCTTCTTTATTGTTTAGTGATGGGACAAAGGGTGTTGCTTGTGCCTTCAACTGGGATGTGACTGTTTCCTGAGTATTAGCATTTATCAACTGAGGTGCTTGTGGTGTGTGCAGCATGGTATTGTGCCTCTGGCCGCATTTCTTGTATGAGACTGACACAGTTTCTCGCTTGATGCCCCTTTCTCATGCAATTTATACACAGTCCATGCCGTTTTATTTCGCGCATTCTCTCAGCGGGCGATTTTTCCTTGAATGTTTCACACTGGTATAACTGATGCGAATTCCCACAAAATTTGCACCGCAGACATTATGTGCCACTAATGAATGCTTGCTCTTAAATCCGCTTCTCTGATTTTAGTACATATTGCTCTCTAATTGTCCCTTTGAATTATTTTCTCTCTTTGACTCGACCGCTTCGAGCACTTGACATCTTTGTAAGAGAAATTTTATTAACTTCCATGGTAGGGAGTTGTCTTGTGGGCAGAGGAGCTTCCCATTCACTATGCGTTCCTGTGTGTAACTTGGTCGTCAGTAAATATTCAATTAACGTATCCCAGGTTTCTGTTGGCTGTTCCATTGCCCTGAGCGCCCTCAAGTGCTTGACGGTGCCGTCGTTCAGCTGTCTGTGGCCAGCGGATGACTCCCTCTCCATTTGAGTCATCTCGAATAATGCCTTGACGTGCTTTCCTACGATATATTTTTTATTTTCGAATCGCTCTTTCAATAACAACCATGCTATCTCGTAATTCTGCGCTGACGTTTCTAAAGATTCAAGCACGAGCTGAACGCAGATAGTGAAATTTCTGTATATTATCTAACTTTTCATTCTCATAAATCAAACTCCTAAGTATCATGAAATAGCCTATCACCATAATTACCATGAAAAATTGGCAAATTAATAGCGGGCAATTTAATGTTACAGTTCCCAGGAGCTCTTGCTGAGCAGCTGCGACTCCGGTAACACGCACTGCGTTATTCTGATCAAACACCTATTGCGCTTTCGCAGCTAATTCGAAGTATGACTCTTCGAACTGCTCTCTCTCGCTTGAATCTTCACAACCCCGAATAGTTCCTAAATCACCTTGAACCCCTTCAAATTCGTCCCAGCGTTCCTGAAATTTCTCGTAGCGCAATTGCAATTGAGTGATGTCCTGACTAATATAATAACTGTTTAGAAATTTGCCGAAACGCGTAATATGCGCCTTAACTTTCCCCTTTTGCTCTTCAAATCCTTCACTAGATCTGTCATTTTTGCAACTCAGTAAGGGAGCGTGATAATAGAATGAAGGGCAACACAATCCATATAAGTATGGAGGTGCGTTAGGTGCCACAAATAATAAATACTATTTTGACGCCAGATAGCAATTTATTAGCGAGAGGTACAAGGATGTACGGCAATGCAAAACCGTGGCGCGACGCACGCTTTATACTCGCGTGGCTATAGCGCTAGGTGGCCACTCGTGAAGTCCCCCGGAAACTCTCCTCACTTCCTTGCCAGCCTCTCTGGCCTCAACGCTGCGGCTGTCGCGCCTCTTGGTGGCGTCCGGTGGAACTTCATATGCAATGAGCATCGGCTTCCGTAATGGCCGCCACATAAGGATAGGATAAAGAGATTAGAAATAACGATAATGGAGAAATATGCACTCACTGCTTATATTAACCCTGCCGTTATTGAGATGAAATGTTCGTGTTCCCAAAGATGCGATGCGGATACAAAGATTTTGGACCACGTTGCCAACTCACTTTCAGCACGCACGCACACCTACTCTCCACTTCCGATTCTCTTCTTCCTGCGATAAACTCGCACTCTAGCCGGTCGCCCGGCAACGATTAGCGTGCAAGTCCACAGCGTTTCGATAGATCGAACAGATGGTAATCTCCGAATAGAAGACAATCAAGGCGGGAGTACCGCAGGGATCGGTATTTGGCCCCTTCCTCTATACCCTATACACCGCAGACCTTCCAACGGATAACGGATGGAAAACCATTATTACACTTTCTGCAGATGATGCGGCGATAATCTGCGAAAGGATTGGCAGCAGAATATCTGCAGAGAGCCACCAACCGCCTACTTCAATGGTACCAGCGCTGGAGGACTGAAATAAATCCCCAGAAATCCCAGACCATCATCTTCAGCAGAGATGCCACCACTGAAGATCCAGATCCCATCATCGTGGACTATGAGGAATCGGAATGAAGGGACGAAGTAACCTACCTTGGTGTTACGCATGGTGAAAATACTAGAAGGTGAGTTCATCAGGCAAGCAATTTTGGAACTTTTCTGCGCATGACGTCACTTACGGGATAGAAATGGCGGTAATTTGAATGCTGAGTGGGGTATGACGAAAATTATCCTCCTGATTAGTGCTATTAACTCATAATAACAGTTATTGATAAAGAATTACTGAATTTTAATGTTGCGACTATATTTTTTATAATTTCATTTTAATGAAGTTGATTTCTTCGTAAATTCAATTTATGATTTATATTTTTCTGGTTTTATGATCTCTCTTTCACATTCTTTCGATGCCGAGAATGCTTTCTTTTTGAATTAAGTTACATTTCTAGCTTTCTGATTAGCCATATTTACCCATTACGAATTAACCCTTCCATCTATAATAAAAACGCTACATGTGCTTCACTCACTCATTTCAATACCCCATAAGAAAAGTATGGGATTTAGTGCAAGGCTTTCTAAAAATGCATTTTTAAATTACTTAAAATTGTGTTACGAATTCGGAAAAGGAACAGTTGTCTATCTGAAAGAACAGTTCTTAATTTTTGAAGGCAGAATACAAATACGTACCGAATTAGCGTAAATATTTGATTTAATAATAATAATAATTTTATTTGCCCGTAGATCATAATACCAAATGATACATAATATAAGGCATGTCATGTCATATGCATATAGCAATAAAATATTTATAAAAGCATTACAATGAAGATGGAAGAAATGAACATTCAAATTTTCAGGGTAACAGTACATAGTGTACAAATAAAAACATTAGAACAAGGGTACAACTATAAAAGCAGTCAGAACTGCATAAACTCACTCACAGAATGAAAACATTTATCAATTAAGAAGTTGAATACTGCCCTCTTAAATTGTGCATGGCCCTTCATATCCTTAATACATGCCGGCAATTTGATTTATATTTTAACACTCATAGATCTATAACTCTCAGTACACATTTTCAGCTGGAAGTATTGAATATGTAGATTATCACTAATTCTAGTATTATGATTGTGAATCGTACTATTTTTTTGAAACATTGATAAATTGGTATTAACATCCAAAACAACATTGAAAATATATACACAGGGCACAGTCAAAATATTCAGCATTCTGAAAAGTGGTTTGCATATGCCCTAAAGGGAGCATTACATATTATCCTTTTTTGTAGCTTATAAATAACAATTAAATGTGAATATGAACCCCAGAGTACAATACCATAGTTGATATGAGACTGAAAATGTGCAAAGTAAAGCATTTTTAAGACCTTAACACTAACAGAAAAGATAAAAATATTTAGTTAATTTATTACATAAGTGCTCAATATGAGCATTCCACTAAGCTGGGGATCAAGAATAACACCGAGAAACTTATTTTCATTAGTAAATTCTAATGTATAATTATTAGTTAATACAATGGAATCTAATTTTTTCATGACAGGTGAGAAATACATAATTTCAGTCTTCTGACAGTTTATTCATTTTGCACCACATCTGCATTTTATGCACAATATTTAAGCTAGCATCTACCAGAAGGTTTATGTCAGGGTTACTAAAGATTACGCTAACATCATCTGCATACATAATGGGTATACTGTCTACGGATAGTTGCCTTAATTTCACGGAAAATTATATATATATACTGCTATTAGTCATGGTATTTCTTATCTAATAAATATAGGCTCCACGTGGCTTGAAGCTCTGTTGCCATGGAGATAGTGTTGGTTTAATGACGAGTTTAGATCTTGGTATATGGTGATTTTTTTAGCGCTTCTAGTATGCAAGCACCGACAACTCATATCATTATAAATAGCTGCTTCTTACATATATAGGATATATCATGTAAAACCTAAGGTACCTCTATGAGTGCAACGGAGCTGAAATTTTGCATAAAGATAGGTCATTGGTTACAATCTCTGAAAAAATCCTAAATTCCAGGAAACGTTATATTTAAGGCGTATTTTTGACCCCAATGTCCAATTTTAAACACCCCTAAGAAAAGTATTGAAAACGGCGCAGGGCTTTATAAAATTGCTTTTTTAAATTAGTTAAAATTAACATATGAAGACGGAACATAAAGCATTCTCTGGAAGAAAGTATGAAGTTTATTTTTCATGAAGAAAACTCATCTCCTTGCTTAATTTGCGTAAATATTTGATTTTAATATTAAAATTATGAAGTTTTAAAGTTTTCAACAATGAAAAATATTAACTACCATAGCAGTGACTCCACTACCTTTTGATGGGAATTGAATTTCCATACTTCAACAGCATTGATTTAATGGTTTAAATGGGAATTAATGGAGTAAACGAGTCTTACGAGTCGTATGCTCGTAGTGGGTTGACGTGTCCTACGGTCGCTACGTCTCACTCTCTCTTTTAACATTTACGACCGCTAAGATGCCCCCCAAGACCAACTCGAACGCCCAGAAGAAGGATCTTGAGGCCGAAAACGTTGATATTAGATCCATGTTGAACGATGTAGTTCAGACCACGTCTTCATTTCAAGTGGTGTCCACTCGGGGGGATCGTGAGGTGGTGTTGCGGAGACAAGGAGTTGGGAACGCCTCGGTGGCCCCTCTTCCTGTTAGAAATCGGTTTGCGGTGTTGTCGGAGGACGACTCCACTGCCGTTACGCCCGTGCCCGCTCCCGTCTCCTCGGTGGAGGCCGGGCCCAAGGAGAGCTCGGGGGGAAAAAGAGGGCTGTTAGTGATAGGGAGCTCCAACGTCCGGCGTGTGGTAGCGCCTTTACTGTCACGGGCTGGCCGGGAGGGAGTTCACGAGCGGGTGTTCTCCAGGTGTATACCAGGAGGTTCGGTGCCCCAGGTGACGAAGGAGTTCAGGGCGTCGGTATCGGGCACGGGTTGCTCCTCGCTGCGGGTGGTGGCCCATGTTGGTACCAATGACGCTTCGAAGCGCGGCCCCGAGGAGGTCATAAGCTCTTTTAACGACTTGGACGCTGAGGTTTTTCGTGTCCGGGAGGAGTCTCGTGCTGATGTGCGGCTTTCCATCTGTAGCATTGTTCCTCGGACGGACTGCGGTTCTATGGTTTGGAGCTGAGTAGTCGGGCTGAACCGTAGGCTGTGGGACTTCTGTAGGGGCAATGGAGTGGACTTCGTTGATCTGAGGCCGGTCCTGGACTCATTTAGGGCATCCCTAAACGGTTATGGTGTGCACTACACTGCTTAGGCTGCGGAGGCGGTAGCGCGTAGGGTGTTTGAGCATTCTAGGGCTTTTTTAGGTTAGATTTAAGCAATTGTAATTTTTTAGCAAGCGTTGAGATGCACGTTAATAGTTGATCAGATGGTAGGTTAAGATGTAGGCAGCTTACAGGTACGGGATTAATTGAGTGCACAATAGAGGAAAATGTAAGAAATCCGTGCGGTAACAGAATTATCGAAGGTATGGGGATAAACGATTTTCCAAGCAACAGTTCCGTAGATAATGCGTGCGACCTTAATAGCGCTATAAACCCGACGTTAAGTAACAGTAGAATACATTCCAAGCGTAGAAATAGTCGACATAGTAGGAAGGATAAGGAGGCAGTAAATAATCATAATAATTATAATATTAATAATAATAACAATAGTAATAGCTTTCGGTAAGCACTCATTGTATCAATTAGTGAGATTTCCCACGAGATTTAATAATATATTAGATTTATTGGTTACTAATCTTCCTGAGCGTATGAATAGAGTATCTGATGCTGAGGGAATAAGCGATCACAAGGCAGTGTACGTGGAATTTGAGTTAATTATTGAGAAACAGGTTAAGGCCAAAAGAAAACTTTATGTATTCGCCAAAGCCGATTTCACAAGATTTAGGTCTTTTCTGCGAAATAAATATACAAATTTCTGCAATTTAACCGATAGTGCAGACGCGGAGGAATCCTGGTGCATGTTCAGAGATATGATGCGAGAGTGTACAGATAAATTTATTCCGAGCAAACTGAAGCGTGATAGTGCAGAACCTAGATGGTACAATCAAAAGTACGAACATAAGGAAAGCGTCACCTCTTTATTGAGCGATTTGAACTGGGTATCACTGGAGGACCGTAGATTGCACTCAAGGTTGAAACTTCTAGAGAAATATAGGTCAGAATGTCTAAAAGAAGAGGTAGTGGGAATAATTGTGGCACCGACGTATATAGGTAGAAATGATCGAGACGATAAAATACGTGAGATCGATTGTAGGACGGAGCGTTATCTAGGCTCGTTCTTTCCGAGGACAATAAGAGATCACAATAGGAAATTTCGAATTGCGTTAGACAATCTTTAGGTAGGATTTGGTGCATTGCACCCCCTGCCACCCACCAACTTGGTGAATTGCAGGGTAACTTGTAGATGTAGATGTACTTTTGTTTTACAAATCTGGCTGCTCTACGCTGTACTCTTTCTAGTTGAATTATGTTTCCCTTCTCGTACGGATCCCATATGCTCGCTGCGTATTCCACTTGCGGTCTTACCAGTGATAAGTAGCATGTTTCATGTACTTTCTCTGTAGTGTTTCGTACTATTCTACCTATGAATGCCAGTTTCTTGTTGGCCGCGCCTATAACTCGACGAATGTGCATGTCCCACGAAAGATCTCGACAAATGGTTACTCCTAAATATTTTACATACTCAGCTTGTCGAATGCACATTTCATCTATTTTATATTTGAAATATAAATCTTTGTTCTCACTTTTCCAGAACGTGACTGCGGTACATTTAGTATAATTAATTTCGATTTGCCATTCTTTGCACCACGCTTAAATGGCTCTTACGTCTTCACGCAGTGACTGGCGATCCTCCTGGTCCTTTATTTCTTTATATAGAACGGTGTCATCGGCAAAAAGCCTAATTTTACTACGAACAACCAAGCAGATATCATTTATATAGATTAAGAAGAGCAGAGGGCCCAATACACTTCTCTGAGGAACACCCGAAGCAACTTTAACGGGGGACGAGTATTTCCCACCGATGACAACTATCTGTTTCCTATTCGAGAGGAAATCTCTCACCCAGCCGACAACTTTCGGATTGATATCACATTGTCCTAACTTCGCAATTAATTTCCTATGAGATACTTTATCGAACGCCTTCTTGAAATCTTGAAATCGACCTGAAGTATTTTTCTCTCCGCATCGCAACAAATCGTCCATGAGAAGGTCGAGCTGCGTTTCGCATGATCTACCTCTCCGGAATCCGTGTTGGCATCCGCTAAGCAATGAATGACTATCTAAATAGCGCATTACAGAGCTAAAGACTATGTGCTCAAGTATCTTGCACGATAATGAAGTTAAGGATATCGGTCTATAATTTTCGGGGTTCTCTCTGTCGCCACTCTTATGGATGGGCGTAACATGTGCCACCTTCCAATCTTTAGGAACTACTCCTTCTCTAATGGATTTCTCGAATATAATTTTCAAATACGGCGCGATTTCAGCAGCTAATTCTTTCATTACACGCGCGGGAATTTCCTCCGGTCCAGGAGATTTATTTGGCTTAATTGAATGAAGTTTGAGCGCGATGCCATTTTCCGAAAATACCAAATCTTCCATCGAATCGCCCTGACGCATAGGAATAGGGGTTTCACATTCATCGTCATCACGAGTAAAAGCTTTCTGAAAGTGATGATTTAATAGGTTTGCTTTATCCATACTATCGTGAACTACGTTTCCCGTTTCCGACCGCAGTGACGCAATAGTGGGGCCCCTACCTTGAACTTCCCTGACGTAAGACCAAAATGCTTTTGGGTTCTCTTTCAAGTTTTCCTGTAAAACCTTCTTTTTATAATTGTTAAACGCATTACGCATTGCTACTCTGGCTATGGAGCGCGCCTCCTTGTATTGATGCCTTATTATTGCAATCTGTTCGACCGTAGCTGTTGAGGATGTGTTATTTACGCGAGAGTGGAGTTTTCTTTGACGTCGGAGAGCGCTTCTTACTTCCTGATTGTACCATCTAGGTTCTGCACTATCACGCTTCAGTTTGCTCGGAATAAATTTATCTGTACACTCTCGCATCATATCTCTGAACATGCACCAGGATTCCTCCGCGTCTGCACTATCGGTTAAATTGCAGAAATTAGTATATTTATTTCGCAGAAAAGACCTAAATCTTGTGAAATCGGCTTTGGCGAATACATAAAGTTTTCTTTTGGCCTTAACCTGTTTCTCAATAATTAACTGAAATTCCACGTACACTGCCTTGTGATCGCTTATTCCCTCAGCATCAGATACTCTATTCATACGCTCAGGAAGATTAGTAACCAATAAATCTAATATATTATTAAATCTCGTGGGAAATCTCACTAATTGATACAATGAGTGCTTACCGAAAGTTTCTAGTAACGCCTCGCACGATTCACGCTCTCTACCTCCGGGATAAAAGCAATTATGCCTCCAATCTATTGACGGAAGATTGAAATCGCCCCCGATTATAATGGCTTTATCTTTATTTGACCAATTTAGCGTCGCCACTTGTTTCTCCAGAGAATGAATAGTTTCCACGCTCGCATTTGGGGGTCTATAAAAAGCGCATATATTTATAGTTTTTGAGTCGCTTCCTTTTACACGACATTAAACACTTTCGACTTCGTCGTCGTTAATCTGTATTGGGTAACTTTCGTATTTATTGCTAACTGCTATAAAGACTCCACCTCCCGACCGGATACATCGATCTTTTCTGAAGACGCTATAGTCACGAGGAAAGATCTCCTGACTGGCTATGTCTGCCGTAAGCCAACTTTCAGTGCCTATAACTACATCAGCACGCAGACTACGAATAAGATGTTCAAATTCGGCCTCCTTCCTGCGAATGCTGCGACAATTAACCGTAATGATTTTTAATTTCTCGCTATGACTACGTAACGATTCCTCGCGCTCTACTGAGCTATTATTACTGTTATTATTATTAAGATTATAATTATTATTATTTACTGCCTCCTTATCCTTCCTACTATGTCGACTATTTCTACGCTTGGAATGTATTCTACTGTTACTTAACGTCTGGTTTATAGCGCTGTTAAGGTCGCACGCATTATCTACGGAATTGTTGCATGGAAAACCGTTTATCCCCATGCCTTCGATAATTCTGTTACCGCACGGAGTACGAACATAAGGAAAGCGTCACCTCCTTATTGAGCGATTTGAACTGGGTATCACTGGAGGACCGTAGATTGGACTCAAGGTTGAAACTTCTGGAGAAATATAGGTCGGAAAGTCTAAAAGAGGAGGTAGTGGGAATAATTGTGGCACCAACGTATATAGGTAGAAATGATCGAGACGATAAAATACGTGAGATCGATTGTAGGACGGAGCGTTATCTAGGCTCGTTCTTTCCGAGGACAATACGAGATCACAATAGGAAATTTCGAATTGCGTTAGACAATCTTTAGGTAGGATTTGGTGCATTGCACCCCCTGCCACCCACCAACTTGGTGAATTGCAGGGTAACTTGTAGATGTAGAAGTAGAAGACCTAAGAAACGAGAAAAATCTGGAAGTTTAGAAGAAGAAAGAAGTAATTTCCTCCTAGGAAGACAGATTCAGGTCCTTCAAAAGTAAAGTTGAAGCCGACATCCGACTAGTCATTGAACGTCTCGACCACCTGCAGCAGAGGTGCGATAACTTTGACGATCGGCTAGATGCTCTCGAGCAATACTTGAGAAGAAATTGTCTACTCATACACGGTGTTCCTGAGCAACAACACGAGAGCTGCCTTAGTATCGTCGGCTCCTTTTTCTCAGATAAGATGGATGTTAAGGTTGATCCTATAATGTTAAGTAGGGCGCATAGAATCGGCCAACCAAAATCCACCCCCAACTCTTTTCCCAGACCAATAATTGTTCGACTTCTTTCCTACCAGGACAAGGAAAAAATATGGCGAGCCAAAAGCTCCCTCAAGTCCACGGGATTCCTCAAACGGAGTCCCTCACATCAGCCAGAAAAATAGTCCTCCATGGAGCAAAGGAATTGGCTGGGCCGAGAGCTGCGTGGACTCAAGACGGCAAAATAGTCGTGTTAAAACCAAATGGGGCAAGGGCGTATATCTCCACCAACAAGAAATTAGAAGCCTTAAAGCGGGATTGGGATATTCCAACATTAAGAGATGGATGACGGCTACGCGGAACAACCAACGGACGCGAGGACCAAGCAGCGACCAAGAAATAGACGGGAGTAGCGGGGAAGATAAATTCATTGGACTGATAAGTTTTACTTATAAGTGTAGTGTTAGCGAGTGGTATTTAAGTGAAGTGCAGTGTTTTGAGTGGAGAGTTATTGTTCCTGAAATTCTTTTATTATCGTCTCAATATAGTTGTTGCCTTAATCTTATTTATTCATTGAATTATTTTATTAATATTTTTTTGTTATTCATTTTTGGTGCTAGTCCGTTATTCTTTATGCCCCTTAGTAATAACTTTTTGTCCACTTCACTAACTCCAATTGTTACTGACGTTAGCTCCGTTAAGTCTACAAAATCAGGTGCCCGCAGTAATAATATTTCGATAGAGAATTATCTAATATCTCCCCTCTCCGATTCTCCTAAATTTTCCTATCCTATCCTCCAAACTTCGCAAGCCGTTCACCCTCGCCTTTCTCAAGATCTTACTGAGAATCAACATCACGCCAATGCTAGGAATTTCACTGCGAAAGCTTTTAGCACCATTTCTCCATCCCAACCGACCCAGCCTTTCACTCTAAACCCAAATGCACCTGAATTTTTCCCATCACAAACTCCCCTCCCCTGCTCTCCTGCTAAGTGTCTCTACTCTCACGCTTATCCTCTACCTGCTTCTCTCAATTGTTCTCCGTCCGTGGTTTCTTTTCCCACCTCCTCACCAATGACCACCCGGGGACACCTTAACCCGCACGCCCCTGAGTTCTTTCCTCCTCATCCCATTACTCTCCCCCCCTTAACCCTGAATCACCTGAATTGGTCTCAACCACGTCATTAACCAACCGCTGCGGCGCTACTAACCCAATACAGCCTCGATCCATGACACAAATTTCCAGGAATCAAATCGACACCCAATCTCTCCTTTCCGACTAACTTAAACCATACCCTCGCTCACTCAAAATTATCTATATGAACGCCCAAAGCATTCAGGCTCACTTGAACTAAATTCGTCTAATATTATCCAAGACAAATATTCATATCATTGCAGTTGCTGAGACTTGGCTTAAACCTGAGACTGACTCCTCTCACGTAGATATTCATGGCTTCAAGCTTTTTCGAAATGACCGTATAGGCAAAGGTGGCGGCGATGTAAGAATTTGTGTCAGAAATGACATTCAATGTAATATCCTTGCCCATAGTGAACCAAAGTACTCTAAACGACCCGAATTTCTTCTACTTGACGCGCGAGTTGACTCTGTAAAAATCCTCATTGGAATTGTCTATCGGCCGCCTAAAGTAGGACACCTCTCCGATATTGAAGAAACTTTAACCAAACACATTCAAGACTTTCAACACTTAATAATCACTGGTGACTTTAATGCAAATTTACTCGTACCCAACCATGATAGTGACATTCTGCTACAGTCTTTCGAGTCCCTTGGGCTAAACGTCTTGCCACTTCATCCAACGAATCACACGGCAACATCCGCTACGTGAATAGATCTTGCTATCACGGAAAATCCCGCGAAAATAATAAAATATTGACAATTAGCAGCTCCCGGTATCTCTTCGCACGGTATTATTTACATTGCTTACTCCCTACGTTGCCAAAAACTTAAGCAGAAATTCTTAACTGTCCGCGACTATAAATCTATTAATGAATCACAATTAACGTCTGAAGCCGCACTCCTACCCTGGCACTTAATCGAGCAACTAGGAAATATAGACGATAAAGTTCAGATTTTTAATTCATACATGTCTCAGCTTCTTGAAAAGTTTGCCCCTCGCCGAATCATACGAGTCTCAAAGCCACATGTTGCGTGGCTAACTCCAGAAATAAAATCGATTGTCTCGTCGTGAAAGCATTTATCGTGATTTTAAGAAATCAAAGGATTCCTGTGTACTAATGTGGTATAAATTATTGCGAAATAAAACAAATCAACCAATAAGTAACGCTAAAATTAAATTTGTTCACGACTCAACCAATTCTGCACGCACTCAGTCCTCGATATGGAAAAAATTACGTAACTTAGGTATTGGTAAAAATAAAGATGCGCAACTGCCACCAAACTTGTCCCTTGACGAGCTCAACAACCACTTCATTGAACCACCTACAACCATAGACGTAGGAAGAAAATCTAAAACTGTTGAACATATCCGCAGTCTCAAACTTAATCACACCGCTAATAAAATCTTTGAATTTTCACCAGTCACACAACCACAGGTAGCTAAATCATTACGTGCAATTAATTCAACTGCAACAGGAGATGACGGTGTATCCATATTACTGATAAATAAATTAATTCCTATCATCCTTCCCACTATCACTCATATCTTTAACTGGTCTCTTCTTCAATCTCAATACCCGATCTCATGAAAATCAGCTCTTGTCCGTCCCATTCCCAAGAAAAACAATTCCCACGAAAACGCCGATTTCAGACCAATTAGTCTCCTACCTGTTCTCTCCAAGGCATTAGAAAGACTAGCACACGAGCAAATAACTCACTTCCTTTCGACAAATAATCTTATCGACCCGTTTCAATCTGGTTTTCGTAAATCTATCTATCTATCTATCTACATATTACCCTGCAAGTCACCTTGACGGTGGATGGCAGGGGGTGCCGCGCACCAAGTTCCTAACTAATTATTATTCACAGTTATCTATTGTGGTCACGTATTGTCCTAGGGAAAAAGGACTCCTTATACCTCTCCGTCCTACTATCTATTTCGCGAATCTTGTCGTCATTATCCCTCCGTCCGATATACGTTGGTTGTCGAATAATATCCTTCATTTCATTTACGAATATCTCCGACCTATATTTATCTAGAAGTTTAAGTCTCTCCTGAAATCTACGATCTTTCAACGATGGCCAACTCAACTCTTCAATGAGTAACGTAACGCTCTGTTTTTTATCGTAATTCTTTTTCAGGAATCTAGCTGCTCGCCGCTGTATTTTTTCTAAATCCTTTATGAGTCCCCTCTGATATGGATCCCAAACCGCTGCTGCGTATTCCATTTGAGGTCTAACCAAATATAAATAACAGGATTCTCTCACCCTTTCCGTGCTTTTCCTGACTATCCTACGCACAATACCAACTTCTTATTTGCCGCACCTATCACTCGTCTTATGTGGGTGTCCCAAGACAGGTCACGATTCAAGGTTACCCCGAGGTATTTCACGGATTCCGAAACAGGAATGCTCTCACCATCTATCGAGTAGGTAAACACGGACGATGGGCTTCTAGATTTCCAAAAGTTTAGAACGTTACTCTTTTTCTGATTGATTTCTAGCTGCCATTCCTTGCACCAAACAGATAACGCATCCAGATCATCCTGAAGCTGACGATGGTCGCTAGGACCACTAATTTCTCTATAGACTACGGTGTCATCCGCAAAAAGCCTGATATTACTTTTTACAACTGAGCTGATATCGTTTATATAAAGCAAGAAAAGCATAGGTCCGATCACACTACCCTGCGGCACTCCAGAAACTACATCTGCCATACTCGAGGACTTACCATCGATGACTACTATTTGTTTTCTATTCCAAAGGAAACTACCTCATTATATTTCCCATGATAGGCTGAAAAGCTGAAAATACCTCTATGGATCTTTCTGGGGTAAAATATTCCGAAGGTAAAATAGTCCCCCAATCGGATCTCCGGGTGGGGACTACCCTAGGGGATGCACAGAGGAAATGTAAGATTAATAAGAAAGCAAGTAGTGAGAAATTAAAAATAGGCACATGGAATGTTAGGACTATGAATTCAGGGGGTAAACTAGAGAACCTAAAAAGGGAAATGAGAAGGAATAATGTAAGTATAGTAGGTCTTAGTGAAGTCCGGTGGGAAGGAGAAGGCGAGATAAATTCAGACGAATTTAAGATTATTTACTCGGGAGGGGAGAAAAAGGAAAGGGGAGTGGGGATTATAATGAGAAAAGAGATAGCTGAAAGAATTAGTAAGGTAGTGACAGTTAATGACAGATAAATAGCCGTAAAACTCCAGATGGAGCCAGTGGATATTCTTATAATTCAAGTGTATATGCCAACAACTTATGCTGGCGACGACGAAGTAGATGAAATCTATGAACAGATTATGGAGATATTGGAGGATGAGGTAAATGGAATTGGGAGATTGGAACAGTGTAGTCGGAGAGGGACAGGAAGATAATATAGTGGGAAAATATGGACTAGGGAAGAGAAATGAAAGAGGGGATAAACTTGTGGAATTCTGCCATAGAAATAGACTAATTGTAACTAATACATGGTTTAAGCATCACCAGTGGAGACTTTACACATGGAGAAGCCCAGGAGACCAGGGACGATACGAGATAGATTACATACTAGTCAATGAAAGATTTAGAAATAGCATTAAAAATGTGAAAACACTACCAGGGGCAGATATCGATTCCGACCACAACCTTTTGGTGGCAAATATACAATGTAGACTGAAGAGCGTTAGGAGAAACATAAGAGTTAACAAGAAATGGAACTTAGAGGAACTCCTTAAAAACAAGGAGGCTATTATGACTGAGCTGGAGGAAAGGTTGGGGGAGAGAGCTGAAGAAAATAGGAAGAATATAGATGAGGAGTGGAGATACATCCATAGCAACATTAAAGATGTAATGGATAAGAAGGTAGGAAAGATAACGAGTGAAAGAAACAAAAAACCCTGGATCACAGCAGCCATGCTGCAAAAAATGGAAGAGCGGAGAAAGTGGAAGAACATAAACACTGAAGAAGGCCAAAGAAAGTACAAGGAGTTAAATAATGCTTTAAGATAGGAAACAGATAAAGCAAGAGAACAGTGGATAAATGAAAAATGCGAGGAGATTGTCGAATGTGAAAGAATTTGTAGAACAGACCTCATGTATAGCAAAGCAAGGGAACTATTCAAGAAAAAAGCAAGAAAGATAGGACGTAAAGGAATCATGAACAAAAGTGGTAATATAGTATCGGAGCCAGACAATATAAAGATTGTCTGGAAAGAATACATTGAGGTTCTGTATGACAAAGAAGGAAAGCCAAGAAATATTGAATTAAATGAAAAAGAGGATGTGGAAGAAGATCAGCTAGGACCAAGTATTCTCGAGTCTGAAGTTAAAAGAGCAATTGATGACATGAAAAGAAGGAAGGCTGTTGGGAGTGATGATATACCCGTGGACGTTCTCAAGGTTTTAGGGTCTAAAGCAGTTAAGCAACTCACAAAATTTTTTAACCAAGTATATGATACTGGCATATGGCCTGAAGATTTTTTAGATGTTGTGATGGTACCACTGGAGAAAAAGAACAATGCAAAATGTTGTAAGGATTACAGAACTATTAGTTAAATTTCTCATACAGCTAAAGTTTTAACCAGAATTATAACCAAAAGAACTGAATGTAAAATAGAAAAGGAGCTGCAAGATAATCAGTTTGGTTTTAGAAGAGGAAGGGGGACTAGAGATGCTATAGGATGTATGAGGATGATGACAGAAAGAGCGCTAGAAGTCAATAAAGGTATGTATTTTTGTTTTGTAGATTGGGAGAAAGCTTTTGACCGAGTGAAATGGGATAAAATGCTGGGTATTTTAAACAAAATAGGAATAGATTGGAAAGATAAAAGACTGCTTAAAAACCTTTACTTTGATCAAAAGATTAGAGTCAGGGTTGAAGGAGAAGAAACAGAAAGTACTTAAATAGGGAGGGGAGTGAGGCAGGGTTGTCCTATTTCACCAGCGATATTTAATATTTATTCAGAAACAATAACAGAAGAAGCGTTGATGGAAGAGAAAGGATTTAAGATAGGAGGTGAAAGTATTACCACCATTAAATACGCAGATGATCAGGGCTTAATAGCAGAAACCGAGAAAGAGCTTCAGAGGATGACAGACAGACTAGTGGAGGTTGGCCAACAATATGGAATGAAGATCAATACAGAAAAAACAAAAGTCATGGTGGTTTCAAAGGAACATAAAGAATTAAATATAATGGTAAATGGCCAAAAATTGGAACAAGTAAGTAGTTTCAAATATCTCGGCAGTATTTTAGCACAGGATGGAAGTAGTACACAGGACATCAGAAGTAGGATTGCAATGGCAAAAGCAGCATTTAACGAGAAGAAGGAGCTTCTCACAAGCAAGAAAATAAATTTAGAAACAAGGAAGAAATTAGCAAAATGCTACATATGGAGCATAGCTCTTTATGGTGCAGAGACGTGGACGGTAAGGAGAAAGGAGGAAAAATACTTAGAATGTTTTGAGATGTGGGTATGGAGAAGAATGATGAAAGTGAAATGGACAGAGAGGAAGAGAAACGAAGAGGTATTAGAAATGGTGGGAGAAGAAAGGACGCTAATAAAAACAATCAGGAAAAGAAAAGCAAATTGGATAGGGCACATATTGAGAAGACAGTGTTTACAAAGGACGATCTTAGAAGGAAAAATTAGTGGAAGAAGAGGAAGAGGGAGAAAAAGAATAGGAATATTAGATAATATAAAGCAGGGATATAATACTTATAGAGGTATAAAAGAGGCTTCTAGGGAAAGAGAGAAATGGAGGCAGCGATTCAGTTAAAACCTGTCTTCCGACAGAAGCATGATGATGATGATGATTCCAAAGGAAAGCGCGAACCCAGTTAATGACTTTAACATTAACGCCAAGATTGCCCAATTTTAATAACAACTTACGTTGGGGAACCTTGTCAAAAGCTTTTCTAAAATCAAGGAACACTGCATCGACCTGCTTATTAATTTCGCCGCATGATAAAACATAATTCACAAACAGACCGGGTTGGGTGTCACAGGATCAACCTTTTCTGAAGCCATGTTGACAGCTGACTAAGAGCGATCTACTCTCAAGATAACGCATTGTGTTGCTAACAATAATGTGCTCCAAAATCTTACATGATAATGATGTTAGAGAAATCGGCCTATAATTTTCGGGGTTTTCTTTGTCACCTCCCTTATGAATGGGTGTGACGTGTGCTAGTCTCCAATCATCAGGAACCTCACAGAGGGTAAGAGATTTCTCGAAATCAATCCGAAGGAAAGGAGCTATTTCTTCTGCTAGTTCTTTTAATACACGCGCGGGAATTCCTTCTGGTCCTGGGTTTTTGTTGGGCTTTATCGCACCCAGTTGCTTCGCTATTCCTGCCTCAGAGATTTTAATATCATCCATCCGAGTACATCCATCGGGAATGAGATTATCTTCAAGTCTATCTCCACCTGTAGGGAACGCCTTCGCGAAGTAAACGTTTAGTAGATTAGCTTTATCCTCCCCATCGTGGAGGATGTCTCCGGAATCACATCACAGGGAGGGTATTGAAGGACCCCCTCCCTTGATTTCTCTTACATAGGACCAGAACGCTTTTGGATCCTCCTTGAATTTTGTATTTAATACCTCATTCCGGAAGGTGTTAAATGCGTTACGCATGGTTTTTCTCTCTAATACGCGGGCACTGTTATACTCATGGACTATAGCTGTGCGATACTCATCGGAAGCGGTGGTAGGTATGCTTTTCAATTTTGCGTGGCTACGCCTCTGCCGTCTTAAGGCAATCCTGACTTCCTTATTAAACCAACGAGGTTCTTTCTTATCAGATTTTAACTTACTGGGGATAAATCTATTGATACTTTTTCCTAGTATATCCTTAAACAATAACCATGATGGCTCCATACCTAATCGTTCTGTGTTTTCACGATAACTGACAAAGGTACTTTTGAGATGTAAGCTGAAACTTTTAAAGTCGGCCTTGGCGAAAGCGAAATCGCATAGCACAGCTACCGCTCTATTGAAAATAACGGACGATGCCCACAAAGCAATGGACCAGGGAAAAATCACCTTTCTAACGCTATTGGATTTCATTAAAGCCTTCGACTCCATTGACAAAGACATCCTACTTTGCAAACTCGAACTTTTGCACTTTTAACTCGCTTCTCGAAACTGTTTTCGCTCGTATCTAAATGGCCGCTCTCAAAAGGTTATTACTCATGACTTATCATCTCGTCCCACAAATGTAAATCGAGGCGTTCCACAAGGTTCCATTCTTGGCCCTCTAATTTTCTCTTTGTACATTAATGATATCTCAAATGCCATCACTCACTGTAATTATCACCTATTCGCTGACGATCTCCAAATCTACTATCATTCGCGTGTATCTGACTTCCCCGATGCTATCACTTAAATTAATTCTGACCTAGCCTCACTCTCTCTATGGAGTGCAAACAACTTTCTGAAGATCAACCCCGCAAAAAGTCAGTCTATTATTATCGGTTACCACAAATTGTTGACTTCCATAGATCAGAGTGAATCTCCACTTCTATCATTAGAGGGGTCCACATTGCATTTAAAAAAATCAGTAGTCAACCTCGGTGTCATAGTAGATGAAACTCTCTCCTGGCCTCCTAATACCAACAAAATCTGTAGTACCATAAATTCCTCTTTGCATTCACTCAAAAGACTCAAAAATATTTTATCTAATTCCTTGCGTAAACTCTTACTGACTACACTCCTATTCCCTCACTTTGACTATGGTGATGTTCTTTATAACGATCTACCCTGCGAACTTGCATTAAAGCTACAACGTACGCAAAACTTTTGCATTAGATTCATCTGTGATCTTAAAAAGAGTGACCACATCAGCGAACATTACTATAAACTATCGTGGCTCAAACTTGACGCTCGAAGGAACTTACATATTCTCATGCAAATGTATAAAATCCTAACCTATAACAAACCTGATTACCTCTCTTCCCTCTTCAACGAAATCAATACAGTACACAAGCCTGAAACTAGAGGCAAAAACAACCTCCTTATTCCTCATCACAGGACTGACATCTATAATAAATCCTTTTAAGTATCTGGATGCCGACTCTGGAATAACTTAGATCATAATCTTAAAACATCCCCCTCCTTAAACTCCTTCAAACGTGCCTGCCTCACTCATCTTCTAAAACATCAAAGCAATACTTAATCACCCCCATACACACCTATTTCACCATCTTTACTCAATACTTGCTTTTTATCCTGTTGTACATAAACCTTTAAGATTTCCTGCAACTCTTTTTTTTCGTGTTATTGTTAAGTGTACATTTGATATTTATAGGTTGTTTATTATTCTCATTGATAAATGGGTCTCCTATTTAAATATTGTCATTTCTTTTTTTCTTGTTTATTTTTATGTATTATTATATTTTTAAGCCGCTATGTAAACATTAATTTTTATCTTTTCACTTCATTGTGATAATGTATCGTTTCACATTGTTCTTTCAAGTATCTAGGGTTTTCGCAGGTTTTTTCCACCCCCCTTCACTTCGTGGGTGTATTCCTGCGTGGGTTTTTACTAGGTTGGTCAAGGCAGGTCCTTCCTAGGTTTTTCCCGCAAACACCTTGCCATTCTTAGAAGTTTTCCTGAATATGTACCTACCTATTTCGCACTGTCTGTATTTAGTATATTATTATGTAAATAGTTTTGACGTTAATATTAATACTTTTATAATATAATTTAAAATAGACGATGGGTTAAATGTAAGAGTGGATCTTATGGTCTAAATTTCGCCCAAATAAAGACATCTATCTACAAAACATAATATTGTTAATGTAAACCAATTCATTCAAAATAATTACTTACTCACAAACTGTCATTAGTTGCACAAAAGTATCCCAAAACTTAATAAGAAATCTGATGTGGCCACCACATAACTTTCTCCATATCTGTAATATTTCTAAAAATTCCAAATAGGTTACACAATAATAAATATTTTAAGAAACTATCGAGAAAATTTTGCTTTGCAGAGCAGAAATAAACTCAAACCATAGCCTTCTGATATTGGATACAAGTAGTTGGTGCTTGCGTTCTGCAAGCATTTCATCTGACCCTGATAAACATTAATATTTCAGAGAGATAGCATTATTAGAAATATTTTTTTAATTCAAAATATTTCACCTCTGCACCCAATTTCTATCTTTACTTATTGAAAAATATTTGATTAAAACAATGCCTTAAATTTGCAATTTTTAAGAATATTATACTTTATCCAATTGTAGCATGCGCCGGAATTATATGTGACTATATGAGTAATATGTATTTGGTTGAGATGTGGCTATGTGTGGTGAATCATCGGCCTATAGAGTGGGAGGCTGAGTGTGCGGACGGTGCTGGCTTTGCTTGGTCCGATGAGGTGTCCTCATGATAAGAACTGTAGACATACGCGATATGGAGGATGTGTCACAGAGATGGAGCCATGGAGCGGACCCGGACCCTGCGATAGAGAAAAGAAAAAAAGCACCAAGGAAGACGGATCACGCACCAGTCGGGATGTAATAACCAGAGAGAGAGGATCGGAATCGGAGAAGGACTGGAGGGAGAGACGGGGAACTTATTTTTGCAGCATTAAACTCTGTTATAAGCCTTCTTGATTTCTTCCGCCAAACTACCCTTTTTGCTTTCATTCCTAAGAGGCAGCCGCTCGACGTCGCCAATGTCTCGCCGAAGACGACGGGATACGACACAATGTAAGGTGCTATTTCCACACATTTTTGACAAATTTGAAGTTGTAGCACATCTAGAAGTGAAATAATATTTATTTAATTGTTTAAATTTCGAAAGTTTAATGCGGCCGCAATAACACTTTGTTGGAGATTTTCAAATGTTTGTTAGTTTACATGCACTGAGCTCTACTTAACTTTAAAATTTCAGCTTCCTAGCTTGCCTCAAAGTACCTAAACATTTATCTGTTAGTTTAAACTTTAAGAATTTTTAACAGCCAAAGAAATTAAAATATCAAAATTTTTATAATTTTTATTTCGTTTTTTCACAAAATCTACCGGTAAAAAAATTTCAGCTTCGTAGCACATTCGATAATACATAAACCTCAAAAATATGTTTAAACCAATTGCGAATTTTTAGCGGTCGAATTTTTGAACTTTTTCAAAATTTCCTTTTTTTTATGTATAATTTTCTACAAAATGATTTCAAAAACACAAACCTACAGCATATAGTTTTCAAGATAAAAATTATTAAACTTAATGTTCAAATGGGGTTAAAACAACCCCTAAAAAATTACAATTTTAAAAATTATGATTTTTATAGTTGGCTATGTGATCATTATAAAATGGAAGATCTTGTTCAAAAGTACTCACCATTAGCAATTTTGAATTTATCTTTTCTCTCACAAGCTATTATCCATTTCGAATTGAAAAGAACATTTTTCGGATACTTTTAATATTTCACTACTTGTTGCGCCTTGGATTTGGTATAATTATTACAGCCATAAGCTGCACAAGACGGCATTATAAAACAGTACATCTACATCTACATCTACATCTACATATTACCCTGCAAGTCACCTTGACGATGGATGGCAGGGGGTGCCGCGCACCAAGTTCCTAACTAATTATTATTCACAGTTATCTATTGTGGTCACGTATTGTCCTAGGGAAAAAGGACTCCTTATACCTCTCCGTCCTACTATCTATTTCGCGAATCTTGTCGTCATTATCCCTCCGTCCGATATACGTTGGTTGTCGAATAATATCCTTCATTTCATTTACGAATAAAAATGTAGAATGTCAACTGAATTTATAACAATAATAACGGAATATAACAACGATAACAAAATGTAACTACAATAACAATAAAGCAGTAAATCACAAACACGACGCAACTCTCCCTCCAGAATCCACGGAAGCACACAGGCCTAATGTTAATTCTATCCTGAATCTGACGTCACATGACGTCGCTTTGGCCTGCGCATGACTTCACCATTTAGTCTTTCCACCATGGGTGTTAGTCTGGACAGAAAGCCGGATTTCAGCGCCCATGCCCGCAATATGATCCACAAAGCTGCAGGGAGACGAATAGCCCTCACACCACTGTCGTCCTCACACTATATGTTCAACAAGAAAAAGCTCCACCTCTACAATGGGTATACGGACGTTTCACCCAAAGCACTTCACCAACGGGTCATTTCACCCATATACTCTTCAGCAACGAGGTTTTCACCCACAGACACTTCTTCCACGGGTCATTTCACCCATATACTCTTCACCAACGAGGCGTTTCACCCACAGACACTTCTCCCACGGGTCATTTCACCCATATACTCTTCATTAACGAGACGTTTCACCCACAGACACTTCTCCCACGGGTCATTTCACCCATATACTATTCATTAACGAGGCGTTTCACCCACAGACACTTCTCCCACGGGTCATTTCACCCATATACTCTTCATTAACGAGACGTTTCACCCACAGGCACTTCTCCCACAGGTCATTTCACCCATATACTATTCATTAACGAGACGTTTCACCCACAGACACTTCACCAACGGGTCATTTCACCCATATACTCATCAGGAACGAGTTTTTCACCCACAGACACTTCTCCCACGGGTCATTTTACCCATATACTCTTCACCAACGAGACGTTTCACCCGCAGACACTTCACCAACGGGTCATTTTACCCATATACTCTTCACCAACGAGGCGTTTCACCCACAGACACTTCTCCCACTGGTCATTTTACCCATATACTATTCATTAACGAGGCGTTTCACCCACAGACACTTCTCCCACGGGTCATTTCACCCATATACTATTCACCAACGAGGCGTTTCACCCACAGACACTTCTCCCACGGGTCATTTCACCCATATACTCTTCATTAACGAGACGTTTCACCCACAGACACTTCTCCCACGGGTCATTTCACCCATATACTATTCATTAACGAGGCGTTTCACCCACAGACACTTCTCCCACGGGTCATTTCACCCATATACTCTTCATTAACGGGACGTTTCACCCACAGGCACTTCTCCCACAGGTCATTTCACCCATATACTATTCATTAACGAGACGTTTCACCCACAGACACTTCACCAACGGGTCATTTCACCCATATACTCTTCAGGAACGAGTTTTTCACCCACAGACACTTCTCCCACGGGTCATTTTACCCATATACTCTTCACCAACGAGACGTTTCACCCGCAGACACTTCACCAACGGGTCATTTTACCCATATACTCTTCACCAACGAGGCGTTTCACCCACAGACACTTCTCCCACTGGTCATTTTACCCATATACTATTCATTAACGAGGCGTTTCACCCACAGACACTTCTCCCACGGGTCATTTCACTCATATACTATTCATTAACGGGACGTTTCACCCACAGACACTTCTCCCACGGGTCATTTCACCCATATACTCTTCACCAACGAGACGTTTCACCCACAGACACTTCTCCCACTGGTCATTTCACCCATATACTATTCATTAACGAGGCGTTTCACCCACAGACACTTCTCCCACGGGTCATTTCACCCATATACTCTTCACTAACGAGGCGTTTCACACACAAACACTTCACCCACGAGAAATTCCATCTAAAGAACTTTCATCAATGCCTTTTCACCTATAGGTTTTTCGCCCACAATCCAGTTCACCCACATTACGTTTTACCCAAAGATCTTTCACCCATAATTGTTTCATCAACGATTCTGCTCACCCAAAGACTTATGAACGTCACTAATGTACATATGCTTGTTACTTTTATAATAAATTTAAGAATAATACTTATCTTAATTTTATTATTTGTTTTTTATGTTTCTATTGGCTTTGGATTTTTAGTTTTTTCGTCATTGCTGAAAAGCACTATTATCTTCGTGATGTCCGTCCATCCATACGTCCGTAAGCATATATCAGGAAAGAATTGGCTGAACCGATTTCTACCAAATTTTGTTCATAGAATACTCACACAAATTAATGACCAAAATGACATATTTCGACTGGATCGACTCAGCACGGTTGTTTAACCATGCAAAAAAGGCGATTTTTCGTTTTAAAAAGTATTTAGTTTATTTTCTCAGTCATTTTGTTAATTTTCAATTCTTCGTTTTAGTGTTTAAGTGAGTAATTATGCCAAAAACGACGAAAATCTGAATTTTGCAAGAATTGGCAACGCCGAGAATTAGCAGCATAGGGAAATAAAATGGGATAGCGATTCTCCCTTAAGAACACGTAGCGCACGGAAGACGTGAAACGCACAATAGTAAGTGTAGAATGGAAATAGCGTTTTTAACATAACATCATCCTTTTATCTTTAATATGATATTCTTTATTTGTTTAATAAAGTGAAGTACATTATAGAAACTGTTATTTTTAGAGGAATGAACTTTCTGTATCATATCACGGAATGAAATGATTAATTGAAAATACATTTGACAGAGTGTTTCACAAGCACAGCCATTTACCCATATGCCACTTCGTCCATTCTTTCCTTATAAAGCTATGCCCTTACAAGATGAAATTATAAATGAAAGAAAACCAATTGTTGTTGTTTTATTTAATGGTTATAGGACATGGCATTACAATGAAAATAATGCACGTAATCCTTTTTAGAAAGGTCTTTTGATTTTGTTCCAGATTCGAATACTAATTTTCGAGGAATCTGATTGTTTTTATTTACTCATTGATTTTCAATTAATTCATTAGCCAAAATATACCTAATGCGTTGTAAATAAGCTTTATATTACGATATATGTTAATTTGCGTAATACTTATTTATTATTAAATATGTCAATGCGCGACCCAAATTGTATGAAAAGTCAGAAACTTTTTACATATATAAATTTGGCGTAAAAAAATACCATGTAAAACATATTGCGATTAAGCGTCATTTTACTTAAACGACAATATCGCCATAATCAAAACAAATTTGGCAACTGAGCGGGATCAGAGAATGAGAGAGCTATAGGGAAAAGCAATGGAAAAGAGAGAATTAGCGATAGCCCATACTGTCAACTAAGTGTGGAACGCACTATAGTTTCGACAACATTTATCAACTTAACAGTTTAAATATCGCTATCTGATAAAGAGAGTAGTCCAAATAATTTCCCCTGAGAATTCAGCGTAATGTTTTTGACGTTTTAATTGTACTGTAACGCGCGGGCGGGAGTAGCGTGATTGCTGCCACCACCTGAGGTTTAATGAGGGTCAGGACCTCGCGAGGGTTCTTGCCCTGGGGGCGTTGTGAGAGAGAAACACAAAAAATGCTTCCTCCTTTTAGTCCGCGAATGACGGCCTCCCAAATGGTGCCGCACCACGTCTTCCTCTTCGCGAACTCTACGGATCGCTCTCTCGGTCCGCCTCTCGATACTCTCCACACTCAGTCACCCTTCTCCCTGACCGCTCCTCGGTCCGCTCCCTTCGCACGCCGTCCCGACACTCGCTCACCGCCTTCTCGTGCACGATGACCCCTTTTGAGAGAAGGCGTCCTTTTCCACCACCATCTAGAAGGGTCAAGGTGCCCCATTCTCTTCGTCTCTTGTCTTGGTGGTCCATACTCGGAAACACAAAAGGGTCCAGGGTTATGTGGTGGAACCATAACCGCCTATGCCTTCCCGGAAGAACACAGCAGGGGAAGAACGGCCGCTTCTCCGAATACCCTCCATAAATTTAGAGGGACAGTCCAGCCGTTTACCCGGCTCATTACATTACTCCCCCCTTTTTAAAATTAATTTGGGGGTTTCCCACCAATTGCATTTAAAAGCTATCCAAATTAAAATTAACAACATTAATGCATTAAGTCCGACAATCCATAATTTAAATACACTTGATGCCCAAACAATCAAAACATTCCCATTACATTTAAAACACCATTAAAAGAAGGATACAATATTGCTACATAATAAAATCGTAATCTTAGCTCTTTTGAAATTACAGGTTTTCAATTGTTCGTGTTTTCAAAATCATCCATCAGTCACATACGACTTACACGGAATTCCACTATTAATACCACCTTCGCAATAATTTACAAAAAGTACTCTCTTCACAGACACAGCACAAACATATATTTAGGACGTTGATGCTGTAGCGAAGTATAATTTTCGGTGCAAAAACATCCACTGATATGCTAAGTGCTAATGACAAAATATAGATAGAATATAGAAATATAGAAAAATAACAATCCAACAGGTTAAATTTGACCAGATTTAAGTAATACCACAATACAGAAATACACCTCATAGGTGAAGGCAATTCGAAACGAAACTTAGTTAATGTCAGTTAAATCACATCCAATAGTTACTATCACTCTTCCGGCTCCCGGTAGGTCAATGTCCACTCAACACTGAATAGTTTCTGCTGGGTAGAATGGAATGGCCACCTGCGTCGACTTCTCCTCTCGGTGCTCAGCTGTGCGTCTCGTCGCTCGGGAGGCTACTATCGGAATGGGCTGTCACGTGACGCCGGTGGTGAAGGAGGGAGGTAATGACGTCAGGCGGGTAATTCGAAATGGTTGAATTATTCCCGATGATTGGTCGCTTTTCTACTGTTCTTGCATAACCATGGGAAAGAGGGAAGGTTAAAGAGGTGAGGGGTAATTAGGGTATATAAAGAAGAGAGGCACCCCGGGAGGGCGTGTCGACCGTGGCGTGGCGTTCGTGGGCGTGTCGTTCAGTCCGGCGATATCACGAATATCGGCGATATTCGAACTAGCGATATTCGTACTTGCATGTTCGTACATGCGATATACGATAGCGGCGATATTCGAACTAGCGATATTCGTACTTGCATGTTCGTACATGCGATTCGTTTCGAACTAGCGATATTCGTACTTGCATGTTCGTACATGCGATATACGATAGCGGCGATATTCGAACTAGCGATATTCGTACTTGCATGTTCGTACATGCGATTCGTTAAGTGCTATCGTATAAGTGCGGGAGTAAAAAGGGAGGGGAGGAAAAAAATCGCCACAATGCAATAGGAGTTTAATTTCATGGGTTGGAGACGATGGGTCCACGACTTCTCAAGAGGTAGGGGCTGCGTGGGGGTTTCGGCGAGGGTGGAGAAGGAGTTTCGCCGATTGATGTGGGTCTCTCGTCCTCTGTCCAGACTTGGGGCTCGGAGGTGGGGGTAGGTTCGGCAGTCTCTGCATGAGGTAAGTGAGGGAGGTTCGCATAGTTGTAGGGAGGCTCAGGCTCTTGCGTCTCTTGTCGCGGTCTAGGAGGTTCCCTTTTCGGAGTCGTGAGACCTTTTGCTATCTTCAGTCGGTCGGCGTGGACCAACTGACGATCTCTAGCGTTATAAATCGCTTCAATTTCAAAATTCACGGCCCCCTTCTGTTCCACTATGCGATACGGTCCCCTCCACCGCTTGGAGAGTTTTCTCGTCCGTCCCGGGATTAGGACGGATTGTTGCAAATAAACCCGATCGCCCACTCGGAATGTGACATTCCCGGACCGCTTATTATATTCGCGAACCTGTCTCTGGCCGCTCTCCCTTAGGCACTCGCAGACCCTCTGGAAGCCGAGGTTCAGCCGCGCTTTCAATTCTGCCGCGTAATCAGCATGTGTCCCGTAATTAATTTCTAGTGGAGAAAAGATATCATCGAAGGGCAGCTCTATATCCCTTCCGTGAATAAGGAAATAGGGCGTTTCCTTAGTGGAGCTATGTACCGTACTTCGATATGCTAAAAGGGCGAACGGAAGCCAGTCGTCCCAATCTCTTTGATTGTCCCTCACAAAATGGGACATTATATCCATAAAAGTCCTATGGCTTCTTTCCACTAACCCGTTGCAGGCCGGATGATACGCGGTGGTTTGTAATTTTCTTATTCCCAACAGCGCACAAATCTCTCTCATCAACTGGGAGGTGAAATTCGCTCCTCTATCCGTCAACAATTGCCTGGGGACCCCATACCTCACGATTATGTTCTCCACAAAAGCACGAGCAATTGTCTCTGCCTTTTGGTCTGTCAACGGAATCACCTCGGGATACTTGGAGAACGCGTCTTGAAATGTCAATATAAACTTGTTTCCCTTATCGGTGGTCACTAGCGGACCCACTACATCCATAGAAACTCTCTCAAAGGGGCGCGTCACTTCTTCAAATCGCTGGAGGGGGGCCCGTTTCCGGTTCGGCGGAGTTTTCCGCTCGTTGCAGGAGACGCAAGCTTGGCAGTAGCGGCGCACTTCTGCGGCCATCCTCGGCCACCAAAATCTTGCCCCAATGGCATTTGTGGTACGTTGGATGCCCAAGTGCCCCGCCCATGGTGAGTCATGGTAGGCGCGTAAGAGTCGCCGCTTCATGGAGGCGGGGGCGACTTTCTGATCATGCCGTTGTCCTCCTCCTTTTAGACGATAAAGAACCCCGTCGTCATCTTTGTAAAAGGTCCCGATTAATTTTCCTCTTTCCAAGTCCTTAAAAACTCCTTTAATATACGTATCCTTCCTTTGTTCTTCCTCGATTAGCTGCCGATCCCAAATCGGTTCGTACAACGGCTGAATTGAATTAATCGGTGCGCGTGATAATACGTCGGCGTTTACATGGTTTTTCCCTGGTCGATGCTGAATGTCGAATTCGTATTCGCTGAGGAGCAGCGACCAGCGAGTTAAGCGGGAAGACGGGTCTTTTAAAGTCAGCAGCCACCGCAATGGCCGGTGATCGGTAACAATCGTGAATTTCCGCCCATATAAATAGCACCTGAAATATTTGATAGCCCACACCACAGCCAAACATTCCCTTTCCGTGGTGCTGTAGTTAGTCTCCGCCTTATTCAGCTGTCTGCTCGCATAAGTAACCACATGCTCGCGGCCCTGCTTCTTTTGGGAATGGACCGCGCCTAAAGCCGTACCTGATGCATCGGTCGCAAGGATAAAAGGCTCTCCAAAGTCCGGGTATTGCAAAACGGGCTTATTACAAAGAGCATCGCACAAGGCTTTGAATGAACCTTCCGATTCCCTCGTCCAGCGGAATTCTCTTTCCTTCTTAGTCATTTCAGTGAGGGGTTTGGCCAAGGTGGCGAATTTCTTGATAAATCTGCGATAATAACCCACTAAACCCAAAAATCCTCGCAGTTCTGTGACATTCTTCGGGAGGGGAAACTCGCGAATGGCTTTTATCTTCTCGGGGTCGGGCTTCACGCCTTCAGACAATATTAAATGACCCAAGTACTTGACAGTTGTCGCCATGAATTGACACTTACTCGGTTTCAACTTTAACCCTGCCTCCCGTAAGCGATCTAACACCCCTCGTAGCCGCTGATTGTGTTCTTTAATGTCGCGACCGAAAACGATGATATCGTCAAGGTAGACAAGGCATTGGTGCCCACGAAGACCTGTGAGTACAGCATCCATCAACCTTTGAAAAGTGCTTGGCGCATTCGCGAGACCGAACGGTATGCGTATATATTCATAGTGGCCGTATGGCGTTGTGAAGGCCGTTTTCTCGCGGTCCTGGGGTTCCATCTCTATCTGCCAATACCCGCTCGCTAAATCCAAGGTGGTGAAATATTTAGCGTCTCCTAGATGATCAAGGGTCTCTTGAATGTTAGGGAGTGGATAAACGTCTCTTTTCGTTACACTATTAAGCCCTCGAAAGTCCGTGCAAAAACGCATTTTTGCCTCTCCTCCATCGCTCTTCTTGGCCACCAACACTACCGGGGCACTCCATGGTGAGATCGATTCTTGAATAACCCCCTCCTGAATCATTTCCTCTATATGCTCCTTAATTAGTCCCCTCTGGCTGTGAGGCACGCGATACGGGGGCTTGGATATCGGGGCAGCATCCCCGGTATTTATTCTGTGCTTCACTCGGTGCGTGCAACCGAGACCAGTGCCGAGGGCCTGAAAAACATCTGAATATTCTTCCAAGAGGTCCTCTAAAGATCGTCTTTCCTCCATAGGTAGGGCTTCGAGTCTCTCTCGGATCTCCTGAACAAGATTAATCTGCTCCTCGTCGCGAATACCCTCTCGATGCCGATCTCCTTCCACCTCCGCCAAAGATCCCACTATGGTATTTGCTGTTAACCTTATTTCCGAGGTGGTAAGATTACTTATTCTTACCGGAACAAGGAGGTCCTCCCTCTCTTTAAATACTCCGCGGCCCACAATCATTCCATGTACCAGAACTTCCATCGGCTCCATTATTAATTCCTCGCCCTCCCCACGAGGCAGATGATGGCGGCCGGCAGTTATCATTTCACTCCTCGGGGGTAGCAATATTTCCTCGCAGACTCGCACGTAGTCTTCTCTTCCTCCTTTTTTTGGCTCCTTCCCCCCTCCATTGCCACACCTCGCGGGAGTCACCCCTCGGACGTCATTCCCCACTTCCGTATCACTTGCCATCGCGGTTATTTCCCCGTCTCTTCTTATTCCGTCGGACACCCCATCCCCGTAATCTCTCTCAACATTCGCTCCCTGTACTTTAAGAGTTCCCCCATCTACTTTCAAAATTCCCCTCCGTACATCGATTATAGCACCTATTCGATGTAAAAGGTCCCAGCCTATAATTCCATTGATAGCTAACCCTATCTCATCACTACACACATGGAAAGGGTGGGCCACTACCTTACCGAATATGATGAGGTTCATTTTCGTCTCGCCAATCAGCTGTAGACGATGCCCTGTTACTCCCACGAGGCGCGTGGTGATGGGATTAAATTCTTTTCTCCGCATGGCTCCTTCTTTAATTAGGGATATCGAAGCCCCGGTGTCGATGAGGAGGTCAATCTTTCCGCGAACGCTCCCCGGCGCCTCTACTTCCACGACTTGCCCTCCGATTCCTCTCCCGGCAATGGAAGGCACCACTATCTTCTGCCCCCGAATCCCTTTCACTTTTGCCGTGTCCGGCGTGTCACCTCCGCGATCAGGGGGCGTGGCGCGGAGGGGATCCCGTTTGGGTGAAGCGGTCCTCTTGGTTCGCCGTACTCTCGGGACGTTCTGGGCGGGTCCATGCATTCTCGCGCCATATGTCCGGGTTGTCCACAACGAAAACAAGCGAAGGTCGGCGGAGAGTGGCAATCTCGGGCAAAGTGGCCTGTCCGTCCGCATGAATAGCATGCGACCCTTGCTCTCGGTCGGAGGTCTGTCATCCTTGGGGAGGGGCGCGAGTCCTCGACCGCTTCCTCTTCTTTGGTGGCCGCGAAGCATCGTCGGGGTGTGGCCATTGCTTCGTTCTGCTCCTCAAGCGCGGAAACTCGAATGGCTTCCTCAAATGTCGAAGGATCCCTTGACAAAACAAATCTCCTCGCGTAATCCCTTCAAATACTGCGCCAAGAGCGCCTCTTCCAGGATTTTATATCTGAGGGCGTTCTCCTGTGGGTCCTCGCTCATATTCCGCAGAGTATTCTGCCCCACTAAACGAAGTCGGGTGGCATACGCCCGCACGCTTTCACCCGGCTTTTGTAGGCAATCCGTAAACCTACTCATCGCCACTGAGTGCGGTTCCTTCGCCTGGAAGCGTTCTAATAGAGCCTCCTTTAATTGCCCCCACGTAAATCCCGCCTAAAGGGTTCTCAGGAGGAGCTGTGCACTGCCTTTCACCTTCAATTTGGCGATCGCCACAATCTGCATATCATTCCACTGCCCCAGCATCGCCACCTGGTCCATCGAGTCAATGAAATCACCAACTCTCGCATCGTTCCCATCGCCGGAGAAACTATCCACTAAATGGATCAAGTCACCGATGTTCGCGGTGGCCATGATTTCTCAGGAGCAGTCCGACACGTTCTCGATTGAAACTTCACAATCTAACTTTACACTCCACAATCCTTGTCACTGTCTCTTCCACTCTCTTACTCTATCTCTCTCACTCTCTCTCTCTCTCACTCACTCTCTCATTGAGTCCTTCTCACTGTCAATCTCTCTCTATCACCGACTTTCTCTCTCACTGCACCGGTGCGTGATCCCGCAGGAGCACCACCGTCCCCGGGCGTACGTAACGATACTTGTTAATCCCACCGCTGCCACCATATGTAACGCATGGGCGGGAGTAGCGTGATTGCTGCCACCACCTGAGGTTTAATGAGGGTCAGGACCTCGCGAGGGTTCTTGCCCTGGGGGCGTTGTGAGAGAGAAACACAAAAACTGCTTCCTCCTTTTAGTCCGCGAATGACGGCCTCCCAAATGGTGCCGCACCACGTCTTCCTCTTCGCGAACTCTACGGATCGCTCTCTCGGTCCGCCTCTCGATACTCTCCACACTCAGTCACCCTTCTCCCTGACCGCTCCTCGGTCCGCTCCCTTCGCACGCCGTCCCGACACTCTCTCACCGCCTTCTCGTGCACGATGACCCCTTTTTTCCACCACCATCTGGAAGGGTCAAGGTGCCCCCTTCTCTTCGTCTCTTGTCTTGGTGGTCCATACTCGGAAACACAAAAGGGTCCAGGGTTATGTGGTGGAACCATAACCGCCTATGCCTTCCCGGAAGAACACAGCAGGGGAAGAACGGCCGCTTCTCCGAATACCCTCCATAAATTTAGAGGGACAGTCCAGCCGTTTACCCGGCTCATTACAGTACTACGCACGAATATTTTTTGGAAAAGAATACGCTTTGTAAAGATAATTTCTACATCAAACAGACCATTTAAGAAAATGAATTTTTACACTCGCATATTATTTTGTAGAAGAATGTGCTTTGTATTTGCAATTTCAACATTCAATAGACTGCAACTTAAATAAAACGCATTATTATAAGTACGTAATTTTAACTACCTTAGCTTTGGTAAAATAGTCCATTTAATATTAAAAGTTTTCTTCCTCTTTCCGTTTCTGTGTATTGTTTACGTTGCTACAATAATAATTAAATAATAATTATCTTGATATTCTATTATATTAGTAAAGGATTCCTTCTATAATAGATTCAATTGAATTTTTAGCATTTAAACTGAAGCATGGACCAAAAACAATGAGTGAAACGTTATGTGGGTGAACTGGATTGTGAGCGAAAATCCTATGTGTGAAAAGGCATGTATAACTTCTCGTGAGTGAAGTGTCTGTGGGTGAAACGTCCCGTGGGTGAATAGTGTAGGTGTGAAATGACCCGTGGGAGAAGTGTCTGTGGGTAAAACGTCCCGTGGGGAAATTGCTTTGGGTGAAACGTCATGGAACCTACAATGCGGTCATCAGGACAGCACTCACGTATGCATCCCCCGCATGGAGCTGCAGACTGAGAGGTGCTGCCATGAAATCAGTTGAGGTCGCTGAAAGAACCTGCCTGCGAAAGATTCTTTCTCTTGGCTGGGTAATACCTAATGAGACCAAATACGAAATACTGGGCGCAACAACAATAAAGGAATTTATGAAGACCACAGAACAGCGTTTCTTCAAAGGGCTGGAGAAGAAAATATCCGAAACTCTTCGCGAAATTGAAGAGAATCGTCTCCAACCGTGGGATAGGCACATAAGGCCAATCACTGCAAGGGAAAATGAGAAGGACATCCCTCCCAAAAGAAGGAATAATTAACGGGCCCCGGATAGCCCACTCCGTCCGGTAGAACTAGCGGTAAAAACCACGATCGCAGACAAGAAAAAACCGACAGGCTACCTTGGTCATTAATAAAATAAACAAGGTGTCTCTTAAGGGTTGAAGTCCTACGAGGCTCATCGCACCACACTTTTTCTTAAATGCGGCCCATAGAAGCACCGCGGCTTTAAATGCGACTTGCCGAGATACTCGGAAATTATAGTGCAGTCCGTCATCGGAAAAATGTTGCAAACCTCTGCTTAGGAAGTGAAAGTCACGACAGACGAATGCTTCTATCGCTTGGCTGGTAAAGAACGCCTAACAATATCAATATAGTATACTTACTTCAGTCTGACTTGATGGGACCGTTTGGGACTGGACGCTCTATGGATTTCAATTGTTTCCAGATAGTTGATGTGTCGCCTTTTAACTCTCTTGGTTATAGGAAATATTCGGGTTTCGACTCCTTGCCTGGCGCAGTAAATTGCATTGCATACTTTCTTTTACATAACTGTCTTACGAATACATTCGCAATTTTTTCTCAAATATAATAAAATTATCCTCTAAACATCGTATTTCTTCAGGGTTGTATTTATCTAATTTAGTGGTTCCCAATCTTTTTTATCGTATTACTCCTGTAGCCATCTGTTACATCAGTTGCTGCCCTAACAGCGAAAGAGCATTAACTAAAAAGCCACGTCTAACTTCATTCAACGATCTTCTGGTTAACAACTTTATAGGGTTCCTTCAATTTTATAGGCGATTCGAAACTTTTCAAATTGTGAAAAACAATATATAATCGACGTATAAGTGACTCACGGGAAGTATAATCACATTACGCTATTAACCCTAGTTTCAGTTACATCACAGGCATCGCCGGGTAATATTTACCCGGCCCATAAAAAATTGAAAAGTTCTAATCACAATTTATTCATGAAAATTTTTGAGCTTATAAATTATTATTTTTACTAAAGAACTGGAAATGTATCATATAAGAAAGCATGCATAAATGTCCGTAATTTAAAGTTCAAAAACGGTTACAAAAATTATTGTGAAAAATCACTACTGTACTCTATGCCTTGTACGTGAAATATTCTACAGCTAGACGTAAACCAATTGTCGGTAGTGATGTTCCTGTTACTTTGATGATATTTTCTGGTTAGCCCCTTAGTGAACTAATGCCCTAATACCACGTGAGGTATTTTAGTTGTATGCTTCCCCAGGTAAGGTATAGCACATAACATATATTTTGATTCAACATCACAAGTCATCACTAATTTTATACCATACTTCGCTGGTTTATTAGGTATAAACATTCTGAACGGACACTTCCCACGAAAGCCAAGAAGCTGCTCATCCACAGTAATATATTCTGCAGGTGAGTAATTTTCCTGACATATGTCAATAAATAAGTCCCACAATTCTCTTATGGGTGCACATTTGTCCGTCTGCCTCCTAACCTCCCTTGTAGCTGGGCTATCAAACCTAAGGTAACGCAGGAGGGGGCAAAAACTACGCTCAGGCATTGCTGCACGGTAGATAGCAGACCCCGTAGCACTCCACATATCAGATGTTGTAAGGTGATTGTCTATTTGTGCTCCACTAAATATTAGAACACCCAAGAGTGCTTTTAATTCCTCTCTTGTTGTTGTTATTGCATAAGAAGTAGTGTTTATTGAAAACATTTGAGCAACAGAATTAATGTGAACATTAGTCCATCTCACCATTATATCTGTCATAATATCATCAAAGAACAAACTCAGGCAACTTTGCGTGTTATCCGCTAACCTAGCAGCTGCAATTGGCCCTGTTGATAAAGCACGCATGATATTGCGACTAGGGATATGTGAAGAAGTTCGTGTGAGTGGTTGAGTAGTCCACCTGTAGCCATTCTTCTCTCATAATGATTTCTTTTCAAACTTGTCCAAATATTCATTGTGCATGTTGCCTTTCCCTGGTGGTAGTGCCTGCAGCAACAGAAGGAGGATCATTTGCATCATTTTCACTGCTACCTGAGTCAAGCCGTGGTACATATTCTTCACTGTCATCACTATCATATAATAATTAAGCTTCCAGTTCATCTGCATTTTCATCACTAGATTGATACATATCCTTTCTAATGTTCTCTTCAGTCATAGAACGTTTTTATAGCCATTGAAGGTTAACTTTAAAATATGTATATCTACATCTACATTATACCCTGCAAGTCACCTTTTTGGTGGATGGCAGGGGGTGCAGTGCACTAAGGGTCCATAGTTTTCCTACGTTATCTTTTCCTATTATGGTCTCATATCGTCCTAGGGAAAAACGATCCTCTATATCGGTCCGTTCTACAGTCGATCTCGCGAATCTTATCCTCACTGTCCTGCCTTCCGAGATACGTCGGGCTCTGATAAGTCCTGCTACCCCATTCGCTAGTCCCTCCGACATAAATTTTTCGAGTAGTTTAATTCTAGCCTGCAGCCTACGTTCCTCTAACGATGTCCATTTCAGATTTTCTATTAATGATGTTACGCTTTGTTTACTATCGTAATTCATCTTTACAAATCTAGCTGCCCTGCGCTGAACCTTTTCTATCTCGTTAGTGAGTCCCTTTTCGTAAGGATCCCACACAGCTGAAGCATATTCGACCTGCGGTCGAACCAAGGATAAATAACAATTCTTTCACTTTTTTGGAGCTATTTCGAACTATTTTCCCTATAAAGGCCAGCTTTTTGTTAGCACCTATTAATCAGCGAATGTGGGTGTCCCACGAGATATCACGATGGATCGTGACTCCGAGATATTTAATCGAGTCTGAAACTGGAACCTCTACTTCGTCCAACGAATAATTATTATCCAACGAGATACTCTTGGTTCTCCAGAAGTTGATGACGCAGCTTTTCTTTTGGTTGATCTCTAACTGCCATTCCTTACACCATGCAGAAATAGCTTTTAGGTCATTTTGGAGATACTGGTGGTCTTTCGAATTGCTTATTTCTCTATAGATGACGGTGTCGACCGCGAAAAGACTAATTTTACTTCTGACTACTGATCTGATATCTTTTATATAAATTAGCAATAATAACGGACCAATTACACTACCCTGCGGAACGCCAGAGACAACCTCCACTAAGTTTGAAGATTTCCCATTTATAACAACCTTCTGATTCCTATGATTTAAAAATTCACGGATCCAACTAACGATTTTAGAATTAACGCCTAAGGTTTCTAATTTCGTTATTAACTTCCTGTGAGGTACCTTATCAAAGACTTTCGTAAAATCGAAGAAGATGGCATCGACCTGCGTATTCTTTTCTCCGCTTCTCAGTATACAATTAACAAAAAGACCCAGCTGAGTGTCACATGACCTACCTTTCCTGAAGCCGTGTTGACAATCATCTAACAATAAATTACTATCAAGAAATCGCATTATGTTGCTAAAGAGTATATGCTCGAGAATCTTACACGATATCGAAGTTAAAGAAATCGGCCTGTAATTTTCTGGGTTATCCTTGTCGCCGCCCTTATGAATTGGGGTAACGTGCGCTAACCTCCAGTCGCTAGGGACCTCTGCGCGAGAATTGGATTTCTCGAAGATTATCTGAAGAAAAGGTGCTATTTCTTCAGCTAATTCTTTTAAAATGCGAGCAGGAATTTCTTCGTGGCCAGTGGCTTTGTTATGTCTGATGGAACTTAATTGCTTTGCTATTCCCACCTCATAAAATACTATATCGTCCATTAGGCCTCCCCTTATTGCGTATGTATATCATATATGTATATCAGTGTCCGTAATTGAAATAAATATCAATCTCGATATAATATTATCTGAAAACCCCAAATATAGTATCAGTATCACACCACGAATAATCAGCGTCATGTTTTGTACGAATAAAATGCGAAAAAGCTGTACATGGGCGAATTGAGCGACAGTTTTTAACGAATGAAAACTTTAACGAAGATTTGAACGGTGAAAATTGAGTTTATCGAAATTATATAATGATTCAGTACTTACACAAAAACAACACGTAGTTGGCATTGCTTGGTAAATATTACCCTATCCAAATAAAACACAAAGGAGATGGAGCTCAGCACGGCGCAAACACTTATCACCGAGAATTGGATTTCTCGAAGATTATCTGAAGAAAAGGTGCTATTTCTTCAGCTAATTCTTTTAAAACGCGAGCAGGAATTTCTTCGTGGCCAGTGGCTTTGTTATGTCTGATGGAACTTAATTGCTTTGCTATTCCCACCTCATAAAATACTATATCGTCCATTAGGCCTCCCCTTATTGCGTATGTATATCATATATGTATATCAGTGTCCGTAATTGAAATAAATATCAATCTCGATATAATATTATCTGAAAACCCCAAATATAGTATCAGTATCACACCACGAATAATCAGCGTCATGTTTTGTACGAATAAAATGCGAAAAAGCTGTACATGGGCGAATTGAGCGACAGTTTTTAACGAATGAAAACTTTAACGAAGATTTGAACGGTGAAAATTGAGTTTATCGAAATTATATAATGATTCAGTACTTACACAAAAACAACACGTAGTTGGCATTGCTTGGTAAATATTACCCTATCCAAATAAAACACAAAGGAGATGGAGCTCAGCACGGCGCAAACACTTATCACCGAGAATTGGATTTCTCGAAGATTATCTGAAGAAAAGGTGCTATTTCTTCAGCTAATTCTTTTAAAACGCGAGCAGGAATTTCTTCGTGGCCAGTGGCTTTGTTATGTCTGATGGAACTTAATTGCTTTGCTATTCCCACCTCATAAAATACTATATCGTCCATTAGGCCTCCCCTTATTGCGTATGTATATCATATATGTATATCAGTGTCCGTAATTGAAATAAATATCAATCTCGATATAATATTATCTGAAAACCCCAAATATAGTATCAGTATCACACCACGAATAATCAGCGTCATGTTTTGTACGAATAAAATGCGAAAAAGCTGTACATGGGCGAATTGAGCGACAGTTTTTAACGAATGAAAACTTTAACGAAGATTTGAACGGTGAAAATTGAGTTTATCGAAATTATATAATGATTCAGTACTTACACAAAAACAACACGTAGTTGGCATTGCTTGGTAAATATTACCCTATCCAAATAAAACACAAAGGAGATGGAGCTCAGCACGGCGCAAACACTTATCACCGAGTCTGGACAAATACTGAAGCTACCCTGAGCAAAAAGATTCTCCAGTGACGGGAATCACACGTCTGGTACAATGTTGCAACATCGCCGGGTATATTTTACCCGGCGATGCCTATCTAGGGTAATAGACAACTCTTGGTTTTTGAAAATCTAACATATAAAAACACCTAGTCATATATTCTGGCAAATAAATTATGAAATTACATCAACATAAATGCTTTTCAGAAGCTTTCAATATTTAAAGATATAATTCTTTTTTTTTAAATAATGATAAAAATATGTATGACCAACGTCCATAACCCGTTTGAAACTGCGAACTTACCCAAAGCGAAGTAATTGCCTCCAGGTTAGAACCGCTGATCTAATTCATATGCAGAGAGTTTAATGTGTTACATTTTTCTATTTGGCGCAGTCACGGTTTTAAAATTCACAAAGGCATACATTTCTTACCTGAGGTCTCGAAGGTGGGCAATGAACAGCAAAAGCACTGCGCATGCCCACGTAAAGAATTATTAACATCGATTCTCAAACAACCAGACGTTATAGTTTTATTTGAATTTTACCCTGCAATTTGGTAGATTGTTGCACCGTATCAAAATATACCCGAGGAAGCCTACTAGCCGACATTGATCTCCTGCCGCAATCCCTAATAATATCAGAGGAAACCAAAATTTGTATCGCTTTGTCCTACAATCGATCTCTCCTCTTTTGTCTTTTTTTCCGCTCCTTCCAATGTATATTTGAGAGCATCTATTAAACCTCTTCAGAGAGGCTCTCCCACATGTAATCCCGTAATTTTTTCAATCTATCTTTATGTAGGCGATCGTCGTTGATTTCCAATTTTTATTTAAAAGTGAAAGATGCCGTTAAAAAGCGACAAACAAAAGTGGATAAGTTTAAGGCTATGCTTTCTTTTGTGACTAATATTCTTACATGAAATAACTAAAGTATGGATTTTTCGGGTTTTACTCGATTTTTACCAGATTTCTAACCTTCGAATGATTTCTTTTTTCAAATTCGGGTTATACCCGAAAAATCCAGAGAATTTTAATTTTTTTATATCTTTCCTGCAAAAAATCAATTGAAGTCGTTTTAGAGCAGAAGTTTCCAATCTGAATTTTTAGGAAAGGAACTGTGTATCTGAAATAGGCGCGTTTCGTGTGATGGAGTATTTGAAACTGAAGGATATACTTGGAACCAATACACGCCATAAAGCAGTGAAACACCATGGCCGGATTATGTCTGTCTACTAGAAATTTCTTCCCTAATTTCAGTTGGTGCAATAATAAACGTATTTAGGTAATTTTACTATGACTAAATATTTATTTTATATTTACCGATTGATTTCTAATCAGTTGTAATCTATCAAACAATCGAAAATTAGTTAAAACAAACCTCGATTGAGATAAGTGGTTCATATACTTACGTTTACGTTCTTTTCTTCGTCGTAGATTTCTTTCCGCTCAGTAAATGCCGCATGCACACTTAATGACATTAAACATATCCTAACGGGGGACTGTCATATATCGGGAATTACAGGAAATTTTATGAAGTTGTTTTGTATTGCTACTGTTATAGGCAAATATAAAGTTTTTTCGTTAAATTTTTAACAAATATTTATAAAAAAAGCGATTTAAAACGGAAGAGTTAATGCCGAACCCGATCACATCCGATAGGTAGCCGAAGTTTGCCGAGTGTTTAGTGACGTCAGCGCATCTCATGAGCATCCTAGCCGTGCTAGAAGCCATTGTACCGATATAGAAGTAGTAGTTTAAAAGAAATAAATCTGTTGTTTTCCTCTACCCACCGTCTTAGAAGAAATATTGGTGGAAGTACTGCACCTTCCTGCATTTATTTCGCTTTGTGTTTAGCAAAATGGCATCTGAAGGGTTTTGTCTAGCCAGATCTGATAATTTGCCCAACTTCGATTCGTACATGCTTTTACAGTACTTTGGAAGTCGTAGGGAGCAATATTCAGATGTTGAAATGCGTGGAGTGAAGGTGGATAAGTTTGTTTTACATTTAATTGATAAAAAAGTTCGATGTAGCGTTTTTATTTTCAGTTATTGTAACAGTAGGTGCTATTATTTCGACTGAAACGCAAAAGATATGTAAAAGATAGATTGGCGTCTTAAAACAGCTTACCCATATTAAATGAATAAAACAACTCTAGTTTTAACTAATATTATAGAATATTTATTTATGTATTATTTCCCATACTGTCCTAATACCTAGTAAGTAAAATATAGTTCGATAAGTATAAGGCCGAGACTTCGTGGAATTCCACAATAATTTAACATGAACAATACTAGGTATTATTTTTTTATTTATATTAAACTTTCGATAATTTCCATAAAATATATGAAGTAAAACACGACCGGTTTTGGGGAATAATCACCATCGTCTGCCTCTACAGAATCATCAGGTCAAATATTGACAAATATACAAAATTAATGTGAATAAACTTAGTTTCCGTGTGTCTCGTCTATAGGAAATGGGGCGAAGTTTGTTGTTTTAAGTGTCTATCTGCCTTAGTTATTACCTATACTTGTGAAAAGAAAAACTGTAGAAGTGTTTGTAATAATTGCATGTCTCTTTTGTATATGTCGCGAATTTCATCACTGCTTTAATGGCTTTTTTCTCCCTTTGAGGTCAATGAGGAAAGACTATCTTAGCAATGCCGTTGGATTTGTTAAACTGAAGCGAGAAGGAAAAATTTGTATTGTTAAAGAGGTTATGAAGTGAGTGTAGTTGTAGATGAAGAAGAAGATTAAGTCACCGCTGTGGAGTGTCATGACTACCCTTATTTATCAAAACATGGTCCTTCAAAACACCATCCTGTCGTGGATATTATGTGAACAAATTAATTAAAATATTTAAATTACAGAACTAACTTAATATTTAACATTTGTAATAGTATTTGCTTAAAAACTTGGTACTTAAATATATGCACTGCAACAGTAATTATTTGCTTAATAAACCCATAGTCCAACGATTTCCGTCAGTTTGATCTTACGTATTTAGAATAGGTATATTACATTATGGAGGTTTTGTTAAAATATATATGCTAATCTTTGAAACATAAAAATATAATTTACTCTTTCAACATCGTTCTCCAGAAATATATGCATCATGTCAATGTAATGCCGACATAAGTCATAAACTGAAATACGAAGCAATAAAATTACGTATATACAACTAGTACTTACTTAATGCAGACAAATGCAATTGTACGTTCCGATATATCAGATGCGTATCTCCTCATGGTTTTCAACCACAATATTCTCCGCTTCTTATTTCTTTCTACGGAGCTCGGTAGCGTGAAGAACAATTTTCTTGGGGTTTTAAAAGTTGTATTTAAGCAGTGAGGTACCAGACAATACTTATAACCCTTCTTAACTTCCATATTCTCCATTTTAGCTACGATATCAGGAAAAGCAACAGGACGAAGTATCAAAACCGCGTGCTTTCAGTACGGTCATAAGCGTCGTAAGGCATGCGTTGACGTCACGTACCCCTTACTACTCTCTCTCCAACCAGAATGCCGTTTTCGCGGAATATTTAAAAGAGTTATTTTAAACATTTTTTTGCATAATGAAGACGATTTAATAAAAAAATATTCACAGGGAGTAATTAAGTCAATTACAAAGAATTAAAAAAAATATAATTAAATATTTTGACAGTCCCCATTATAACTTCCCAAGCGTTTGTCCGGTTGTCCGTCCGTACATCTATCTCTCTCTCTCTCTGTATCTCAATAACTGTCTGTCATGGAGAAAGGCCGTAAACGACATTTTGTTTCTATTAGCTAGGATATCCTAGGAAAATCATTTTCATTATCATCGCCATCTTGAAGCAAAACAGCGACCGTTTAATATATTTAAAAATGTTGGAACAATTTTTGAAACGAGAAAAAAGTCTGCTATGACCGGGAATTGAACCCGGGTCTTCCACTTGCCGGGCGGATATTCTACCTCTGAACTATCGTAGCAGAACATTTTCTCTCGTTTCTGAACACGGATGTTTTCCTTGGTGGGACGGGAACTAGCCAAGCTAGTATCAAACTGCCCCAACAGATGTCCTCTAAGAGAATCATCGAAAGAAACTCCTCCCTCTCAAATGGTGAGATTGCCAAATATGAAATTGATGGAATGATATGATCCGAAGATCCTATGCAGACAGGCATAAGCTGTGAAAGTTGGAACAATTTTTGAAACGAGAAAAAAGTCTGCTATGACCGGGAATTGAACCCGGGTCTTCCACTTGCCGGGCGGATATTCTGCCTCTGAACTATCGTAGCAGAACATTTTCTCTCGTTTTTGAACAGGGATGTTTTCCTTGGTGGGACGGGAACTAGCCAAGCTAGTATCAAACTGCCCCAACAGATGTCAAAAATTGTTCCAACTTTCACAGCTTATGCCTGTCTGCATAGGATCTTCGGATCATATCATTCCATCAATTTCATATTTAAAAATGTGTATTTCTGAAAGGGTACGTCGGAGAATAAACCTTTTGGTCAACAAATATGTATTTTGATAAGAGGAATTCCGAAATATTATTTTCAGTTTAGGATGGTGCGTAGCTCCGAGGTCTCTAAATAAAGCAAAGCGAACGGAGTACGGGCAGTTCCCCTAGTTTTATTTAATATATAGCAGATCTTATTTACTTTAAATATAACGAAGATTATTTTCGTTGAAAACGAATAGGTATGCATTAATTTTTCTAAGTTAAAAGCGAATCACGACTTCCTTGTTTGTTTTCTTTCATAACGGCTACTCCTATGATAAAAATGTTTTGAATAAAAATATTTCATTTTGAAATTCTACAAATTGTGTTTTAGGACTTTTTGGAATTACTAATATTTTACGAGATATGAGAAAAAGTTCTTTTTTATTTCCATTGAAGTGGCACCCTTGATTGGGTTATGCAAACAATTTAGGTCATTTTCTTTGATTTGTCCATAATATCTGAATGCAAATTTCCTGAAAATCCGAGAACGAACATAGGTACAGACGGACAGAACATTGCTTATTGCCGCTTACGTTGAAAACGAAATGCTCTAAAATTGGTAGAAATCAATGCTATAAGTTAGTCTATTATTCATAGTGAATAATTATACACTTTAATTTTATATTTGGAAGAACGAATGACACCAATTATTAATTTAAAAATACGAGTTGAAGGTAAAGTTCCCATACTACATCGAATTGGCCAAATTGCCAACATACACTTATTAACACATAGTCAGATTATGTTATCATTTGAATGTAAAGTATTTTCACTTAAATGTGTTGTAGTTTAACTGAACTTTAGGCCCAATCAGCCGTTTAATGGCTACTGAAGTAGCCTATATATATGATATCTTGAAAAGTTTGTTATATACTGCATGGGTTTAAATTCAGACCCGATTCGTGGATGAAGGGTATACATTTTCATTATGTGTTTACCCCCACGGATGAAAATGGATACATTCTTATAATCAATGGAATAAACACATTCCGGAAAGTAAATATTTAATGCTGTTAGCCATGTCTTACATTTACCCTGATCATTTTATAAAAGCACTGCGATCGAGATTAAACTCAAGGATTTCAAAGACATGTAGTACATATCCACCCCTCCCTATTTTTCTCTTTTTCTCACGAAAAATAATCTAAAAGGGACATCAAGATATAAAGGTTTTAAAGCTGCCTAAACATCCCCGATTCAGTCTCGCGACCTCCACCTGCGTTTGAAATCGTAAAACACACAAATTTGACGTCAAAAACCCTTTCTCTCCCTCCTTCACTTCCCCTCCCTCTCTGTTGCTCGGATCGAAGGAATATCTTCTCTCCCTCACTCCCCGCCTTCCATTTTCTCCACTGTTTCTCTCTCTTTCTCTCTGCTTCTGTTACCCTACCTAAATTCCAACCTCCCCCACAGACTCTTCATTGCACTTTTTCATACGCCCATTTTCCTCTTCGAATATTTCCCTCCACCTCCCTCTCCCTCCCTCTCCCTCCCTCTTCCTCCCTCTCCATCCCTCTCCCTCCCCTCTCCCTCCCTCTCCCTCCCTCTCCCTCCCTCTCCCTCCCTCTCCCTCCCTCTCTCTCCCTCTCCCTCCCTCTCCCTCAATCATCCTTCTCCCCTTCTTCCTTCTTCCCTACTTTTCCCATATTCTTCCCCTCTTTCTCTTCCGTTATCTCCTTTATTCCCCTCTCTCTCCCTCTCTTTCTCCAACTCATCTTTCTCCTCTTCTCCCTTCTGCACTCATTTACCTTTATTCTTCCCCTCTTTTTCCCTTCCGTTCTCTCCTTTATTCCTCTCTCTCTCTGAACCCTTCCTATCCTTTCCTCCGAATCGTAATTCCACCGATCTCTTTCTCCAACTCGCGGCGCCTGCGCACATCTGCCGCACCGTGCGTCTCCTAGCAACGACGCCGGGCCCTCCTTCGGCCCCTCTCTCTCCCACCCGCGCACGGAAAATAAATCGCCGAACTAAACGCCGGGCGCAAGAGGCGAGGTGTAGCAAAGGGAGAAATAAGGGGCGGGGGAGGGGGCGTGGCGGATGTCGTGGGGGGGAGTGGCGGCGGTAGGAGGGAGGGCGTCCCCCTTTCGAGCAGACGTCGCTCATTCACCGACGGCGGCCTGCGACGAGGAGTCAGTGCCTCTACATCGGATCCGGTTAGCGCGCCTCGCGTCCCGCGGCGGCCGAGGTGCGGCGCCGAAATGTGCTTCTCTGACGTCGCCAAAGGGATAGGCGACCTCGCGAGCACTTGGAGGCGTTGGCGAGGGGCCGTGGGGAGAGCGGGTTCGCGGGAGCCCCCCGGGGTGCCCACGTGAGCCCTCTGTGTTTGGGGCGGAGAGGTCGGCCGCGCTCTAGGCGTGGATGACACGTGGTCGGGTGTCTCATCCGGCCTCTGCCGACACGAAGGTGTGAAGGGGGGGAGAAGGGGGGCGTGGACGGGGGCGGCGCCGCGATGACAGCGGAGGAATTGCCGCGGAGGTGGTCGGATGGTTGGAGGAAGAGGAGGCGGGGAGGCGGAGGAGGAGGAGGAGCCGATAGGAGGGGGCAGGAGGAGTGAGCGGAGGAGTTGGGGTAAGTGGGCAAGATGAGGAGTGGAGCTTAATAAATAAACAAACAAACCCCTCGGCTTGGAAAGGAAAAGGGGGGGTAACCGTCGGTTGTAAACAAGTCTTCCGATTTGAAAAGTGTTACATTTTCAATGAGGATTAGAAGCGCGTTATAAATTTTAAAGACTGGTTTAAAATTTTTCGGTTCCGACTGCAAAAATGTTATTTTTATTTTGGAGGGCGTATATTTGCATGTGGATTTTTTAATACACGACGGTAAATTACTCATATAACTCTTCCGTTTTGGAACTGTAGCTGATTTGCTTTAAAATTAATTTTAATATTGCTGAGGGGTTTTGGTTTGAAAGAATTTTATCCGATTCATACAGTATATAGCCTCACTTATTCGAGGCATAACAATTTTATAACTAAAGCGTTAATCATTTTAATGATATACTGTGCACCATTTTGAATGAATTCCATAAAAAGGATCAATTGATTATTTTTAGAACACGACCCATGTCTCTGAAATACGCTACGAAAATCACATCTCAAAGACTTATATTGTACTATATAAAAAGGTACATAGATATTCGCATGCTAAGTCTCACCATATTAAATATTCTTAAATTTGTAAGAAAAATATTGAGTATATTATCATGTAAATTAATTCGATGGAATTATGTTGCATTCAGATGTATTATGCTATTTTTTCTATTTGTTCTATTCATGACTTATTACGAAAATGTTGCTTTAAACTTCAGGGGCCACTCTTTGAGTAGCTTCTTCCCTAAAAAATGATGCTTTTCCATGCAAATGAGTTCCATTTTTGCACTTGAGTAGCAAGTAGTGCATGATTTTCTACTCTACCCGCACCACATCTATCGCTCAATACACACGCCCAATCTTAATCTTTTTATTGTGAAAAAACACGAGGACAGTTTTAGGCGTATTTCAAATTGACGCGTCTTCTCATCTCTAAAAATCCCCGACTCTCCCACCCACTCTCCCTCTCCAACCTCTGCCCTCCAATCTCTCCCCATCCCATCTCTCCCCTCCAATCTCTCTCCCTTATCTCTCTCCCTTCTCTCTCTCCCCCTCCAATATCTCTCCCTCCAATCTCTCCCTCTCCAATCTCTCCCTCTCCTCTCTCTCACCTCCCTCTCCACTCATCCCTCTGATCTCCCCCTCTCCTCTCTCTCTCCTCCCCATCCAATCTCTCCCCATCCAATCTCTCTCCCTTCTCTCTCTACCCCTTCAATCGTTCCCTATCCAATCTCTTCCCACCCACTCTCCCTCTCCAAACTCTCCCCTCCAATCTCTCCCCATCCCATCTCTCCCCTCCAATCTTTCTCCCTTCTCTCTCTCCCCCTCCAATCTCTCTTCCTCCAATCTCTCTCCATCCAATCTCTCCCTCTCCTCTCTCTCTCCTCCCCATCCAATCTCTAACCATCCAATCTCTCACCATCCAATCTCTCATCATCCAATCTCTCTCCTTTCTCTCTCTCTCTCCCTCCAATCTTTCCCTCTACAATCTCTTCCCACCCACTGTCCCTCTCCAAACTCTCCCCTCCAATCTCTCCCCATCCCATCTCTCCCCTCCAATCTTTCTACCTTCTCTCTCTCCCCCTCCAATCTCTCTTCCTCCAATCTCTCTCCATCCAATCCCTCCCTCTCCAATCTCTCCCTCTCCTCTCTCTCCTCCCCATCCAATCTCTCACCATCCAATCTCTCTCCCTTCTCTCTCTTCCCCTCCAATCTTTCCCTCTCCACTCTCCCCCCCCTAATCTCTCCCTCTCCTCTCTCTCCTCCCCATCCAATCTCTCCCCATCCAATCTCTCCCCATCCAATCTCTCTCCCTTCTCTCTCACCCCCTCCAATCTTTCCCTCTCCAATCTCTTCCCACCCACTCTCCCTCTCCAACCTCTGCCCTCCAATCTCTCCCCATCCCATCTCTCCCCTCCAATCTCTCTCCCTTTTTCTCTCCCTTCTCTCTCTCCCCCTCCAATCTCTCTCCCTCCAATCTCTTTCTTCCAATCTCTCCCTCTTCTCTCTCTCTCTCACCTCCCCCTCCAATATCTCTCCCTCTAATCTCTCCCTTTCCTCTCTCTCCTCCCCCTCCACTCTCTTCCTCTCCACTCTCTCCCCATAATCTCTCCCTCTCCTCCCCATCCAATCTCTCCCATCCAATCTCTCTCCCTTCTCTATCTCTCCCTCCAATCTATCCCTCTCCAATCTCTTCCCTCCAATCTATACCTCTCAAATCTCTTCCTCTCCTCTCTCTCTCTCCGCCCCCTCCACTCTCTTACTCTCCACTCTTCCCTCTAATCTCTCCCTCTCCTCTCTCTCTCCTCCCCATCCAATCTCTCGCCCTTCTCTCTCTCTCCCCCTCCAATCTTTCCCTCTCCAATCTCTTTCCTCCAATCTATCCCTCTCCAATCTCTCCCTCTCCTCTCTCTCTCACCACCCTATCCACTCTCTTCCTTTCCAGTCTCTTTCCTCTAATCTCTCCTCTCTCTCCTCCTCCTCCAATATCTCCCCTTCCACTTTATTCCCTCCAATCTCTCCCCCTCATCTCTCACCCCCTCCTCTCTCTCTTCCTCTCTATCTTCCCTTTTTCTCCCTCCACATCGTCAGTCCACAATTGTTATTACCGATAAACCATTGGGATTCTGCAGCGCGTTCTCTCTCTCTCTCTCTTGCACCTCTTTGCACTTTCAGTGTCTTCCGAGGACGCAGAATCAAATCTCTTTCCTTTTACCGGTATGACTTCGAAGATCCTCTATGTTGGAATGTCTCATAACGACGCCTGAGCCCTTGGAGATATCGGCGCGTCATTCGCAGCTACTCTTAAGCAGGAGGAGGTGGGCAGACCGAGACACTGACCTGCGTCAATTGGGTCATCCGGGCGATGCGCGCGTCGAGAAAATCGTCCTTAAGGACTCTCGGAACACCTGAATGCCCTCTCCATCTCCACGCTTTCTCTAAGACAGCTGACGGCGACGTTTTTACGTGGCGTCCGGCAATGGAAGTCGCGAATGTTTCGACTAGTCGAAGAAGAATTTACGTCGGAATTCACTATCGGATTCTGTGGCGGCATTTGAGGAAAAAATTTGTCCAAGCACTCATTTAAACTTCAACCTTCAAGGTTTGATGGCCATAATTATAATTGCCAAATATGAAATTTCCTGAATGAAATTTACGGCTCGATTATATATGGTAGCTTCGCGGGTCGCATAAAATGCTGTCGCGGGCCGCGTGCGGCCATAGATTATTCACCTCTGATATTAGGATATTACCGTCTACTTAGAACGCAGAAATTCACGCCAATATTGTCAACCAGGATGATAGATTTTAAAGTTCTTATCGACCAGTTTTGGAAGAGAAACGTTCCGGGATGCTCACACATGTACGGAAGTGGTTGTTATAGCATCCCAAACGAGTTAAAACGTTCGTCACTTATTAATCGCTTCTGTCGATAGCCTGCAGATGCATCGCGGCTTCTCCTCCCTCTTTCCTTGATCCCCTCAACATTTCTCCCTCTCCCACAGTCCGCGCGAGAAATCTTCGATGATTAAGAGCCTCACATCGGAATTGATTTCCGCACGAGGCGCGTTCGAGTACTCCATATTCTCTTGCTTATTTCCTCTGACAAGGGAATACAGGAATATCTCTCCTACCGCTCTCTTTTAAAATATTAGCATTGTTTTCGTTTTATGCACGCGCCAATGTATTTTTGACAATAATTGCACGCAAAACTTTTCTTGAGAATCGCGACATTTGTCTTTAACGACAATTGTTTCGGGAAGCTTTTCAAATCGTCGGCCTCTTTCTCTTATGGCTGCCGTTTGCGCCTTGTGACCTCTTCGTGTCATTCTCTTTCTTTTGTTTTCCACGTTTACCTATCATTTTGCAATCGATTCCGTTTTTCCATCTATCATCTCCATATTTGATTTCACGGCTGTCATTTAATGCCTCTTAGGACCTATCTTAAGTTTTGATCTGAAAAGAGATAAAAAAGTATAAAATGATGCACTTATAACAGATGAAATACAAAACCGTACGAATGCAAAAATCTAACTACTATAGATACTATAGATACTATTGATCAGAGAAACTTATCCTGTGGAGAAATCGGGTGTTTAACCTTGTGCAATATATGTGCCTTAAATTTTTCGAAAACAAAGTAATACTATTTTTGCAGTTGTCAAAGAGACACGAAGGAAGAGCAATAATGCCGTTTCAATTATTGGGACTATCGTGACGAGTATTATTTGCAGAGCAAGGAAGGGTTTTAATATTAAAGATACCCATTTTCCCGTTTCCGATACACGAGACCATATTACGAGACAGAAAAACACCTGAAAGGCATTTTCACAAAAATATGAACAGAAATGGAACATTTCATGGTCAGAGTGCATTATTTTTCGGAAGCTGTCTGCAATTTTTGTGTTAGCCGCACGAAAGGGGCCAAAAATTCCGCATTTCGACATAATGCTAGATATCTGTTATTATCAGTATGATCATGAATTAAAAGTTCTCCCTTAGCATCCTCTGGCGGTTAGCGTTAACGTTATCTAAATTGCAAATTTGGAAACGGGCGCAGCGCTCTTTGCTTTCGCGATGACTCATTGAAAGGAAACTCTCGAATCGCGTACGAACGTGACTTCGCTGAGGAGTCTCGCCAAGGGGCGAGGACTTAAAGACAGTGAGGTTTAGCTGATTTGGGAGGAAGTACGATTCATTCGGATGTGATTTTACTCGTGTTGGAGACAGAGGAATGAGCGATGATGAGGTAAGAGTCGCAAAGTAGTGTTAGAGAGCTTTAGTCTTAATAAATTAAAAGAGAGCTGATATTTGGCATGAATATAGGATACAACCTCTAATAAAAATCCGAAATTACAGAAAAAGTTATATTTAAGTAATATTTATGACCCCGATGGTAAATTTTAAACACCCATAAGAAAATCACTGAAGACGTTGCAGGACTATATAAAATTGCTTTTTTAAATTATTTACGGTTAAGATACAAAGTCTGGATATAAACCGTTTTCTGGATGAAAGATTGAAGTTTATTTTTCTTGAAAAAAAAATTCAAAACCATGCTGAATTTGCGTACAAATTTTATTTTAATCATAAGATTATGAAAAGTTTTTCGGTTTTCAACAATGAAAAATATTAACTACCATAGCAACGACTCCAATGTCTTTCAATGGGAATTGATTTTCCATACTTCAAGAGCATTGATTTAATGCTTAGACTACATTTAATGCATTTCATTTCAGCCGACGACGTGTACATATGTTGACGTGATAATTTTAAATGATTTTTTTTATCTTGTTACGTACTAAAAAGCACGGATGATGACGCCATAACCCTAACACACAAAATATCCTAATTTTTATATAAATTTTAGTGTAACATATAGGCTATTGTCTTAATTATGATTATAGTTATTTCTGACACGGCGGTCTGAGCCATGAAAACTGAAATTCGATAATTTGAGCGCGAGCCGATTGCCAGAGAATTTAAAAATTTCGGGTAGATGCCTTTATTTCGCGGAAAATTAAAATTGTCTTATTTATATATTATTATGCCATTGGCTTTAAATTACGACGTATAATTATGATGACTTCATTATATTAACACGAAATTTAGTAGAACTTGAAATGTGTTTTAATGTTGTGTTTTGTAGTTTTTTCGAAAAACTTTAACTCTTTTCAATTGTTAAATATGGCGTCATTCCTATTTCGCGTTTATTATCGAAATACGTGACAAGGGCGTGGATGTTGATGCCATAATCTTAACAGAAAATATCCTAATTTTTCCATAAATTTAATATATAGAGTATTGTCTTAATGATGATTACTCTTATTGCTCACGCAGAGCGATCTGAATCACGAAACTTGAAATACGAAAAATTGGACACGAGTTGCCAGAGAATTTGGAAATTACGGATAGTTGCCTTAATTTCATGGAAAATTGTAACTATACTGATATTACTCATGGAATTTATTATCTAATACATATATACATATAGGTTCCACGTGGCTGAAGTGCTGTTGACCTGGATATCGCGTTGGTTTATGGTGATTTTTAGCGATTTGCCTCTGCTTCACAGTTTCGAATTTTTCATGCTCATGCCACTTGCTAATATTTTCATTCAAACTCAAGGTACAGATCTATTGAAAGCTTATGGCACCTGCGCACAAACACGAATTCAGCATGGAAGAGTCCATTCTCGAAAGCGAGCTACGCGCATGGAGTAATCAGTCATTCTCCACAGCCACCTTCCCCTTAATCTTTCCCCCTCCACAGCCACCTTCCCCTACATCACGTGACACTTAGCGCATTTAGGTGCCATAAGCTTTCAATAGATCTGTACTCTCGAGATAAGTGACCGTAAGCTTGTAAATAAGTGTATACACACCTCCGTAGGTTCTTTCGTTCGCTCTTACTTTTAGGTAACAAAAAAGCCTTGTGCTGGCCACACAAAAATACAAAAATTATGTTTCCCGACGCCAGAGCGACTTGGGCGTTCAAATGTGCCGTCATATACCTCGGTAAGTTCTTCCGTTCACTCTTAATTTTATCTATCTATCATGTTCTGGCCACAGGAAATAACGATGTTGTTTTAATGTTCCAGTGTATCATTGTAAGTCTAAATCCCAAATTTGGTTGGATAATAGGTTAAAATGGCGGGGTTATAGCCGTTCAAAGAGATACGTAAAGACAGGTAAACTTGGGAGGATAAAATTTCGTCCCCAAAAACCAAATAAGCTCTTCCTTTTGATCATATTAGATAGCATGCCACGATTGGTGACTCTAGGATCAAAAGTGTGGATTTGCATAGCCGGACAAACAGACAAACACTTTGAATTATAATATAGTTATCCAGTGATATACTGCCAGATATTTTGCTACCGCCTCAAGACCGAATAAATTCATTTCCGTAGGTTGTCAAAATAACACTATTTTACTGGAAATTCGAATTTGAACAAGTTGATGACTAGTGCAACGAAAAACAAAACAAAAATCCCGCATATAAAAAATTTAAATTAAAACATTTTTTATTACAAACTGATAACATCAATGTGTAATAATTTAATATATATTGTTAATTGTCTGATATTTTTTCTCAGCTCTTTGTCAAAATCTCGTATCTGCTCCCAATCTATAAATATTTATCAAGTAGATGAATTCAAAAAATTTAATAGCCTAACAAATCTTCATAATTATTAGATTGATTAGCATTAGATGCTTTGTGATCCAATTTCATATGATTTGAGGCTAAGGAGATACCGTCGTAATTTTTATTATGGTTTCTAGTAATATATCTCTATGCAAGGCTTTAAATCTCTTATTTATTTCAATCGGTATGTAGTTAAACGCGTCTGACAGAATTAAATTGTAACTTCTGGCTCATGTTGTAATTTTTTTTTAATTTTCCTTAGCACTTATTGAACATTTTACCAATTTAGTATTTTTTAGTAATTGCTTCTCTTGATTGCAATGCGTTATAAAGATAATTCTCTGTTTAGAGCCAACGCTTAAATAAAATTTGTATTAACTCAGCGAGTCCCAACCATGGGGTCGCGAAAGGTTTGGAAGGGGGTCGCTTAAACTGAACAATATATATGGAATAGCTTCAGTATTTTTTAATTTTTTTAGATGTGTTATAGTATTTTACTACAATTATTAAATTCTTATAAAATTTACTGTACGAATCGTTCAGGAATATGGTGTAATCAATGTTATAATATTTTGAAATTAATGTTACATTCTATATTTATTGATGTATAGATAGGGATAAGGAGGTTTTGATAAGCTTACCTGCATTAATAGATTGGGCGCGGATGCACGAAGGTTGGGTACAGCTGTTAACTAATCTTTTAGTCATTCCGAAAAATGTATTAGTTTGAGAAAAATATATATAATGTCGGATACGCTCTCAACTCATCAGTAGCTGATCTTAGACAGCAGGACACCCAACGAGGATCTTATGCGCTACGAATTTTAATTATGTTTATTCCAACTTTTTTAGCGATGGAGTTCGATTCGGCTTGTTCTTAAGAGACCGCTGATAAATTAAATATATCTATATTATCCAGAAAATTTAATTCATAAAATTATCTAGGACTAGCTGTAAATGTTGGTATAAGCAACGCAAGATGTTGATGTTAGGAAATATTTCTGTTAATTTAGCAGCAAATTATGATTTTCTCTCCAAAAATGCCGGCATGAACATGTGATTACGACATACTTTTCGATTATAACACGGACCCAGATTTTCATGAGTGAAAAATCAAAATTATCCTATCGCCATGCATAATACACACCTTGAGTTCTTTAGTAATGGATCTTTTCGTGGTGGCTCAGAGAAAAGAGAGCAGTTGCTGGAGGTTGCAATTGTGAGAGTAACGGGATTCAATAAGGCATTTTTGAACGAATCGATAAGTATTTTTCTTACAATGCATAACCATCACCAGAGTAGAGTGGAAAGACCCACTGTCACTTAATTTTCAGTTGTCCGTCACAATTTGTTCTCTTCATCTCTCTCGCACATCTAGCGCTATTTGATCTCTCCATCTGAGAATGGCTACATTGTAAAAGATATATGCAGGGCCGGCGCGAATTTCTGTAAGGACTGGACAGAACGTTAGCGAGGCATGTGATAAATATTATAATTCACAATATTAATAATTATGTATAAATTCTGAGAGAATAAATAATTGGAATTTTTATTTCGAAATTTAAATATTTACAGAAATATAATATAAGCGCCACATTATTAACCCTACAGTGGAATCGTTTTGGCCAAAACAATTTTAATTTTCTATATATTTTTTAATACAACTATCTTCATTCGTCACGTAACTGAGTTTTGATATGTTTCGTGTGTGATGTATGAGTTTTAGTTCGACTGTGACATACAAAGAGATAAAACAGTTATTTTAGAAACGTCTGGGTCGAAACCACACATAGATTCTACTAACGTTATTTTTTAACTAAATGACATTTGTTTTAAGCTGTTATTTTGGTTTATTATCAATTATTTTTTATATAATTATTTATATAAATTGCTGATAATTGTGTTAATTTTATTCTTTTTACGTTTTTACTTATTTTACATAGATAAAATTCAATTCCAGGGGCTGATTCAGAATGAATACCAGCAGGCAAGAGTGTCTTTTACAAAAATATTTGGAGGAAGACATTGAATCCGAGGAAGGGATTATTGGTGAAGTTTCTGATTTGGAAGATATTGATAATGTTGAAGAAAGTGATAATGATAGTGATAGTATGCAATCCATGAATTCAGATGATACCTCTGAGAATGAAATAAGCGATGAGGAAATAAATGTTTTTCTTAGAAAAGATACAGAAACGGTATAGCATAAAAGAAAGTTCCGACGAAAAGTTAGCTCTGAAAATATATTAGTGAATAAATTTAATGATTGTTCAAAAAATATTGAAATGCCTTTACAAAGTTATTGTTCACTTTTATTGATGAAGTTGTTTTTTATATATATACAGTGTCCAACTTGTATACACCTTTCAGATGTTAACATCCTCACGATTGCAATAACATTACGTCCTTGAGGTGGTTGACAATTAAATTATTGGCTAAGACGTCTACTAGCTTCTGCTGCATATCTTCCGGATTCATAATAGTGTATGACAGCAGCGATTCGTTGTTCTTTATTTAGGCGAACTAGATTCATAATAATCTGGAAAAGAGGGATCAATTTTTTAATTTTTAAATTAACTGCTGTATAATAGGGCATAAAAAACTTATAAAAGTGCGGAAGTCAATTTTTTAAATAAATTTAAAAATCTGGCGTAACTTTTGTTACATTATGTGTGTATATATATAATTGCTCCAAGGTTTAAAAATATTAATCATGCTCAACTCATAAATGCTATCGAAATGAGAGCATTCTTTGGCTTACTGTATTTGGCTGGTGTTCACAAATTCTCCCATGCTAATTTGAGGGATATTTGGGCAACAGATGGAACGGGACTTGAACTTTATTTTGCAACAATGAGTTACAAAAATTTTTTGGTTATGAGGTGTACACAAAAATAATGCCCGAGTGGCGGTTGATGTTAAGAATAATCTTTAATCTTCTTTAAAATATAAGAACCCTTTCGACGTGATGAAGAAAACTCGCGTATCTGACACCTGCCTAGTTTAAATGAAATAATATATAAACTGCTATATACATACTTACATAAGGGAAACCCAAACAGGATAGGTGCTTTTAGAAAGGTATTTTTCAAAGTGAAAGGGTCTATTGCATTTGTTTTATTCCGTGCCTTTATGTATATATCAAACGCTTGACTGTTTGTATAATTTCAAAGGACTTTGGCATTTAGGATTTATATTTTTAAAGAAAAGACTAAAAGAATATACTTTTGTCTAATCACCTAGTCAGGTTACATTATTCAGATTATAAAAGAATTTCTCTTTCTGAGCAGAAAAATGAAGCAATATTCCTTGTCATTTAAATCTACCGATAAGATGTCTTGATTATGAAAAAATAATGATTAGAAACTTTTTATTTCATATCTGTGTCATATGAGACTATCTATTTCAGCGTTTAATATTCTAGGCCTTTATTGAACATCCTAAATCTCTTTATATAAACGCAGTCAATTTACGCGGCATTTCTCCAGCGTATAACTCTCTATCTCGCTTGTTTCTGATAAAAAAAATCCAAGCTGTAACCGTACGAGTGAGTAGTGCCCAAGTTCCCGGATGAGACCATGTGCATCTCGTTTATAACTTACACTCGTTACAATATATTATGAATTAATTTCCTTCGTAATTGTATTAATTAATTTACACCAGTCGTAACCCCAGAGATGGATCATCATTGTAGAAAGAGAGGAGCAGAGGACAGCGGAGGCAGCTGGAGGCGACCTAAAGGTGAGAGACGTCCGTTCAGAGGGGGCAGAGCGTGTGTAAGGTGGGTGTCACTCCCATTAGAGCAGGGGTTCTTAACCGGGGGTTCCAGCACCCCCTGGGGGTGCGGGAAGGGAGTCCAGGGGGTGCGAAAGGAACGTCGCCTTTCAGGTTTGTGGCGCCTACTTACAAAAATGAAAAGGGATCTCCGGGAAAACCAGTGCAACCGAAATAATTCCTACCGAACACCTGCTGACATGGGTATCACCATGTGGTTAATCCCTTTTCTGGGAAATTACGACAAGGGTAACCGAACAAATAAGAGGCGTTGGAGCAATACAGTAGCGTAGGCCTATGGCATACATGCCGCCGATTCTTCTTTCTCTACCCCAAATGAACCTTGCCTGCCTCCGAGAAATATCAAGCAGTGCGAAAACGGGAGAAAGAGGCGAGAGGCGGCCTAAAACATTCCACTAACTCAGAGGCGAGCGAGAGGTAATAAGGGTCGAGGGGCAAATTGCTCTGCTGTGAACCCTCGGCCACCAGGCCGGACTCTACGTGTATGGCCCGCTTAAGAAAGATGCTTTCTTTTAACTTTCGAGAAGGGATTTCCAAAGGATTTGTTTCGTTAAGGAAAGTGGGGAACCTAGAGGTCACTTATGATCCATATTTATTTCCTAGGAGATGACCTTTTCCTTCGGTCAGTATTTCATTGTTAGTTGCTGAAGATATTCGAGTTCTTCTGTTTCAGCCTGCATTTATTAACATAAAGGCATGAATTTTTTATAAAATTATATATTATTTAGCACTTAATTTTCTAGTATGAAAATATCCTTTTTGTTTGCATTAAGACGTGCTTTAAATAATTGTTGTATTAATTGAATAATGTTTCATAAACCATAGTTTTTGCTAATACATAAATTAATCTGTTGCTCCCTAGGTTTAAATATTTTAGAAATGCCGAAAAAAGGAATTACGATGAATCAGACGTATCTTTCGGCTTCACATTCATCGAACGCCAAAGCATACAGAAACCTCAGTGCTTCTTTTGTGGGAAATTTTTTTGCAACGATAGCATGAAGCCATCGAAACTGAAAGAGCAACTTTCTTCCATTCACCCTGAGAATGTCTCGGACAGTCTTGAGGTATTTTGACAGAAAAAAGTTCAATTTGAGACATCAACAAATTTGCCGAAACTTGGATTTGCTCCTATGCAAAAATCTTGCCTAGAAGCATCTTACAAGGTCGCACTTTGTATTGCAAAAAAACAAGAAGCCACACAATATTGCAGACACTTTAGTCAAGCCTTGTGCCCTGGAGATGGTTGAGCTAGTGTGTGGTAAAGAACAGCAGAAGAAGATTGAGGCAGTTCCCTTGTCAAATGACATTATTCGTTCTCGAATTGCCAACATGTCTTCGAATATTCTTAAACAGGTCATGGAAGAATTAGAAGCTATCTCCTATCAGTTCAGTATGCAATTGGATGAGACTACCGATGTATCACAGTGCAGTCATCTGCTTGTTTTTATTCGGTATGTGCAAGCTGGTACCATAAAAGAAGAATTTCTCTTATGCGAGCCTATCCTAACAACAACCAAGGCCTCAGACATTCTTGAAATTGTAAAAAGTTTCTTTGCTAATCAAGGGTTTGATTGGAAGAAATACCTCGGTTCAATATGCACCGATGGAGCACCTTCCATGCTAGGATAGAAATCTGGATTTTCCGCACTGGTGAAGCAAGAAACTCCACACGTCATTGTAACTCACTGCTTTCTACACCGTCATGCTCTGGCTTCTAAGTCCCTTCCAGAAACTCTGAAGGATGTTTTGTCAATAGCAGTGCAAGTAGTCAACTTCATTCGTGCCAGAGTCTTGAACCATCGCCTGTTCAAGCAGTTTTGCAAGGAAACGGGGGCAGAACACGAAATTCTTCTATACTACACAGAAGTCTGCTGGCTTTCCAGAGGTAAAGTTTGAAAACGTTTGGTGGAACTTCGTGTTGAAATCTCATTTTTTGAGGGAGAAAGAAAATCCCCTTTCTGAGCGGTTTGAAAACAAGCATTTCATTCTTGCCTTGGCATATTTGGCAGATATATACTTTCATCTAAACAACACAAATATGTCCATTCAAGGCCCGTCTGTGACCATCATGGACGCTGCAGAAAAATTGAATGCATTTCTGGGTAAACTGTCCCTTTGGCAGAGAAGAGTGCAAAACGGACATTATGCCAATTTTCCGACTCTTGAGGAAGTACTTCTTGAGACAAACATGAAAGGTGATAAAATATTACCATTTAGCCTCCAGGAAGAAATCTGCAATCATTTAGAAACCCTTCAAACAACTTTGAACGGTTATTTCAGCTTGGAGAGTATGAAAATCGACACATGGGTTCGCAATCCTTTTCTTGCTAATCTTGATGACATTGAAGATTTTGACTTAGCAAAAGATGACTTAATCGATTTAAGAGCAAAGGAATTGTTGAAAAGTGAGTTTGGAGCAAAGACTCTTGCTAAATTCTGGTGCTCTTTGATTCATGCTTATCCACAGATTGTGAAGCAAGCTTTATCAGCCATTGTTCCCTTTGTTACAACATACCTATGTGAGTCGGGTTTTTCAACATTGGTTGCCATGAAGACGAAGAACCGAAACAGATTAGAGGCTGAAGATGACATGCGAGTTGCTCTGTCCAAAACTGTTCCGCAATTTCAAGCTTTGGTTGACGCCAAACAACAACAACGGTCCGATTAAAATTGAAGAAAAATAAGTTGATTTATAGGTACAATATTTTTTTCGATAAAACTTTTGGAATTATCTATATTAAATTTAAAATTTCTCACACGTAAATATTTTTAAAAATTGGTTTGTGCATTGAAATTTTGATGTTTTGTAATTAATGAATTCTTATTGGGTCTATCATCTGCATTATATTCTTATTGTCTTTAATTGAGGAAATATTGATTTGAAAATGTAATAATGTAATAAATATGTTTGATTTTATATACCATTTTAGTTATACTAGTTTAGTAATTAATTAAACCTAAAAACACAAATTAAATCGATAACTACGGAAACATTTTTGGTGGGGGTGCGGGGTTACCATGGATTGCTGTAGGGAGTGCGGGCCTGTAAAAGATTAAGAACCCCTGCATTAGAAGAATGAGAAAGGTACTCGCGAGCAAACGTGCATCGAACAATGATTCACCTAAGTGCATAATTCCTCTGGACATGCTATTCTTACTTCGCAGGAAATAAATTAATTTATTCGAGTAAACTTATTGTTAGTGTGTTTATTTTAAAGAAGTGGTGACGATGGTTGAATGAAATTGGCCGAAACGTGTTATTTTGACCACCAATGACGATATGGTAAATCAAAATAAATATCGCAGTCCTGGAGAAACATCACAAATGGAAAGTAAATATTTCTTAGAGACTTATGAGCAAAATACTACTGCTTATTAACGGGCAGAAGTATCTCCATTTAGAGCATTGGTTAAGTTTTCTTAGCCCAAGGGACTCGAAAGACTGTAGCAGAATGTCACTATCATGGTTGGGTATTAGAGGTATTTTCAGCTTTTCAGCCTATCATGGGAAATATAATGAGGTAGTTTCCTTTGGAATAGAAAACAAAAAGTAGTCATCGATGGTAAGTCCTCGAGTATGGCAGATGTAGTTTCTGGAGTGCCGCAGGGTAGTGTGATCGGACCTATGCTTTTCTTGCTTTATATAAACGATATCAGCTCAGTTGTAAAAAGTAATATCAGGCTTTTTGCGGATGACACCGTAGTCTATAGAGAAATTAGTGGTCCTAGCGACCATCGTCAGCTTCAGGATGATCTGGATGCGTTATCTGTTTGGTGCAAGGAATGGCAGCTAGAAATCAATCAGAAAAAGAGTAACGTTCTAAACTTTTGGAAATCTAGAAGCCCATCGTCCGTGTTTACCTACTCGATAGATGGTGAGAGCATTCCTGTTTCGGAATCCGTGAAATACCTCGGGGTAACCTTGAATCGTGACCTGTCTTGGGACACCCACATAAGACGAGTGATAGGTGCGGCAAATAAGAAGTTGGTATTGTGCGTAGGATAGTCAGGAAAAGCACGGAAAGGGTGAGAGAATCCTGTTATTTATATTTGGTTAGACCTCAAATGGAATACGCAGCAGCGGTTTGGGATCCATATCAGAGGGGACTCATAAAGGATTTAGAAAAAATACAGCGGCGAGCAGCTAGATTCCTGAAAAAGAATTACGATAAAAAACAGAGCGTTACGTTACTCATTGAAGAGTTGAGTTGGCCATCGTTGAAAGATCGTAGATTTCAGGAGAGACTTAAACTTCTAGATAAATATAGGTCGGAGATATTCGTAAATGAAATGAAGGATATTATTCGACAACCAACGTATATCGGACGGAGGGATAATGACGACAAGATTCGCGAAATAGATAGTAGGACGGAGAGGTATAAGGAGTCCTTTTTCCCTAGGACAATACGTGACCACAATAGATAACTGTGAATAATAATTAGTTAGGAACTTGGTGCGCGGCACCCCCTGCCATCCACCGTCAAGGTGACTTGCAGGGTAATATGTAGATAGATAGATAGATAGATTTACGAAAACCAGATTGAAACGGGTCGATAAGATTATTTGTCGAAAGGAAGTGAGTTATTTGCTCGTGTGCTAGTCTTTCTAATGCCTTGGAGAGAACAGGTAGGAGACTAATTGGTCTGAAATCGGCGTTTTCGTGGGAATTGTTTTTCTTGGGAATGGGACGGACAAGAGCTGATTTTCATGAGATCGGGTATTGAGATTGAAGAAGAGACCAGTTAAAGATATGAGTGATAGTGGGAAGGATGATAGGAATTAATTTATTTATCAGTAATATGGATACACCGTCATCTCCTGTTGCAGTTGAATTAATTGCACGTAATGATTTAGCTACCTGTGGTTGTGTGACTGGTGAAAATTCAAAGATTTTATTAGCGGTGTGATTAAGTTTGAGACTGCGGATATGTTCAACAGTTTTAGATTTTCTTCCTACGTCTATGGTTGTAGGTGGTTCAATGAAGTGGTTGTTGAGCTCGTCAAGGGACAAGTTTGGTGGCAGTTGCGTATCTTTATTTTTACCAATACCTAAGTTACGTAATTTTTTCCATATCGAGGACTGAGTGCGTGCAGAATTGGTTGAGTCGTGAACAAATTTAATTTTAGCGTTACTTATTGGTTGATTTGTTTTATTTCGCAATAATTTATACCACATTAGTACACAGGAATCCTTTGATTTCTTAAAATCACGATAAATGCTTTCACGACGAGACAATCGATTTTATTTCTGGAGTTAGCCACGCAACATGTGGCTTTGAGACTCGTATGATTCGGCGAGGGGCAAACTTTTCAAGAAGCTGAGACATGTATGAATTAAAAATCTGAACTTTATCGTCTATATTTCCTAGTTGCTCGATTAAGTGCCAGGGTAGGAGTGCGGCTTCAGACGTTAATTGTGATTCATTAATAGATTTATAGTCGCGGACAGTTAAGAATTTCTGCTTAAGTTTTTGGCAACGTAGGGAGTAAGCAATGTAAATAATACCGTGCGAAGAGATACCGGGAGCTGCTAATTGTCAATATTTTATTATTTTCGCGGGATTTTCCGTGATAGCAAGATCTATTCACGTAGCGGATGTTGCCGTGTGATTCGTTGGATGAAGTGGCAAGACGTTTAGCCCAAGGGACTCGAAAGACTGTAGCAGAATGTCACTATCATGGTTGGGTACGAGTAAATTTGCATTAAAGTCACCAGTGATTATTAAGTGTTGAAAGTCTTGAATGTGTTTGGTTAAAGTTTCTTCAATATCGGAGAGGTGTCCTACTTTAGGCGGCCGATAGACAATTCCAATGAGGATTTTTACAGAGTCAACTCGCGCGTCAAGTAGAAGAAATTCGGGTCGTTTACATCTACATCTACATCTACAAGTTACCCTGCAATTCACCTAGTTGGTGGGTGGCAGGGGGTGCATCGCACCAAATCCTACCTAAAGATTGTCTAACATAATTCGAAATTTCCTATTGTGATCTCGTATTGTCCTCGGAAAGAACGAGCCTAGATAACGCTCCGTCCTACAATCGATCTCACGTATTTTATCGTCTCGATCATTTCTACCTATATACGTCGGTGCCACAATTATTCCCACTACCTCCTCTTTTAGACATTCTGACCTATATTTCTCTAGAAGTTTCAACCTTGAGTGCAATCTACGGTCCTCCAGTGATACCCAGTTCAAATCGCTCAATAAAGAGGTGACGCTTTCCTTATGTTCGTACTTTTGTTTTACAAATCTGGCTGCTCTGCGCTGTACTCTTTCAAGTTGAATTATGTGACCCTTCTCGTACGGATCCCATATGCTCGCTGCGTATTCCACTTGTGGTCTTACCAGTGATAAGTAGCATGTTTCGCGTACTTTCTCTGTAGTGTTCCGTACTATTCTACCTATGAATGCCAGTTTCTTGTTGGCCGCGCCTATAACTCGACGAATGTGCATGTCCCATGAAAGATCTCGACAAATGGTTACTCCTAAATATTTTACATACTCAGCTTGTCGAATACTCATTTCATCTATTTTATATTCGAAACCTAAATCTTTGTTCTTACTTTTCCAGAACGTGACTGCGGCACATTTAGTATAATTAATTTCGATTTGCCATTCTTTGCACCACGCTGAAATGGCTCTTAAGTCTTCACACAGAGACTGATGGTCCTCCTGATTTTTTATTTCTTTATATAGAGTTAGAGTACTTTGGTTCACTATGGGCAAGGATATTACATTGAATGTCATTTCTGACACAAATTCTTACATCGCCGCCACCTTTGCCTATACGGTCATTTCGAAAAAGCTTGAAGCCATGAATATCTACGTGAGAGGAGTCAGTCTCAGGTTTAAGCCAAGTCTCAGCAACTGCAATGATATGAATATTTGTCTTGGATAATATTAGACGAATTTAGTTCAAGTGAGCCTGAATGCTTTGGGCGTTCATATAGATAATTTTGAGTGAGCGAGGGTATGGTTTAAGTTAGTCGGAAAGGAGAGATTGGGTGTCGATTTGATTCCTGGAAATTTGTGTCATGGATCGAGGCTGTATTGGGTTAGTAGCGCCGCAGCGGTTGGTTAATGACGTGGTTGAGACCAATTCAGGTGATTCAGGGTTAAGGGGGGGAGAGTAATGGGATGAGGAGGAAAGAACTCAGGGGCGTGCGGGTTAAGGTGTCCCCGGGTGGTCATTGGTGAGGAGGTGGGAAAAGAAACCACGGACGGAGAACAATTGAGAGAAGCAGGTAGAGGATAAGCGTGAGAGTAGAGACACTTAGCAGGAGAGCAGGGGAGGGGAGTTTGTGATGGGAAAAATTCAGGTGCATTTGGGTTTAGAGTGAAAGGCTGGGTCGGTTGGGATGGAGAAATGGTGCTAAAAGCTTTCGCAGTGAAATTCCTAGCATTGGCGTGATGTTGATTCTCAGTAAGATCTTGAGAAAGGCGAGGGTGAACGGCTTGCGAAGTTTGGAGGATAGGATAGGAAAATTTAGGAGAATCGGAGAGGGGAGATATTAGATAATTCTCTATCGAAATATTATTACTGCGGGCACCTGATTTTGTAGACTTAACGGAGCTAACGTCAGTAACAATTGGAGTTAGTGAAGTGGACAAAAAGTTATTACTAAGGGGCATAAAGAATAACGGACTAGCACCAAAAATGAATAACAAAAAAATATTAATAAAATAATTCAATGAATAAATAAGATTAAGGCAACAACTATATTGAGACGATAATAAAAGAATTTCAGGAACAATAACTCTCCACTCAAAACACTGCACTTCACTTAAATACCACTCGCTAACACTACACTTATAAGTAAAACTTATCAGTCCAATGAATTTATCTTCCCCGCTACTCCCGTCTATTTCTTGGTCGCTGCTTGGTCCTCGCGTCCGTTGGTTGTTCCGCGTAGCCGTCATCCATCTCTTAATGTTGGAATATCCCAATCCCGCTTTAAGGCTTCTAATTTCTTGTTGGTGGAGATATACGCCCTTGCCCCATTTGGTTTTAACACGACTATTTTGCCGTCTTGAGTCCACGCAGCTCTCGGCCCAGCCAATTCCTTTGCTCCATGGAGGACTATTTTTCTGGCTGATGTGAGGGACTCCGTTTGAGGAATCCCGTGGACTTGAGGGAGCTTTTGGCTCGCCATATTTTTTCCTTGTCCTGGTAGGAAAGAAGTCGAACAATTATTGGTCTGGGAAAAGAGTTGGGGGTGGATTTTGGTTGGCCGATTCTATGCGCCCTACTTAACATTATAGGATCAACCTTAACATCCATCTTATCTGAGAAAAAGGAGCCGACGATACTAAGGCAGCTCTCGTGTTGTTGCTCAGGAACACCGTGTATGAGTAGACAATTTCTTCTCAAGTATTGCTCGAGAGCATCTAGCCGATCGTCAAAGTTATCGCACCTCTGCTGCAGGTGGTCGAGACGTTCAATGACTAGTCGGATGTCGGCTTCAACTTTACTTTTGAAGGACCTGAATCTGTCTTCCTAGGAGGAAATTACTTCTTTCTTCTTCTAAACTTCCAGATTTTTCTCGTTTCTTAGGTCTTCTACTTCTACATCTACAAGTTACCCTGCAATTCACCAAGTTGGTGGGTGGCAGGGGGTGCAATGCACCAAATCCTACCTAAAGATTGTCTAACGCAATTCGAAATTTCCTATTGTGATCTCGTATTGTCCTCGGAAAGAACGAGCCTAGATAACGCTCCGTCCTACAATCGATCTCACGTATTTTATCGTCTCGATCATTTCTACCTATATACGTTGGTGCCACAATTATTCCCACTACCTCCTCTTTTAGACTTTCCGACCTATATTTCTCCAGAAGTTTCAACCTTGAGTCCAATCTACGGTCCTCCAGTGATACCCAGTTCAAATCGCTCAATAAGGAGGTGACGCTTTCCTTATGTTCGTACTCCGTGCGGTAACAGAATTATCGAAGGCATGGGGATAAACGGTTTTCCATGCAACAATTCCGTAGATAATGCGTGCGACCTTAACAGCGCTATAAACCAGACGTTAAGTAACAGTAGAATACATTCCAAGCGTAGAAATAGTCGACATAGTAGGAAGGATAAGGAGGCAGTAAATAATAATAATTATAATCTTAATAATAATAACAGTAATAATAGCTCAGTAGAGCGCGAGGAATCGTTACGTAGTCATAGCGAGAAATTAAAAATCATTACGGTTAATTGTCGCAGCATTCGCAGGAAGGAGGCCGAATTTGAACATCTTATTCGTAGTCTGCGTGCTGATGTAGTTATAGGCACTGAAAGTTGGCTTACGGCAGACATAGCCAGTCAGGAGATCTTTCCTCGTGACTATAGCGTCTTCAGAAAAGATCGATGTATCCGGTCGGGAGGTGGAGTCTTTATAGCAGTTAGCAATAAATACGAAAGTTACCCAATACAGATTAACGACGACGAAGTCGAAAGTGTTTAATGTCGTGTAAAAGGAAGCGACTCAAAAACTATAAATATATGCGCTTTTTATAGACCCCCAAATGCGAGCGTGGAAACTATTCATTCTCTGGAGAAACAAGTGGCGACGCTAAATTGGTCAAATAAAGATAAAGCCATTATAATCGGGGGCGATTTCAATCTTCCGTCAATAGATTGGAGGCATAATTGCTTTTATCCCGGAGGTAGAGAGCGTGAATCGTGCGAGGCGTTACTAGAAACTTTCGGTAAGCACTCATTGTATCAATTAGTGAGATTTCCCACGAGATTTAATAATATATTAGATTTATTGGTTACTAATCTTCCTGAGCGTATGAATAGAGTATCTGATGCTGAGGGAATAAGCGATCACAAGGCAGTGTACGTGGAATTTCAGTTAATTATTGAGAAACAGGTTAAGGCCAAAAGAAAACTTTATGTATTCGCCAAAGCCGATTTCACAAGATTTAGGTCTTTTCTGCGAAATAAATATACTAATTTCTGCAATTTAACCGATAGTGCAGACGCGGAGGAATCCTGGTGCATGTTCAGAGATATGATGCGAGAGTGTACAGATAAATTTATTCCGAGCAAACTGAAGCGTGATAGTGCAGAACCTAGATGGTACAATCAGGAAGTAAGAAGCGCTCTCCGACGTCAAAGAAAACTCCACTCTCGCGTAAATAACACATCCTCAACAGCTACGGTCGAACAGATTGCAATAATAAGGCATCAATACAAGGAGGCGCGCTCCATAGCCAGAGTAGCAATGCGTAATGCGTTTAACAATTATAAAAAGAAGGTTTTACAGGAAAACTTGAAAGAGAACCCAAAAGCATTTTGGTCTTACGTCAGGGAAGTTCAAGGTAGGGGCCCCACTATTGCGTCACTGCGGTCGGAAACGGGAAACGTAGTTCACGATAGTATGGATAAAGCAAACCTATTAAATCATCACTTTCAGAAAGCTTTTACTCGTGATGACGATGAATGTGAAACCCCTATTCCTTTGCATCAGGGCGATTCGATGGAAGATTTGGTATTTTCGGAAAATGGCATCGCGCTGCAACTTCATTCGATTAAGCCAAATAAATCTCCTGGACCGGAGGAAATTCCCGCGCGTGTAATGAAAGAATTATCTGCTGAAATCGCGCCGTATTTGAAAATTATATTCGAGAAATCCATTAGGGAAGGAGTAGTTCCTAAAGATTGGAAGGTGGCACACGTTACGCCCATCCATAAGGGTGACGACAAAGAGAACCCCGAAAATTATAGGCCGATATCCTTAACTTCATTATCGTGCAAGATACTTGAGCACATAGTCTTTAGCTCTGTAATGCGCTATTTAGATAGTCATTCATTGCTTAGCGGATGCCAACACGGATTCCGGAGAGGTAGATCATGCGAAACGCAGCTCGGCCTGTTCGTGGACGATTTGTTGCGATGCGGAGAGAAAAATACTTCAGGTCGATTTCAAGATTTCAAGAAGGCGTTCGATAAAGTATCTCATAGGAAATTAATTGCGAAGTTAGGACAATGTGGTATCAATTCGAAAGTTGTCGGTTGGGTGAGAGACTTCCTCTCGAATAGGGAACAGATAGTTGTCATCGATGGGAAATACTCGTCCCCCCGTTAAAGTTGCTTCGGGTGTTCCTCAGGGAAGTGTATTGGGCCCTCTGCTCTTCTTAATCTATGTAAATGATATGTGCTCTGTTGTTCGTAGTAAAATTAGGCTTTTCGCCGATGACACCGTTCTATATAAAGAAATAAAAAATCAGGAGGACAATCAGTCTCTGTGTGAAGACTTAAGAGCCATTTCAGCGTGGTGCAAAGAATGGCAAATCGAAATTAATTATACTAAATGTGCCGCAGTCACGTTCTGGAAAAGTAAGAACAAAGATTTAGGTTTCGAATATAAAATAGATGAAATGAGTATTCGACAAGCTGAGTATGTAAAATATTTAGGAGTAACCATTTGTCGAGATCTTTCGTGGGACATGCACATTCGTCGAGTTATAGGCGCGGCCAACAAGAAACTGGCATTCATAGGTAGAATAGTACGGAACACTACAGAGAAAGTACGCGAAACATGCTACTTATCACTGGTAAGACCACAAGTGGAATACGCAGCGAGCATATGGGATCCGTACGAGAAGGGACACATAATTCAACTAGAAAGAGTACAGCGCAGAGCAGCCAGATTTGTAAAACAAAAGTACGAACATAAGGAAAGCGTCACCTCTTTATTGAGCGATTTGAACTGGGTATCACTGGAGGACCGTAGATTGCACTCAAGGTTGAAACTTCTAGAGAAATATAGGTCAGAATGTCTAAAAGAGGAGGTAGTGGGAATAATTGTGGCACCGACGTATATAGGTAGAAATGATCGAGACGATAAAATACGTGAGATCGATTGTAGGACGGAGCGTTATCTAGGCTCGTTCTTTCCGAGGACAATAAGAGATCACAATAGGAAATTTCGAATTGCGTTAGACAATCTTTAGGTAGGATTTGGTGCATTGCACCCCCTGCCACCCACCAACTTGGTGAATTGCAGGGTAACTTGTAGATGTAGATGTACATGTACTTTTGTTTTACAAATCTGGCTGCTCTACGCTGTACTCTTTCTAGTTGAATTATGTTTCCCTTCTCGTACGGATCCCATATGCTCGCTGCGTATTCCACTTGCGGTCTTACCAGTGATAAGTAGCATGTTTCATGTGCTTTCTCTGTAGTGTTTCGTACTATTCTACCTATGAATGCCAGTTTCTTGTTGGCCGCGCCTATAACTTGACGAATGTGCATGTCCCACGAAAGATCTCGACAAATGGTTACTCCTAAATAATTTACATACTCAGCTTGTCGAATGCACATTTCATCTATTTTATATTCGAAATATAAATCTTTGTTCTCACTTTTCCAGAACGTGACTGCGGCACATTTAGTATAATTAATTTCGATTTGCCATTCTTTGCACCACGCTTAAATGGCTCTTACGTCTTCACGCAGTGACTGGCGATCCTCCTGGTCCTTTATTTCTTTATATAGAAAGGTGTCATCGGCAAAAAGCCTAATTTTACTACGAACAACCGAGCAGATATCATTTATATAGATTAAGAAGAGCAGAGGGCCCAATACACTTCTCTGAGGAACACCCGAAGCAACTTTAACGGGGGACGAGTATTTCCCACCGATGACAACTATCTGTTTCCTATTCGAGAGGAAATCTCTCACCCAGCCGACAACTTTCGGATTGATATCACATTGTCCTAACTTCGCAATTAATTTCCTATGAGATACTTTATCGAACGCCTTCTTGAAATCTTGAAATCGACCTGAGTATTTTTCTCTCCGCATCGCAACAAATCGTCCATGAGAAGGTCGAGCTGCGTTTCGCATGATCTACCTCTCCGGAATCCGTGTTGGCATCCGCTAAGCAATGAATGACTATCTAAATAGCGCATTACAGAGCTAAAGACTATGTGCTCAAGTATCTTGCACGATAATGAAGTTAAGGATATCGGCCTATAATTTTCGGGGTTCTCTTTGTCGTCACCCTTATGGATGGGCGTAACGTGTGCCACCTTCCAATCTTTAGGAACTACTCCTTCCCTAATGGATTTCTCGAATATAATTTTCAAATACGGCGCGATTTCAGCAGATAATTCTTTCATTACACGCGCGGGAATTTCCTCCGGTCCAGGAGATTTATTTGGCTTAATCGAATGAAGTTGCAGCGCGATGCCATTTTCCGAAAATACCAAATCTTCCATCGAATCGCCCTGATGCAAAGGAATAGGGGTTTCACATTCATCGTCATCACGAGTAAAAGCTTTCTGAAAGTGATGATTTAATAGGTTTGCTTTATCCATACTATCGTGAACTACGTTTCCCGTTTCCGACCGCAGTGACGCAATAGTGGGGCCCCTACCTTGAACTTCCCTGACGTAAGACCAAAATGCTTTCGGGTTCTCTTTCAAGTTACCCTGTAAAACCTTCTTTTTATAATTGTTAAACGCATTACGCATTGCTACTCTAGCTATGGAGCGCGCCTCCTTGTATTGCTGCCTTATTATTGCAATCTGTTAGACCGTAGTTGTTGAGGATGTGTTATTTACGCGAGAGTGGAGTTTTCTTTGCAGTCGGAGAGCGCATCTTACTTCCTGGTTGTACCATCTAGGTTCTGCACTATCACGCTTCAGTTTGCTCGGAATAAATTTATCTGTACACTCTCGCATCATATCTCTGAACATGCACTAGGATTCCTCCGCGTCTGCACTATCGGTTAAATCGCTGAAATTATTATATTTATTTCGCAGAAAAGACCTAAATCTTGTGAAATCGGCTTTGGCGAATACATAAAGTTTTCTTTTGGCCTAAACCTGTTTCTCAATAATTAACTGAAATTCCACGTACACTGCCTTGTGATCGCTTATTCCCTCAGCATCAGATACTCTATTCATACGCTCAGGAAGATTAGTAACAAATAAATCTAATATATTATTAAATCTCGTGGGAAATCTCACTAATTGATACAATGAGTGCTTACCAAAAGTTTCTAGTAAAGCCTCGCACGATTCACGCTCTCTACCTCCAGGATAAAAGCAATTATGCCTCCAATCAATTGACGGAAGATTGAAATCGCCCCCGATTATAATGGCTTTATCTTTATTTGACCAATTTAGCGTCGCCACTTGTTTCTCCAGAGAATGAATAGTTTCCGCGCTCGCATTTGGGGGTCTATAAAAAGCGCATATATTTATAGTTTTTGAGTCGCTTCCTTTCACACGACACCAAAGACTTTCGACTTCGTCGTCGTTAATCTGTATTGGGTATCTTTCGTATTTATTGCTAACTGCTATAAAGACTCCACCTGCCGACCGGGTACATCGATCCTTTCTGAAGACGCTATAGTCACGAGGAAAGATCTCCTGACTGGCTATGTCTGCCGTAAGCCAACTTTCTGTGCCTATAACTACATCAGCACGCAGACTACAAAAGGTAGCAATGAGATAAAAAGCACGCTCTTACATTTGTTGCATAAAAGATAAAAAGTCTCATTGCAAAGCACCTTAGAAAGAAACAAAGAAACTAATGTGATGCTAGAGCAAACCTTGCATAGGAAAACCACATCATTATCCTTCGGTATGCAACTAAGCTCTGTCCACAAAATACTTTGAGCCGTTTATTTTAGCTTAATTTAATTATTAAACTAGAAATTAACTTATTATCTCAATAGAATTTCTTTGAATGAGTTCAGAGTTGAATCATTTGAATATTTAATTTACCATTAGAATAACACCTTAAACTTAATTAGATACAGAATATCATGCTCAGCCTCGACCTCTTTATATGAGGATGTCTATTTTGAAGGCATAAAAACACATAAATTTTTTTACAAATTTACTCCGTTCAACATAAACCGGTCCATTTATCTGAAATATTTCATACATTGAGGAATAATGTTACCTAAAATGCAATGGGATAGATAAGAATCATTGTGTTGTTAACAGTCACAAATATGGCAAAGATATCGAAGTATAAACACAGAAGAAGAAAAAACAAAAAGCAGTCGGTGAATGGTACTCCATATCTGTTGACACAGCATGATTGATGAAACAAAAGTTTGTACCGGGTTCACAAGGAAACGACAACGGGTGAGGAAATTCCACAAAGGAGAGGTCATAAGGAGAGTATCAGTGGACGCGTGAGCCGACGCAGACGCAGGGTTCTCTTTTTGTCCACATTGCGTGCGTGGCGTGAACGGTGGTGTAGGGAACAATAGGATAAAAGATGTGCAATCGGCGAGGACCGCTCATTACGAAATCAAAGAAGTTTGATCGAAGATGTGACGTGGATGGAATCAATTCTGGACTACAAGAGACTCGGGAAGGCAGATGGAAAGGGTAAAAGGGAGAGGGAAGAGCGTAGGAGAAGGGGGCGGAAGGGAGGATATAGGAAGGGAAGGAAGGAGGTAGAGAGCAAGGAAGGAGGTAGAGAGGAAAGAAGGAGGTAGAGAGGAAGGAAGAAGGGGGTAGAGAGGGAGGGAGAAGAAGGTAGAGAGGAAGGGAAGGAAGGAGGTAGAGAGGAAGAAGGAAGGAGATAGAGGTAGGAGTAATTGGAGAGAGTGGCAAAATGGGATGAGAAAAGGAATAGAAGGAGGGAAGAGGGATCAAGTGGAGAAGTTCGAATCCGAGGAGTCTGAGGAAACGAGGAACGGGAGATGGTGGCGATTGCTCGGATGCGTTGGCACCATTTGCGTTCCGCATTCAGACACCGTCTAAAAAACGTTATATCTTACATACCTACTGGACAATGACCTTCGGATTAGTTTTCTAGATTGCAGCAAAACGGAATGTTTGAGAATACATTTTGCGAATGTCAACTAAGCGCATAACGGAAAGAGATTTTGGCTAACATATTCTTAAAATATTTCTTTTATTCCGGTCGGTGTCACGCGTTCACATCTGCTCCGTCTTTTTATCTGTTTTTTCGTGATAAGGTTACTCGTGGCTATTAGTACTGTGACTGGAAATGATAGTTATAATGTTGAATTTGAATGTAATACATTAGTTCTTCGTGAAAATCTTTTGGTGAGCTCTAAGTGCAAAATTTCTGTTACGTCTGCACTAGCTTCGCAGAATGACGAAAGTGTAGCTCCGCTGGATATCAGTTTCCTTTGTATCTTTCGTGTGCCAGTGAATTATAATCTTATTATTATTTTATCTTTGTGTGTGTGTGGTGATGTGGAACTAAATCCTGGTCCTGATAGCATAAAAGTTTTCTATCAGAATACCAGATCCATCGCGGGAAGTAAACTCCTACACTTTAACCTGGCGTTCGCTGATTCTCCTCTCAATGGTGTTGATGTGATTTGCGTTACCGAGACCTGGCTTAATTCCGATGTTCTGGATGGTGAAATTTTATGTGACAATTTTAATGTATATCGTAGAGATAGATATAGTGTGTCTGGTCGCGAGCATAAGAAAGGTGGGGGATCGCTCATAGCTGTCTCCTCAGCCATTTCTTCGGCCAGACGGTGTGACCTTGAAACAGAGTGCGAAATTGTTGTGGTAGAGCTTCGCCTACGACCCATTCCGACGAGAAGGTTGTTAATAGCTTGTGTTTACCTTCCTCCCCCCCCCCCCTCTCTCCCTCAGATACTGAGGCCTTCCATTCCTCCCTTCAGCTGATGCAGAATAACCTGAGTGAACATGACGCACTTATTGTACTGGGGGACTTTAACCTACCAGGAATTAAATGGATACCTGCTCCAGCTGGTGACTCTATGCTGTCCCGCTATGTAAACAACAGCCACCATTTAAACACGGTCACAGAATGGATGACCGAGTTTAAACTGAAACAAATTGTGAACTTTCCTACGTGTGAAAGAAATTATTTAGATTTGATTTTTACTTGCAAGGGAAGGCTCGCTCAATTAGCCAATATAGTAACGGAGATAGAGAAAGATATCTGTTCCGATCATATACCGGTGTTGTGCGAATGCGAAATTACACTTGAGTAAAAAACCTTCTGTTAGGAAACGCAACTGGAGGCGATTATATTTAAGTTATTTTAAAGAATTACTTCAGTTTTGTCCCTGGGTGCTTCTTGATGCGGCATCTTCCATCCACGAAATGTGCGAACTTTTTTATGATCTTTTAAACGGTTGTATTTCCGATTGTGTTCCCCTTCTTAGGGTTAATACCTCTAAATATCCCCTTTGGTGTGATAGTGACTTAATTCTTTCTCTGAAAAATAAATCCAGAGCTTATAAAAAGTGGTAGAAAACTAAGCTGCGATGCGATTACGTAGAATTTTCTACCAAACGTGCTAGCTTTAAGTCTCTCCAAGCTGAAAAATACGAAGCACACTTGAAGGATATTGATTCTTCTCTAAGAGATGATCCAAAGACATTTTGGCGGTATTTTCGTCACAGAAGAGGCAATAGAAATACACCAAGCTCCATTTGCCATGGAGATATTTTAGCATCTGACACTCAAGGTGCATGTAGACTCTTTTCTGATTTTTTTTCTGTTTTTCGTAACTCTACCCCCCAATTGGATACCCTCGAGGCGCCATGTCTAAATCTTGTTCCACTAACATCATTCAAAATATCTCCCGAGGAAGTGCTTCAGGCTATACAAAGTCTTAAATGTAGTGCACCTTCAGGTCCAGACGGTGTTCCTATTTTTATTATTAAAGCATGTGCTAATGAACTTACTCATTCCTTAGCTATTCTATTCAATAGAATACTTGATTACCAGGAGTTTCCTGAGATGTGGAAGCTTGCTTTAATTACTCCAGTTCATAAGAGTGGTAATAGATCTGATGTTACGAATTATAGGCCTGTTTCGTTACTGTCAACGTTCTCGAAGGTCTTTGAGTAGATCATATTCAAGCATTTGATGAAGCACTGCAAGATTCAATTTTCAAATGCTCAGCATGGCTTTCTTCCCAACCGATCTACCCAATCTAACTTAGTTGATCACATGAATAATATTGTCACCGCTATCCAATCCAGATATCAGTTTGACGTAATATATTTTTATTTCTCTAAGTCATTCGATACCGTTGACCACAAACTACTTTTAAGGAAGGTCCAATCCTTTGGTGTTGCCGGGGGACTACTCAATCTCTTACAATCATATTCGTCTAACAGAAGTCAAAAGGTTGTATTATATGGTACTTCTTCTTCACTTGTTAAGGTTTCCTCTGGCGTACCTCAGGGCTCCATTTTGGGGCCGCTGTTTCTTTAACATTTTTATTAATGATTTGCCTGCTTCTGTAAACTGTCATACTCTACTTTATGCTGATGATTTTAAGATTTTTAAATGTATTCGTAGTGCTAGTGATTGTTATGTTTTGCAGTATGATGTTAATAAATTTTCTAAATGGTGCTCTAAATGGCATCTTAATGCCAATGTATGCAAAGTTCTTTCTTTCTCCCTCAAAAAGAATTTAATTAATTTTAATTACATGCTCAATGGAATTCAGTTGCAACGTGTTGATTCTATCTGTGACTTAGGAGTGACCTTTGAGTCAAATTTGAGCTTTGACAAGCATATCAGGGCAACATGTTCTAGAGCCTTTAAACTCCTTGGGTTCATTAAAAGAAACATTTTGGAATTTTTTTGGCGGGATACTGTTATTCGATCATATTTCAGCCTTGTCAGACCAATACTGGAATATGGTAGTGTGGTCTGGAACCCATTTCATAAAAATCGAATACAGGCCATTGAACGGGTTCAGAATCGTTTTATAAAGTGGCTCTGTTTTAAAGAAAGTGTGCCCTACTCGGGACAACACTCTACTGCTTTGTGTAAACACTTCGGGCTACCTCCGCTTGAAATCAGACGTAAGATAAGTGACATTAATTTCCTAAGAAATGTAGTATCTGGTTCCATTGATGCTCCTGATATTCTTGGCTCGGTGGGTATAGCCACTCCCACTAGAAGATCAAGGCATACTTCAATTTTTCAGGTACCCTTCTGTCGTGAAAATGTGGTGAAATACTCACCCATTCCTAGGTTGATACGGTCAGCAGGTGAGGCCCTATTGGCTTTGCCGTCCATAGACTTTTTTAATGATTCTGGAGCAGCTTTTAAGAGAAAGTTATTCAATGTTTTTCTTTGTAAATAGCTGTATTTTTAAACGTATGTCTTAACTTTAACTATGTTTATTTTATGATTAAATTTATTATAACGTGTGTAATTGGGGAAAACTGTATGCGTCAAATAAAACATTATTATTATTGTCTCTTGGTCGAATTAGCCCTAAATGCCTTAATTTATTCCACACTCGGTTGGATTCGGTTAATCGGGATAAGCAAGAGGTGTAATAAAGACGCTTAAGGTGGCCATACACGCTACGGATTGCCGGAAGGTTTGCTTCCAGGAAGGGACACCTCCCGGCAAGCCGGAGCGTGTGTGGGGAATTTGGCCGGAAGGGATGGCCGGAAAACGAGCCTCCTGGCAAGTCTCAGAGGGTTCAGGTTTACCTCCAGGTTTGCCTCCCGGAGGACAGGCCTTCCGGCAAACCGTAGCGTGTATGGCCACCTTTAGATTCAGTGACCAGCAGCTTGACACGATTTCTGAGTGCTCTATAATTTTCGTAGACGAGTTGAATTCGGGATTGTATAAATGCACGTCGAAGCCTATTTCTTTCCTTAATGAGCGAGAGAGAGGACACGGTGGAGAGAGGGAGGGGAAGGGAGTGAGAGAGAAGAAAAGGAGGGAGGGAGAGGAAGGGAGTGAAAGTGAGGAAAAGAGGATGGGAGGGAGGGGAAGAAAGGATGTAGGGAGGAATTGGAAGGGAGAGAGTTCGAGAGCTGCGCACTGAACGAACATCGGCCGATTGTGCCAACAGTACCGATTTCGCCGTATGGGTTCGAGAGAGAAAACAATAGACAAACACGAGGAGATGGGAATGCAAAAGCGATTTTACCTTATTCAACTTATTTCGGGAATAAAGTATATGGAGAAAAACAGAACAAATTTCGTTCCCAAGAGCATTCAGGAATTCCCCTTCCGTGTCGGCCTCCCTCTCCTCCTATCCGCTCTATTCCTCGTCCAATCTGCCTTTCGGGATGCGATAGATATGTTACAGCCGCATCCGAGGCAACGCCAAAAGTTTTTTTGAGTTTGAGAGCAAGAAGAAAAGGCACCGATCCGATAGTGGGAATCTCAGGCGTCTGATGAGTGGAAAGGGCAGAGTTGCACCGAAAGGCAGAAAGCGAAGAGAGCGAAGGGAGTTGCAAGCGGAGAGAGCGGATATAAGACGGCGGAATATCGATCAAAGCCGGAGAAGGGTTGACGAAAAATCGAGCGGTAGCTCTGTTGCACGTATGCTTAAAGGGATATATATGTAGAGAGATAGGAGAATACATATGTTGGATAATGGAGAGAGGGAGAGAGGACGTGGAGAAAGATGGGGGAGGAGTTAGGGCGCCGTGGAAGGTGTATCCATGGTGCCACTTCTGGAAATACGCGTGCCTGTATAGGTGCGTGGCAGAGAGAGAGACACGAGGGGTGAGGTGGCCCCATCAGGTTGCGGGGGGTGCAGGGGTGGGGAGTGAGAATGGCAGGGGAAGGAGAATGGGAGGGGAGTGAGAATGAGAGGGGAGGGAGCATGGGTGTGGAGTGAGAGCGGGGTGGGTGTGGGGCGCGGAGAGGGCACGGCTTGTCTTAAGCGGGGAATATAAATATCTTGATACGTTAACACAAAAGGTACGACGGAAATGGCGATAGAGGCATTTAAATGAAACGCGGTGGTGACGAGAGAGGCAACGTGCTCGAGGGCGCCACAGTAAAGATTGAGGTTAATTTAATGCCACGGTTCACTTCATTCGAGATAAGATAGTGGTCTTGAGGTAAGAAGAGATATTCGGCTAATGGGTGATGAGAAGTGACGCGGAGGAATGCCACGAAATTCGATATCGATGAATTACTGGAAATATAAATTTCACAATTAATTTTTAACTAAGCGGCGAATATGCAGAATTATGCGAGTTGATTGTCAGTGTCCTGGCGTCGTTGAATAAGTACACTTGAATAACTAGAACGTGTATTAACTTTGGAAAGTGTGTACCGATTTGAATAATTTTTTGTGTACTTATACTATAAGCAAATTTAAAATTAAACATTTTTAAAAAAATGCACTTTTGCTAATTCTACTATTTTGTCTTTTCACTATATTAGTGTGTATCTCTCTATATACATTCTCATTTATATTTTTAAATTAAATTTACGTGTTTTCTCACGATGCTCGCCTAATGTTACGCACATTAAAAAGCAACTTACTTCTTTAGATGTCGTGATTGCTGTTAAGACGCCACTGTCTCATTTTACATTAATCTCTCTTAATCCTCAAAGTACTTGAAATGGAAAAACGATACGATACCCCTTCGGTGACACTGCTGCTGTCAACTGGAAGGCAAATATAATACACTACCAAAATGATAAGGAAATACTTACAACTATATTGAAGTGACATAATACAAAGCAGAAATATAGTAAGATACTTAAAAGAAATGTCCACTTGGAGGGATACAAACGATACGAAAGGTATTCGACCCGCAGGCCGTGGCTCAGGTGCACGTCTCTCCAAGTCCTTCCTCGTTCTCTCTCCCTCTCTCTCCGTCTCTCTCTCTCTCTCGGCTGCCCGTCCGCGACGTTGTCAGATCGGAAGTCCCCTAGTTCGCACTGTATTGCGAAAAGACGGCACAGCACTCGCGAGAGTCTATTGGTTGGTTCGCACGATGGTATATAGCGTTCTCTTCTGGACTAATGTCTGTTGCTATAAAAGAAGAAACTCTGTACGTAGGCGCAAAGCCGAAGTACGAGCGTTTGTCTAAGTGCGTACGTTTGCAGGGGTGCGTCGTTTGCTGGAGTTAAATTGTCAGAGAGAAAAGTGCTGCATCCTCCCCACTTTCGAAGAGTTCACCGACTGTTTAGTTTATCAAAGAAAGTCTCACTCCAGAGTTTACAGACGCACCATTTTGAAGCACAACGTAAGAGTCAAAATAATCACAAAAGTTCATAGGTACATTAACACAATATTATTGCAAAGTTACAAATTAACAAGAAAATATTATTTGCCAACAGGGCAAAATTGAAAATTAACAGCAACCATTAGAAGAGAACGGCAAGAAAAAAGGGGTGCCAACCCTGGCATTGACCGACAGTTATGAAAGTACAAGAAACACTAAATAATTGGACGACTGGTAAATAGATTATGCTTGCCTCACATTGTTTAAGTAGAGTCCCGAGAAATTCACAGTATAAAAAAATTTAAAAAATCACTGTTAATGGTAGTACATAGATAGAGAAACATTTTAAGGTATCCTAGCCCAATTGGGGCTAGTGTACACTAACCGTGGTAAATATTACCAACGAACATGACATGGCAAGGTTATTAAAAGAATATTGTGCCATGCTGACATACATAGATGTCCGGAGACCATATATGATGCCTGAAAATGTGACTGATATTTAGCAGTATTGCGGCAATTGGCCTGGTAGATATCAATATATTTTACCAGATTTGCATCTGGGGGCTGGTTGCGATGATAATAATCATCGGGCGATGAGGTCGCTAATTCTCTACGCCGGATCATTTACAAGGAGCGATAATGATTCTTACGAATCAGTGTCTCTGCCAACAGGACAGGAAAAATATCACCTCCAAGTGGAAAATGAAAAACAAGACCCAGAATGCAATCACCCAAGGACACTCTCTTGCTTGTTTATCTAAACAAGCTTACAAAACAAAATCATTCTGAACATTTTAATACAATGGGTGATTCATTAACCGAAAAGCCAAAAAATGTCAAACTGTTATTTGATACCAACATAAAGTTTCTTAAATTGATTAACAATAATATGTGGTAAGTGAGAATAACAAATATTACCTTATGGCCACAAAATATTTCATAACTTACTCTAACATTGATACAAAATAATTGAAAATAATTAATTATTGCTCAATGGCATAAAAATATCTTATAATATAAATAAAATTGACACGTAATATTAAAAAAATAATAAATTATTGCCTACTGGCAGGAAAATATTTCTTGACTTGGCTAACATTAACTATTCGACAATAGTTTGGGTTCGTCGTTTGATTGAGTTCGAGCACAAAAACTTCTGGCGAACACGAAAAACTGATGGGGAACTCGATAAATTGTCAGAGGGAAAAATGCTGCACTGTTATGAAGCTGAATAATTTTTTACTTATAGATATGATTGATCAACGATGGAGCTCGGCGTTATATGTAGGAACCGTGACTCCTTGCCTTCCAACAGTTTGAGTTTGTCGCTTTCACTGCCAGGGTAGGAAACATGAACCGTTAGACGCTTTCTTCCAAGAATTCTCGCCGCTAGGGAAGACGAAAAGGGTTAGTTGTTAGTAAATTCTCGAATAGCGTGCACGTGCTATGGATATCTCAATTGAGTGCTTGGACCCGTAATTTCCTCTTCGGATATGATGACGAGGGCGGAAATTTCGTCGATGTTCCTCTGATATGGAGTGCCGAGGAGAAACAAGAGTATAAATAAAAAAGAATATTGTATATTTCCACTAACAAATTTATTACGACTGGTTTCGTCTGTTCAGGTGACGAAAGCTTAGCAGAGGGTTATATATATATATGGAGATGGAAAGAGGATGTAGGGTAGGAGGTTTAAATGAATAACAGGCAGGAGGGAGAACATACAATCAGTAATGAGATAATTTGAAAAAATAAAAAATAGAAATCACAAAGTGAATGACATTAATTCAAACGGTTATGTATAACAGTAAAGCGAGCAAAGTTTGTAATTAGATATTGGAAGTAATTAACAGAATTTACAAAAAGGCGTTAAAATTACAAAGTAAAAAAGGCATTAATTTAGTTAGTTGTGGATAGCAGTAAAAAGAACAATGTAGAGTTTTTAGAAAAATACATATTCATTAGTAAGTCCAACATTGTCCGTAAAATCATGGAGCGGTTGGAAATTGTAATTCATATTCAACCTCAACCTTCCCGTGATGTCCTTTGATTGTACTATTGAGGCAATGGCAACCGATTCATAGTATTTATAAGTCCAAAATTATTCAGCTTCTTAAAAGCATTCACGACATGTTAAGAAGTAAGTTGCTTTTTAATGTGCGTAACATTGAGCGAGAATCGCGAGAAGAAAAACCCGTAAACATAATATAAAAATATAAATAAAAATCTATATAGAGAGATACAATCTAACCTAAAGGCAAAATTTTAAAATAATCAAATGTCCGTAGATAACGAAAAAAATTCCGCGGGGAGGAGAATCGAACCCGGGTCCTCAGAGTTCGAAAGACGAATCTACCGCCTTCAGGCACTCGGCTACGGCGCTTACTTATCTTAGGTATTGTTATCGTAAGAGTGTAATTAGCAGGCAGATTTTTCGTGATCTGTAAATGTTAACAATTTACTTAGCAATGCCTATTGGCGGCTAGAATAAAATAGGTGTCCAATTATTTTTTGTTCTTTCATGCCGTGGTGGTTTCGTCCGGAAACCTGGGGACGAGTTGTCTAACCCTCCTTGTGAGCGCGTCCAGCGGAATTCCATATAAACACAGTTGTTAGCACTCTACCGATATACTGCAACCATCATCTATCAATTTTGTCACGTAATACATTCGATACGGCGATTAGGCCATAGTGGGCAACAGGCCATATTGGGTACAGTTACTTATATTCAGGCAAAATTGTAATTATGTTCTATACTAAATAAATCAGCGAAGAGGTTTTATTTGGAAAGTCGCCTTTCTTTAAAAAAATAACTCCAAAATAACCGTCGCTCGAGAGATAGAAACGAAGTACCGTCCTCGGGATTTCTTTCATAGTAGCACATCTTGACCCTAAATGGGGACCCATAAAGGATATTACTAACATCCAAAAGTCTGTAAAAATGGAATTTGTAATTCATATATGTTTAGGCTGCCTAAATAATCGGGCACCTATGTTTTTTGAAAACCTGGTAGGCGTGGACCTGCATCGCGAATCCGCTTAAAACGGGGTCGCGCAAAGCGAGGTATGCCTGTACTCATTTATCGCATCTATAATCTGTAATAAAACAAAATAATTATAATGAGTACTTACGATGGACCAAAAAACCCTCTCCAGTTCCTGGCAATTAATACGCAACATGCCTAGGTGCACACACTCATTCACAAACATTAAAAACGGAACTAAAAACTGAGAAAAATGTACACGCGCTCTCATATTAAAAGTTAAAAGAAGAAAACAAGAAATCAGTCACACAAAATTGGTCTCTAAAAGCTCACTTTTCAAATAAACCAGCTTAAATTTCGACGGCAAGGTTGGCATCGTCAGAAGACCGGGAAGACAACGAAGTGAGGAAGAGGATCCTACAGAAATGAGAGAGGAATCAGTCGTCGCTCATTAACACTTGAGAATTACCGACTTCATGCCGATAGTTTGTTGCAGCTTGTGGCGTTTGCAACCCCTATGAGAAAAGCACGGCACACTTCCCTCTTCCATGAGCGCAACTCAAGAGTAAATGTATATCGGAATTCTCCCATTCAAGATGATAATATTGAATTTGTGATTTACCGATTTATTTAAAATCAGTATTAATTAATTAAACAATCGAAAACCGTTAAAAACTTATCTCACTTGAAATGAGCAGCAGTACTTAATCTTTACGTTCACGTTAATTCCTTTGTCGTAAATTATCCATTTATTTTCATTTGCAAATGCTATGTGTATACTTAAGGGAAATAAACGTATTTAAGCCCATTTCTTCGTCGCAGATTTTCTTTCATTTACTATGCGCTGTAAGCGCACGAAAGGAAACCAAACGCATTTATAGTAGATCTCGTTCGATTCAGTTACTACCAAGTTCGATTTCGTTTAAAATATTTTTTTTAATTCTTCTTTTTATTGAAAATGTCTGCTCCTTCGATAAAAACGCATTGAGCAAAACATACTCTATTGGACTAGTTCTATAAATTTTGTTTAACCCCTCAAGCCCCCGGAGGAGGAGGACGTTTAATATATAAATCCAACTTCAGATGCCGAAGGAAATGTTTTTCGCAATGGAGGAGCGAAAATTGCAAAAAAATATATTTAAAAACTCATAACTTTTCACAATTTTATCGGAATTTTATGAATTTTTTGAGGATTTAGGCAAAAAATTATTTATATTTTAAAACTATAACTTTTACGCTATCCTGAAATAAGTAGAGACTCTTTGCTGGAGAGAAGCGATTTGCATACCGATCCGTTACCTATCCAGCACTTTCTCGCGCTTTCATATAATAATCAATATCGTGAAAACTATAGAGGTTATTTGCATGCAATCTTCTACAAAGATATATATAACTATTCTAAACTTTTCATTTGCTGCATGTACTTCTCTAAACCGTTTAGGAAAAAGTCTCCCGCAGGTCAACATTTTCATGTCAATTAATATAAGGAATAAAAATTAAATAAAATATTTTTACAATTCGAAACCCGCAAACGTATTGCGGGAAATTGCTAGTATAAATAAATCACGGAAATATTAAATTAATAAAATCATACTTTTATTATTTCTACCAATGGGATTTTTGTTCCAGAACCAGCCAATAGAAATAAACCTAAATTTCGATACCATTTTGGTACCAAGCAATCGCCTTTCTCAATGTTCCAAAAATCAGCCAATCATATCATCATATTCACTCCCTGCCATACACCGACCATCATGGCTGGCAATTTTAATACACAAACTTGAGAAACCAACTCTTAAAAAGTCCGCGTACGTTTTCGGAAGCGAGCGATGACGAGGCAAATTGAGACTTCGCTGTTAGTGTTATAACAGAATGCGAGTAAAAACAACCGTTATGGACGTTTTATTAAAATTCTATCGTTTCATTATAGAAAATTTCATGCTGAATCTGATTATGGATGTTCGAGATAAAAATTCTGAAAAATCGGTAAATACCTTAAAACATTGAAAAACTTTTGTCTTTTTTATATTCTGCGTATATCGTCCTTCCATATACATACAACGTCATATTTCGGCTTCCAATGGATAAAAAGGGAAAACTTTTTATGCGATTTCTGAAATGATTTCGAATAACGACAAAGTAACTCAAGAATAAATAATAATTATTAACTAACTTTAAAAAAATAATAACCGTAACATTTAACTAAAATTTTCAGTCGAGGCATGAAAAAGTTCACCTGCGAGAAACGTTTTCCCTAATTGGTTTAGAGGAATCCACGCAATAAACGAAATGTTCAAAATAGTTTAAATTTACCTTTGAAGGAGGTTGCACGCCAATATCGTCTATAGTCTTTACGATATTGATTATTATATGAAAGCGCGGGCGCGCTCTGGATAGAAAACGGATCGGTATGCAGCAGAGAGTCTCTCCTTATTCCAAGCTAGTGTAAAAGTTACAGGTTTAAAATATCATGTTTTGCGCAAATCCTCAAATATTTCTTAAAATTCCAATATAAAGATGAAAAGTTATGTTCTTATACATTATATATATATATATATATATATATATATATATATATATATATATATATATATGGATGTCAACAAGGTGTTGGGATGAGGAAACCCAGTGAGCACTCACCAATCAGACGACTTCAGGTTGGCGAGGCCCCGGGGATGTCGAAGCGACACACGTAAAATAACACAAAAACACAGAAACATCACAAACGTAAAGCTTTCGGAACTACTCCTTCTTCAGCTACAGAGAGAGAGTTAAGTACTTTCTGTTTCTTCTCCTTCAACCCTGACTCTAATCTTTTGATCAAAGTAAAGGTTTTTAAGCAGTCTTTTATCTTTCCAATCTATTCCTATTTTGTTTAAAATACCCAGCATTTTATCCCATTTCACTCGGTCAAAAGCTTTCTCCCAGTCTACAAAACAAAAATACATACCTTTATTGACTTCTAGCGCTCTTTCTGTCATCATCCTCATACATCCTATAGCATCTCTAGTCCCCCTTCCTCTTCTAAAACCAAACTGATTATCTTGCAGCTCCTTTTCTATTTTACATTCAATTCTTTTGGTTATTATTCTGGTTAGAACTTTAGCTGTATGAGAAATTAAACTAATAGTTCTGTAATCCTTGCAACATTTTTCATTGTTCTTTTTCTCCAGTGGTACCATCACAACATCTAAAAAATCTTCAGGCCATATGCCAGTATCATATACTTGGTTAAAAAAATTTGTGAGTTGCTTAACTGCTTTAGACCCCAAAACCTTAAGAACGTCCACGTCACTCCCAACAGCCTTCCTTCTTTTCATGTCATCAATTCCTCTTTTAACTTCAGACTCGAGAATACTTGGTCCTAGCTGATCTTCTTCCACATCCTCTTTTTCATTTAATTCAATATTTCTTGACTTTCCTTCTTTGTCATACAGAACCTCAATGTATTCTTTCCAGACAATCTTTATATTGTCTGGCTCCGATACTATTTTACCACTTTTGTTCATGATTCCTTTACGTCCTATCTTTCTTGCTTTTTTCTTGAATAGTCCCCTTGCTTTGCTATACATGAGGTCTGTTCTACAAATTCTTTCACATTCGACAATCTCCTCGCATTTCTCATTTATCCACTGTTCTCTGGCTTTATCTGTTTCCCTTCTTAAAGCATTATTTAACTCCTTTACTTTCTTTGGCCTTCTTCAGTGTTTATTTTCTTCCACTTTCTCCGCTCTTCCATTTTTTGCAGCATGGCTGCTGTGATCCAGGGTTTTTTGTTTCTTTCACCCGTTATCTTTCCTACCTTCTTTTCCATTACATCTTTAATGTTGCTATGGATGTATCTCCACTCCTCATCTACATTCTTCCTATTTTCTTCAGCTCTCTCCCCCAACCTTTCCTCCAGCTCAGTCATAATAGCCTCCTTGTTTTTAAGGAGTTCCTCTAAGTTCCATTTCTTGTTAACTCTTATGTTTCTCTTAACGCTCTTTAGTCTACATTGTGTATTTGCCACCAAAAGGTTGTGGTCGGAATCGATATCTGCCCCTGGTAGTGTTTTCACATTTTTAATGCTATTTCTAAATCTTTCATTGACTAGTATGTAATCTATCTGGTATCGTCTCTGGTCTCCTGGGCTTCTCCATGTGTAAAGTCTCCGCTGGTGATGCTTAAACCATGTATTAGTTACAATTAATCTATTTCTATGGCAGAATTCCACAAGTTTATCCCCTCTTTCATTTCTCTTCCCTAGTCCATATTTTCCCACTATATTATCTTCCTGTCCCTCTCCGACTACACTGTTCCAATCTCCCATTACTATGGTGGTGATCCTTCCTTTTCCCTCCTCCTCCAATATCTCCATAATCTGTTCATAGATTTCATCTACTTCGTCGTCGCCAGCATTAGTTGTTGGCATATACACTTGAATTATAAGCATTTCCACTGGCTCCATCTGAAGTTTTACGGCTACTAATCTATCATTAACATTAACCTGGCTAATTCTTTCAGCTATCTCTTTTCTCATTATAATCCCCACTCCCCTTTCCTTTTTCTCCCCTCCCGAGTAAATAATCTTAAATTCGTCTGAATTTATCTCGCCTTCTCCTTCCCACTGAACTTCACTAAGACCTACTATACCTACATTATTCCTTCTCATTTCCCTTTTTAAGTTCTATAGTTTACCCCCTGAATTTATAGTCCTAACATTCCATGTGCCTATTTTTAATTTCTCACTACTTGCTTTCTTATTAATGTTACATTTCCTCTGTACATCCCCTAGGGTAGTCCCCACCCGGAGATCCGATTGGGGGACTATTTTACCTTCGGAATATTTTACCCCAGAAAGATCCATAGAGGTATTTTCAGCTTTTCAGCCTATCATGGGAAATATAATGAGGTAGTTTCCCCTTGCTTTCCTCATCGCAGTTTCACAGAGTGATTACCCATCTGTAGCTGCTCAGATCCACATGATCACCACCTTCAGAGGTACTGTGCAAGCTGCTGCCCTTGCACAGGGGGATGTAAAACCCCCAAGACTGCTTCTTAGTCTGACACTTCCCCTCAGACCTTTCCGGCTTGGATGGTCCTACCAGGAGAATTTTCTCCCGCCGGCATAGCTCTTTGGTTCGTAAGAGTACCCAAACCCTCCCACCTCTGTAAGGTTACGCAGTCCTTAGGGAGGGCCCATAATGTAGAAAGTGTAAAATGTTTAAAATTGCAACATTTGGGGATTGTTTTAAACTATTATTTTTTACATTTGAGAAAAACGAAAAACGCTGCGGAGGTGAAATCTTTAGTATTAATAGAATATTTGTAATGATGAAATGTCTGAAAAATGAATGTTTTTTCAAGGTGAGATTAAATGCTTGCAGTATGCAAGCACCAACTACTAGTGTATATATATATATATATATATATATATATATATATATATATATATAAGATGCACTGGTGGTGTAGTGGTTAGCGTGTCGGCTTTCTATTGCAAAGTTCGGGGGTTCAAACCCCTCGAATGGAGGTTTTATTTAAAAAAAAAAAAACTATCATCAGTGCCTGGCAGTAGGCAGCAGTACTATCAGTATGGTATAGGGCCGAAAACAAATGAAGTTGGTTGGGTCTATATCCAATACAGCTGTAGGCGTGATCAGGACGATTTGAACGGCTACAGTACTGCGATGTGGAAAGCAAGAGGGAAACTACCACATTACAATCCCTAGTAAAGATTATATGGTTGGACAATATGAGTTCTCTCGAGGTAAAACAATCCGGAGGTAAAATAGTCCCCCAATCGGATCTCCGGGAGGGGACTGCCTTGAGGAAAACATTTGTCGAAAGTAAATTACGAATAGGGACTTGGAACGTAAGAACTATGAGAAAGGCAGGAAAGCTAGAGAACTTGAAAGAAGAAATGAGAAGAAATAGAGTGGACATTATAGGGCTAAGCGAAACTAGATGGGAGGGAGAAGGACAGTTCGACTCGGAAGAATTCACGGTAGTTTATTCTGGAGGAAATGTTGGGGAAAGGGGAGTAGCTCTGGTACTTAGGAAAGATATTATGAAAAGCGTGACCAAGATAATAGCAACGAACGATAGACTGATGGCAATAAAGCTAGAAGCAGTCCCAGTGGACATGCTGATAATCCAGGTATATATGCCAACGTCAGCTCATGACGATGAAGAAATAGATGAAATCTATGAGCAAATTAATGAAATTTACGAAGAAGACGGAAGAGGAAAGGTAAACTGCATAATAATGGGAGATTGGAACAGCATAGTCGGAGAAGGACAGGAAGAAAATGTTGTCGGGCAATACGGACTTGGGAAGAGAAATCGAGGAGGGGAGAAACTCGTAGAATTCTGCATCAATAATGACCTTGTAGTGACTAATACATGGTTCAAAAACCATAAACGAAGGTTATACACATGGAAAAGCCCAGGAGATAGAATGAGATGCCAAATAGATTACATCCTTGTAAAACAAAGATTCAGGAACAGCATAAAGAACGCCAAGGCATTGCAAGGAGCAGACATTGATTCAGATCACAGCCTTCTAATACTTGACGTGAATACAAAGCTCAAACAAATAAGAAAAACGAGAAGAGAAAAACAGACCTGGGACCTAGAAAAACTGAAAGAAAAGCAGGATGTAGTCAGCATGAAGTTGGAAGATAACCTAAGAGTGTTGGAAAACAAACCGAAGACCGTTGATATAGAATGGGATGAAATTAAAACCAGTATCAAGGATACCTTGGATAAAGAGATTGGAAAACAAGAGAAGAAAATCAGAAAACCATGGATCACGAAGGAAATGCTGGAGAAAATGGATGAGAGACGAAAATGGAAAAACGTTAACACTGAAGAAGGTAGAGCCAACTATAGGCGTATAAACAATGAGTTGAGAAGGGTAACAGATAAAGCTAGAGAAAATTGGATAAAAGGAAAATGCGATGAAATAGAACAGGTGGAGAAGTTAGGACGGTACGATATGATGTACGCTAGGGCACTGGAATTAGAAGATAAGAAGTCTAATGGAATTCGTGGTAAAGGAATTATGAATACAGATGGGAAGATAGTCTCAGAAACAAAGGATGTAGCACAGGTATGGGAAGAATACATTAAGGAATTATACAGCAAACAGGCAGGAGCGGCAAAAATAGAACTGGAAAATGAGGAAAACATTGAAGAAGACAACTTGGGACCAAGTATCATGGAGAGCGAAGTAGAAAAGGCGATAGTGGAAGTAAAGAAGGGGAAAGCCACTGGCAGCGATGGAATACCGGCTGAGATATTTAAAGTCATAGGATCAGAAGGACTAAAAGCGATCACGAAATTAATTAATAAGATTTACGACACGGGAGAGTGGCCTCAGGATTTCCTAGAAGTAACAATGATCCCTCTAAAGAAGAAGCCAAAAGCAATGCAGTGTAAAGATTACAGAACTATAAGCCTTCTGTCACACACATCGAAGATCATCACGAGGATTCTTAATAAAAGGCTGGAGAAAAAGGCAGAAGAAATAATAGGGGAAGATCAATTCGGTTTCAGAAAAGGACGAGGAACTAGAGATGCTATAGGAGTAGTTAGAATCATATCAGAAAGGGCAATAGAATACAGTCAAGATATCTGCGCATGTTTCGTAGACTGGCAGAAGGCCTTTGATAGAGTAAATTGGGTCAAGTTGATGAAGATATTAAAGGATATAGGTGTAGACTGGAAAGACAGGAGACTGATTAAGAATCTATATGAGAATCAAGTTGTAAAGGTCAGGTTTGAGAATGTGGACACCTGCGGAATAAATATCGGTAGAGGAGTAAGACAAGGCTGCTGCCTATCGCCAACCCTATTCAATATATATGGAGAAAGTCTAATGCAAGAAGCTTTAGAAGGCACAGGGGATTTCAAAATTGGAGGAAGGATTTTAAGAACAGTAAAATACGCAGATGATCAAGTACTTCTAGCAAGAAAGGAAGAGGAGCTACAAAAAATGATAAATAGACTAGTGATAACAGGTAGAAAATACGGTATGGAAATAAATACAGAAAAATCCAAGGTCATTCGAATATCGGGTAAAGAAGAGAATCTGAACATAACTATTGGGGGAAAGCCATTAGAACAAGTTTCAGAATATAAATACCTTGGAAGTATCATAACACGAGAGGCAAAATGTACGGATGAGATCAAAACTAGAATAGGAAAAGCAAAAGCGGCTTTCAGGAGAAAGAAACAACTACTTACAGGGAATATAAGGGAAGATATCCGCAAGAAGTTGATAAAATGCTACGTATGGAGTATAGCATTGTATGGGGCAGAAACATGGACGCTAAGGAAAAATGACATCAAATACTTGGAAAGCTTTGAAATGTGGACTTGGAGGAGAATGCTGAAGATAAAATGGACAGATAGGATGAAAAATGATGAAGTGCTACGAAGAATAGGAGAGAAGCGAATGATTATACAGACTATTAGAAAGAGGAAGGCTAACTGGGTTGGACATTACCTGAGGAGAGAGAGTATGATTAAAGACGTGTTAGAAGGAAAACTAGATGGGAAAAGGGAAAGAGGCAGGAAAAGGTTTCAGCTGATAGACGATTTGAAAGGGAAAGAGAGTTATCAAGATATGAAGAGGACAGCGGAAAATAGGAGTATATGGAGAACCAGGTTTAACCATGAATAATCACGGACCTGTCTACGGACAGACTACCTATGATGATGATATATAAGGGTGGTCCTTATAATGGGGGGGAAACAAACGTTTTATTTTGAATAGGGGCTCCAGCCGATCTTGCTCCAATATTTAAAAAAATTATATTCCCAAAATTTAGTAAATTTTAGATGAAATTTAGAGGTTGCTACCAAAGTTTGAAACATTGTTTTCTTTATTTTAAACAAAATGCAATACAGTACAAAGAATATAAAAATTTGAGTTGGTAATTTCCATGCTACACTGTCACATGATGAACATAACAATACTGACGGAGTGGTATATTAATTTTTCGTGACAAGTGTTCCTTTCACAAAGTCTGGATATCTGCTCCGATGATCGATTGTATTCCTCGATCAGGGCAACTCCGCGTTCTGCCGTATCGTTAATGCAATTGATGGACCTGATGCACTTTTCTGTGGCAATGTAGTTCCCATCAGAAGCCCCGAGTGCGGGATCCAATTCTGTGAATTTCGAGTCAAGACCAAGTATGTCGAAAAACCTCAAAGTGTTGGCTGATACAAAATAGTCCAAATTTTTCTCCAAGATGCTATCCAGATCGACAGTCACTCTCTTTGAGTGGTCCTCATTACCATCATTTTGGAGAGCTTGAATCAATTTGGCTATTGTATCTATTGATACGTTTTTATCAAAGAAAGCAAGGGCAACCAGCTCTTCGCTGAGGTATCACAGATGACGAGCAAGATTCTTCAGAGCAGCGTTGGCAACTATTGAGTTTGTAGTCTTGTACTGTTGGAGGTTCTTCAACAGCATCAAGTCATTTAAAGGCGCAGCAGTTGGAAGCGCAGCTTGAAACCACGCCTTCAAATAGAATCTCACAACAAAAATTGCTATGTCCCTTATCCCAGCTTCCTCTTTTTTCTTCAATGGAAACTGTCCTTTGAACATCAACAATTTGATAGCTTAAATGGCTTTGGCCATCCAACGAGCCTTATGCATTGCACCAGGAGTAAGAAATCTAATTTCACGAGAAGGTTCACTTCCAAGAAAGGTGATAGAGATTTTCAGGAATTCTCTGTAATCATCGCGAGGTTGCTGCTGGTTTAGTTGGTCTGTGGCAAAAGTGTTTATTTCGTCTTTAATATCGGCAACAGCACTGGCAGTGAACTCATCATCAAGTGCTGTTCTGTATTCGGACTTATCCAGTGACACCCAATGAGGTTGAAATCGCTTGAAGATTAGTATTTCTGGGCTCTCTGGTGGACTTACGATGACAGAGAAGACAGCTTCCAGTACCAGCTCCAATATGTGGTGCCTACAGGGAATGTAGAGAAGGTTCTTGTCTAATTTCTGTTCAATCCAAAGACATGCTCCATTTTTTCTTCCAGTATTTGACGCAGTAGTGTCAAAACACATTCCTTTCACTTTCTCTGCTAGATCCCACAATTCCAAAGTTTCAACAACAGCCTTGCCCATTTCCAATCCAGTTCCAGCCGCAATTTTTGGAACACCGAGCAGTTGTTCTACTCCATCACCTGTGACTAAAATAGGAAGACGATCAACTACTTCCTTTCCAGTAAGATCTGGCAGCAGCTTGCCATCCGAATGCAACTAGCGGAACTGTTGTATTAAATTGAGAGATTATTTGTTTAGCTGTTGCTTCCCTTTGCTGAATGCGACTTACTCGAATTGAGGAACGATTTACTTCGAATTTGGACATGTCTTGCCCCAGACCTTCTCCAGCAGCCTAAAGCAACGCAGTGTCTTTTCTGTCATTCACTTTTGTACGATCCAGTACAGCTGCCAAGCCTGGTGTAATAAATTGCTTCCTTCCTCTTTTTCGAGAATGCTCTCTAAGAGATGCGTGTTCCAGTTCAGCAGGTTCACTACTCTGATGACTATCCCGTTTCAACTCCTCAGAATCACTGCTGGAGGATGAGGAGCACAAGGTCACAGGTTTGGTTTCTGTTTCCTTTCTGCTCTTTTCAAGGCGGTCTTGATATTTCTTGGCTCGCTCCCTTCTTCTAGCTTCTTGCTGTTCTAGAGCCTTGTCAACTACAGCCATCTTTCCTCGCTCCCCTTTTTCCCTCTGAGCCCGAAGAAACTCTCGATCTTCTTATATTTTGATCATGGATAGCGCCTCTGAATGTGCAATATCAAAAAGCTTATCTAGGCTGTTACTGAAAGCAGTTTCTTTTTCAAACAGTGTTTTGTATCTTTTCTTCTTGTTTTTTTGTTTTTCTTCAGCTTCTGCGAGTCATGGAAGATTTTTTCAACAGCTGCAAAATACGTGTTTTCGAAGTCGAGTAGGGATCCGTGCTGTATCCCAAATCTCAACGGTAGCTTCGGCAGCTACAGTCGCACTTTCTCGAACAGTTTTCTTTCCAGTCAGATGCAAATGAAAAAAATAAGCTATTACTTCTCGCTTCGAAGGTAGTTTATTTCCAGGTATTTCATGTGATTGTAGTTCAATTAGCCAAACATTCGTCATTTTACGGGTAGTAGGAATAACAGTAGACATTTCTTCATAAAAATAAACCTGAAAGTAAAGTGAAAAAATTAGCTAACTTACTTCTGTTGTCATTACTTTATTTTTTGGTGTTCAGCAGAACGCAGTACAAAACTTACAAACTGGGAGTACACTGTATTGTAATCTCCTACGAGTCAGGTTCACTTGAGTCTCTACACAACAACTTTATGAGAGAAAATCCTTGGCTCAACTGCACTCTTTGGCTGCCTTATGACAACTGAACTCACTGCAGTAGGAGGGCTGCTTATATAGTTTAGGCCATAGATTGCTCCAGAAGGTTCTAGACCGTACTGGAATGTTCTACATCATTACAGAAGGTTCTAGAACGTTCCGGAAAGTTCCAAATTGTTCCGCAAGGTTCTAGAAAGTTTCAGATTGTTTATGAAGATTCTATAATGTTCTGGACAGTTCTAGATTGTTCCAAAAGACCTGATATGGACTATTACATAACACAAAGAGTGCTCCTGCAAATGAACTTACGCAGGATATCTGAGGAGTGCATCTGAAAGGTTAAATCTATTGCAATATTGCGTAAAATTGACCAATGGGTGCTGCATCACAATTTTCAATACTAAATATCTACCATTCACAATTCTATTTAAATATGTTTAAAATTTAAACTAATTTAAAAATGAGTGCACCTATGTTTAACATTACGATATATTGCGATTTTTCAGATCTTGGTAGCGACCCTTAAATATTATTCAAAACTAACCTAATTTTGCCAATAATATTTTTTTTCAAAATGGAACAGATTCAAAACGTACCCCCTCCAGTTTTCCAAAACTTAAAAATAAGGACGACCCTAATATGTGTGTGTGCGCGCGCGCGCCTGAATCGCCAATTTAAAAAAATTTCCTTCGGCATCTGGGGTGGGATTTAAATAAGCGTCGTCCGGGCTTGAAGAGTTAATGATATTTTAAATTTCTAACGAAAAAAGGCTTACAGTCTACGTTCCAGCTCTTTCCTAGTTAATCAAACAGAGTAGGAACGCTTTTTATTATTATCCCCAATAGAAGAAAAGCTCACATGTCAAAAGGTCGATTTTTACGTGTTATCTTATGGTGAATACAAATCATCCCCTGGAGTCTAACCCTGGGCATTTGTCGTAAAATTTCCTTCAACACAGCATATTTATATCTGAATAGATTATTTCTGCCAAATTTCAAGATTATATCTGTGTATTTGATTGAGCTATTCGCGTTTTAGCGGCGAGTTCGCGGCGAGATGGGTCTTCGGCGAGATGTCCTAGACGCGTGGGAAGAATACGAGAGAGCAAGGAAACCATTTCGAAAATATCAGAATGTGGTCGGATTTTCAGCCTTTTCTTCTTTCGTTTTCTGCAGATGTCTCCAGAGGGGATCACAGCAAGTGCTCGGTTAACATTCTTTATTGATACTGAAACGAAACTCGAATAGCGTTACAGTTATCGGTAATCCCTTATTATTCTTAGGATTTCCAATTGGCGAAAAGTTCTGTGCCAATTATAACATTCATACGGACTTCCTCTTCCATATGAATGTAATCCCATTGGGAGTGTCAGTGGCGGATTCAAAGAGGGAGCGATGCAGCGGTCGCCCCCTCTCTCGGATTCAACGATTGCAATTCGCTGGATGCATTCTTAAACCCATTCCACACAGAACTCCTTGAGTCTGCGTTGAAGATTATGTTCATAGGGTAGGGAAAAGAAATACTCTGATGGAAGTAATGATTTTTAGAATGAAGTGTCGTCGGCAGTGGCGAATTTCCCTCTGGGAATTTTATCGATCCGCCCTCGAGGAGTACAGTATAGCGCAGTTACTGCATATATAAATGCTAAGTGCAGTAACTACAAATTTTAACAGACTTTCACCGACCCACTTATGACTGAAAACCGTAAAAGAAAACCATATTTTAAAAATATAAGTATATATTTTTGAAACTGAAATTTCGGCACCCATTAAAATTCTTCTCTCTAAGCGGTTGCTTGTATTCGAGCAGATAGATTTTGGAATGAAGGAAAACCATTCGGTACGTAATAGCATTATACGAAATCCATATAATAAGTGCCGACAGCAAACATTTTTTCTCGCAATGAGTTCAATTTTCGTTTTGGTGCGAACTTATTTTCCACCACTCGAGTTTTGGTAGCACTTCGAAGAGAGAGAGATAAAGAGATTTCACGGTGATGCTGTGAAAAACATCACGGGAACGACTGTCCTGGAATTAGGGTGAATTCGCGTGCCACGTTGATCCCGGATCCGCCCACATCTCCCCCCCCTCCCCCTCCTCCCCTCCCTTCCTCTCCTCTCTCTCCCCCCCACTCGGCTCCTCTTATTCATTCCACTTCCTTTCAATTTTCTCCAAAGTTAAAGTCAGCGTCAAAATAATCCGCCAAAACCGTCCATTTAGACACATGGTTGATAGGAGACAGCAACAAGTGTATATTGCAGTGGTGGTCAAACAGAGCCTGAGAAAGAGTCAGAAAATACCTATTTACGATACCAAAGAGAGCTACAGTAATGCACAATGGAGCTTTAATTAACTCGGTAATTACCTGGAAATGGGTGCGTTAATCAAAATCTTGTTAATTGGACTGGTAAAATAATGGGGATTAATGGCGAGGCGTCCATGGAAGCTAGGGAAGCGCCGCTTCCCTTAAAAGAATAAGTAAAATAAAACAAGAATTGAAAATAAAGATACTGGCTGATTTCGTATGCTGCGTCAGTAGCGAAACGCCAAATTAGATAACTGTAATATTTGAAAAATGCGCCAACGACGACATTAGACTTATAATAGGATGATGGAGAGTGAAAGTGAGAGACTGGAGATCAGTCTCCGCATGCATCTACTGGGAGAGTAGGGGTAGTGGTTAGGGAACCTCCAGGCTTCACAGCATCCTATGCGTTCGTGTTCTTATGGATGGGCTCATAGACCGCTTTGCCTCAAGTGTTACTTCGTGCAAATAGCCTTATTATATTTCATTTATTGGTTTTCAGTTACTTCGTTTGCTGTTACTGAAAAATGAAGTGTAAGTTTCTTGCGGAGGGTGAAGTTTATAAGTGGTTTTGTTTTATTGTTATCTACGCATTTATAGAGACGTAAGGAAGCTTCGCGCCTATAGATTCCACCATGCATTCTGGGGCTCCCGCTGATGTTGATGCTACTTGTGGGACTGCGGGGAGTGAGATTCTTCGACAGGAATGCAACTGTTCCATTGAAAAGGTACTCAATAGATCGTTCAGCGCATTTTCTTATCAAGAAATTGCAAATAATCGAAAGCGGCAGACCAAAACAAATACAGACTTGAAGACCAAAACTAAGTCTTTTACGCGACACTTTCATGAAAATCTTTATGACTCTGTGACGTGGTTATGTGGCTGCAGTAAACTAAATACGCAGTTTTGCTGGCCTTGCCTTTTGTTTTCTTCAGAAAAAAGTGTTTGGAATAGGACTGGTTTGAAGATTTAAACAACTTTTCCAAGGCGTAAAAAAGACGCAAACTGTCTGAAAATCATATCCTGTCACTCAAGCAGCTGAAGAAATTCAGAAAGACCCGTATTGAGTTCAGTCTGGATGAAAAGTTCCGTCTATTGGTAGAAAAACAATGAAAAGGTAAAGAAGAACAAAAATTCCAAAAAAATATCCAGAAGAAAATGTTTTTGCTTAAAACAGACCTACGGCAAATTCTTTGATTTTTGAGCCTGATAAGTGTGCTTTCTGTGCTTTACAAAGACCCAGACTTGTATAAAAACAACGTTATAGAGCTAAATCACTCTCTGAAATCTTCGAACTTAACCGATGTCTTTCCCGAAGTGTTCATACTCACAGAACTTACTATCACCATCCCAGCATCCAGTTATTCTATGGAGATATCCTCCTCTGCAATGAAGAGGATTAATGCGTACCTACGAATCACACAAGACCAAGAATAACTGTCATCTCTTGCTCTTTTAAGCATTGAGAAGGATTTGAAGCTGAAATTGCGCCGGAGGCCAACGTTTTACGACGACGTGACTGTCATCTTTGCAAGAAGATACCGGAGAGCAGAACTATATTACAAAAATGAGGTACTTGTACATTTTATTACATTATATTTTACTTTGTTTGCGTGTCGGTGTAGAACAGCTTCCCCTATTTCAGTAATCATGCCTCGCCACTAGAGGTCCGGTTCTCAGACTTGGGGAATAAAGCATAAATTGCTTTTTAAAGATGACAAATCTTTGCAATAATTAAATAAATTACAATAAAATTAAAATAAATTGCAATTAACTTTATCAAATCTTGGATAAATAAATTTTCCTTAATTGAGCGAGGGAAATGAGAAAAAATGAGCAAAATTTTAATGAAATTCTTGTTACCTTATCGGCGTGCGAGTAAAGCGTGACTGAGGATGGAGCAAAGTGGTTTGTTCTATCCCATGGACTGAGTGGACAAAAACAGGTCACGTGATTCTGGCAGGATTTGCGTTTGTTTGTTTGAATGCCCAGTCAATTCGCCTCTCTTACAGCACAAATGGGTATCTCAGAGGTAGTGCAATGAATAACCAAGGAGGGAGGAGGGAAACCCGGTGCCGGCATTTGCCTGCTCTTACGAAGAACACCAGGGTGGATAACAGCTTAATGTCCCTTCCGAAGGACAGAACAGCTGAATTTGCGGAGTCTCCTCAAACTACGCAAACAGGGGGCCGGGTGACCTGAGAAAAATCCTACTCGCGCAGGATTCGTACCCGATGACTTTGAGGATTTGCGTCAGAAAACTATGTGGCGTGTATACTCGACGAGATCTCTCTGTGATACCGTGAGATACGATTCAAATTTCTCAAACACATCGTGAGACTGACTCATCTCCTCGACCTGTAAATACCACACTCAAGCTAAAAATCGCCCCTTAATGACCAACGAGGGATTGCAGATTGGACTCCTATCGATTGTGGGATTGCTGGCTATAAATCCATCCAAAGGTGAACCCATAAATTCTTTGTCATGCGACTCAGAATCCCTTCTATTTTGCCGGGAAATCTACATAACTGTTTACATTAATTTATAACGAAATGGATAATAATCTTTCTATATATTTTAAAAGGAGATTCATACCAGCATTTCATATAAAAGATCTGGACACGACCCTTTCTGCCTATTTCAAGCAGGTACGTGCTATCTATTCTGCCGCTTGGCATAGGCAATTTCACCCCATCCAAAGGCTGGATTTATAGGTTTAACAGAAACTATAATATAATAAATAATAAATAAAACTATATTTGGGGAGGGCAAGAGCGCCTATGTAGGCACCATTTAAAAATGGAAAAGAGACCAGCTATTGGATGAGATAAAAGGTTTTGCACCCTACGACACTTACAATACAGATGAAATGGCGCTATTACACAATCTGCAACCGAATGAGATTCTTAACTTCTTTCAGTCTTCAGCTAGATCAATGTACCTCAGTACGCTGATACGTTGATCAAGCAGAAGGTTGCAAATCGACAGAAGAGGCTAAATCCCTTTTCAAAGGATATTTTATTGTTGCATGAAAATTCACGCCAAAAGACCACAGTATTTATAAACACTTGGAATTGTGGGGATCTTGCCCACCCACCCTATAGTTTGGACCCATGCAGAAGGCTTTCTGTTTATTATCTGTTGCTGAAATTGACAAGTCTGTGGAAAAAATTATGGAACCTTACTTTTTGATAGTCCCTCGTATATATAAGACCATTGGGCATTTTCTATTAATTTCTGGATCGAGGCTTACCACAGGCTTCCAATTTTTCTTACTACTTGCATCTCTGCAAATTTTCACTCACAAGTGAAAATCAACTGAACGATTCGATGCAGATCTAATTACGTTATTTTGATCAATGATAGTCAGAAGAAACATAATAGTTTGATCGTGCGAACGATAGCCCAGCAGTCTATTTTGGATTTCGCTCTTAAGTCTTCGCTACTCCGCCTCCAGCGCGCCCTGAGGAGAGGTCGCCGCCATGGAGAAAGGGTCAACCTCTCGCCTCTCCTTCCACCCTCCCTTCGCTGCCCGAGTCATTCGTCTTATCCTTTGGATGAAAGAGAGACCTTTTAGATCTCACGTCCCCAAGGGGCGCATTGCGCGGGCGAAGAGGAAGAAGACCCTTTCGTCGTAATGGCAGCGGAAATGCCACGTTCAGCTAATACGGTCGTCGGAAGTTTCCCGTGGCCCATGCCCTACCTTAATAGCAACCGAGCGAAATATCAGCGCGTTTTAGATTGGGCGAGCACCCCATTTTCTCTCGGCACTAAAAGGAAGGTACGAAATCGATTAATTTCTGAAGGATTGTTTCGACGCTTAATAGGAATCCATTCAAGAATGGAATCGAATCGTTGCTCTGCTTAGGCGGGAACGACCGGACGATGTGAAAAGTAGGGGAAAGTAGAAGGTGAGAGATAGTAGATGGCGCAAATAAGAAGGGGGATGTGGGAGGGGGAAATCGATCCGCCACCCCACTCCCCTTATGCAAACTAAATAAAACATGAATCCACGCTCTTTCCTTTTGACGCATGCGCACGCCTCGTTTCGATCCAAGACAAGAACTCTATAAAAATAAATGCCATTGAAGACTAGTGTGCACATTAACACTTGTCTATTGCTTATACTTTTCCCGCATTATCGTAGCTTATATACGTCAGGAACTCCATCGTGAGTTATACGAACCTAAAATATTTAAAGAGGAAAACGTACTGAGATTTGTGAATAATCGTGGTTTCTGATAGCAGATATGGCTACCAGTCCTTGAATTATGCTATGTATATATTACTCGGGGCCTAGCTATAGCAAGGGATTATTAAAATATTTAATATTTATTATTAAAACAAAAAATCTGAATTGACGACCACATTTATTTAGAAAATAGTACGAATACAACCCCAAACCAATTAGCACAACCCGGAAGGAGGAAATAGACCAAACCGAACCCCCAAAGGCTTAACCCAACCCGGAGGGAGAAAATAGAACGAATCAAACCCCGAAACACACAACCCAACCCGGGAGGAGGAAATTGAACGAACCTAACCGAAAATTACTTAACCCAACCCCGGGGTGAAGAAATAGAACGAATCCAACCCCGAAACACACAACCCAACCCGGGAGGAGGAAATTGAACGAACCTAACCGAAAATTACTTAACCCAACCCCGGGGTGAAGAAATAGAACGAATCCAACCCCGAAACACTTAACCCAACCCGGGAGGAGGAATTAAAACGAACCTAACCTCCAACCACTTAACCCAACACGGAGGGAGGAACTAGAACGAATCCAACCCCGAAACACTTAACCAACCCGGGAGGAGGAAATAGAACGAACCTAAGCCCCAACCACTAAACCCAACCCGGAAGTAGGAAAAAGAACGAACCAAACCCCCAACCACTTAACCCAACCCGGATGGAGGAAATAGAACGAATCCAACCCCGAAACACTTAACCCAACCCGGGAGGAGGAAATAGAACGAAACTAAACCCCAACCACTTAACCCAACCCGGAGGGAGGAAATAGAACGAGTCTAATCCCAAACCACTTCCTTCATCCCTAGTCGAAAATACAACAAGCATATAAAATCCACCAACTTTTCTTCCTTTATTAATTTCGTTTTCTACTTTCACACATTTTGTTTTCGCCTTTTTGACGCTCGCCCTTATTGTTTCGCCCATTTGACGTGACGCCGTTTCTAGGCTCTCCAATTTAAAATATATAAATATTACAAATGTGTAGTAGTATATTTTACCTAACTTTTATTTTTAGCTTTTTTCCTTTTGTTAATGATATAATGTATATAAGATACTCCGAAATTATTTCCTAATGGGGAAATATTTATTTCTCAAAAATGAATTTCCAAAAGAATCGATAATTTGCATCTCCTCAACATATTATATCTATTAGTTATGGCCCTTAAGAATAATTTCGCGGGAGAAATGTAGCATGAGGCTTGTTTTTTTATATAAACGTTGGTTAATTACAATTAGATTGCGTGAATTCAATCCATTTTGAGAAGCAAGGAAATCTCTAGAATCTCAAAAACTGAAGCAATTATTCCAATCCTTGGAAAAACTGAAACAATTTCCCCAAAAGAGACTGCAAGGCCATCAACGTTAGCTGAAGTTATATACAAAATACATAGAAACATGAGAGAAATTCAAACAAATTTTATCAAAGGATATTGCGGGAATGTTTCCGTTGACAAAGTAAGATGTTGTGGCGACGCACCCTACATTATAAAAATTAAAATAATTGAAATTACAGCCAAATATAAAAAGACGATTATTTTCGAACGTGGCCTTTTTCAGATGGTGCAACTTTTCATGTAACCGGGGCATGGAATACATTCAGTGTAATCGCACGGTTTACATCTAACCTATATTTTGGAACTCGTCAGTCCAAAAGTGAACGTTTGGCGTGCACGTCATTGGTTCTTTCTACTCTACCGTAGATGCACTGACCCGATGTTATGTCATAAGATTGTGCCATATCGCAATAACTAGACGCCAAAATGACGAAGCATCTAGCTTAAGAAGCTTTTGCGGGAATGAAATTTAGCGGCGATTTTTGTTCTTAGAACAGGAAACCTCAACACATGTCAGACCTTTACTGAAGACGATAAAGTCATACCTCCGCGAATACCTACGATCAATGCTAATCCGGAAGAAATCGGACTAACTTGCATATCACAATAAGTGGGCGTGTTGGATAGAAATTAAATTCGATCCATTTTTTCAGAATTTTCCACCTCCTGGTAGGTTATTAAATGTTTTTTGCCAAGGTACTTTACCTAAATCACTTGATTTTCTCGTCTTGTTTCAGCCAGCCTCTCGCATCCAAATCCCTTCATCTCCTCATAGCCATTTCCTTAACTTAATCTGTCCTATTTCCCTCATTGCCTGTTCTTAGCATCTTTTCTTCTATGGTGTATGATAAATATGCAGAAGTTCCCCTCGATAAACGAGAGTGATAATAACTCTTACTTCTGCAAGAAGATTCTTATTCTTCTTACATTGGCCTCCCTCCCGAGAATCTAATACGACATTTCTTACATCCATAAAATGGTAAAATGCATATCAAAATCATGCAAATATTTTTAAATGCATTCTTTCAATCTACCCGTAATCGATTCTTGTTGTCTCATAAGCACCTTCTCTGCTCTTTTTAGTCACGTTCTGGTATCTCTGGTACTGCTACTAATCTGAGCCCTGTATTACTACATTATCTAGTGCTGACCAATCTGAATCTCTTCTCTTTGCTTGCTCTACCTGAATTGCTTTATTCATGTAATTATGTTTTAATAAATGCTTATCTATACAGAGTACTTACATTTTCTTTGTTATCTTATCTTTGTTATCTATTCCAATTTGCTCGCCCAAATAGCATATACATATATTTCTTGGCTATATCACATTTACTGCAGTTTTATAGTCTCCTTTAAGTTTGCAGGCTCTTAAAAATATTTTTGGCAGCGTAGGTGTTAACATTTGGATGTTAAATTTCGGGACTCTCGGCCTACAGTTCTTCTGGATCAGCAAAAATTCGCCTAACAAATGCGCAATTTTTTCCTTCTGGATCATATGGTGAAGACTTGATCAATGCAAGTCATACAGCATCTTCCCTCAGAAACTCAAGAGGACATTCGATAGACACGTGACCAAGAGTAACGGATAACCAAGGACAGAATGAGAGCGAGCGAGGAGGGCGGGCTGAAGAGGCCCCTTTACTCTCGTTCTCCGTAAAGGTCGACCGCATTTAATGGACTTTAGTCACGTGACCTGATTTTGTTTTTTTCCCTCGTCCTTCTCTCGGTGTCTCGCGAACGCAAGAGGGCCAGGGAAGATGAAAGCGACCGCACGCGAAACGAGCCTCTCCTCATCTTGCTAGCGTCCTTTCTCTCTCCTCGGCCTCTTCCTACAACCTCTCCCCTCCTCCCCCTCCCCCTCCTCCCCCTCCCCTCCTCCCTTCATCCCTCCTCTCTTCCTCCCCTCTCCCTTCCTTCCCCTCCCTTCCTCCCCCTCCCTTCCTCCCTCTCCCTTCCTCCCTCCTCTCTTCCTCCCCCTCTCTTCCTCCCCCTCCCTCCCTCCCTCCTCTCTTTCTCCCCCCTCCCTTCCTCCCTCCTCTCTTCCTCCCTCTCCCTTCCTCCCTCATCTCTTCCTCCCTCCTCTCTTTCTCCCCCTCCCTTTCTCCTTCTCTTCCCCCCTCTCTTCTTCCCCCTCTCTTCCTCCCCTTCTCTTCCTCCCCCTACTTTCATCCCCTCCCTTCCTCTCTAACCATCCTCCCTCCTCTCTCCATCCACCTCCCTTCCTTCATTTCTTTATCACTCCCTCTTTTACTCTCTCTCTCCCTCTGCGGTTTCGTCGCATTCATTACTCTCCCTCGGTGAGACCGGCGAGCTCGGATAAGAGAACGCAGCAGTTGGTGCGTGAGCGAAGTCTATTTGATCGCATCGTGTTCTTCTCTTGTTCTCTTAGTTCCTACTTTTTGCGTTATTTTCCTCGACGCGACCGTCCTCAAACGAGAGGTAGTTCTCGTCCGTTATTCTCGATTCTCTTTATGCATTTCCTTAGCCTCGAGCGACGAATTTTAATCGTTTGGCGCACTATTTAACGCAGAAATGTGACGATCGAGGATTTGCACGCATATGTCCTTTCGAGGTGACGACCTTCGACCTCTCCTTCCCCCCTCCCTCCCTTATCCTTCCATCCCTCGCTTATCCTTCCCTCCCTCTCTTATCCTGCGGTACCTTTTGAATAAAGGAAAAAAGAAATTTGTCCATGATATCATCTTTTAGATTCATATATCACGAAAGATGACTTTCCGATAAGAGTGTAAATCTAAGTGATAACAAGTCACGCCGATAGCATTTACTCGGGTTTAGCTCATTTACTGATTACAACCGATGTAGCCGAACTTGAGCTCTGGCATGAAGCAGTAGATGGAGCAATATTGACGAATAACACACGAGATAGGGCGGAAGGGTAAGGAAAGGGCAGCGTACAGTTGGGGTGATGGAGGGGTAAGAGAATAATTAATTTATTTCTTCTATTTTTATCTACAGAGACAGCGTTTGCTGTTATCACATCAGCCTGTTAATCTTCTCGGACTTTTCCAAATACATGGGCATATTACCAAATAGGACTGAATGGGAAAATGGTCAAACAGGAAACTACGTTTCTAATCGAAAGGATTATATCTCGAAGCATTGAAAAATTTAGGATTAATTCAGATCAATACATAAAAATAAGTTTTGTAATTAAAAAATTTATATTCATCAATTATTTTCTATCATTCAATTGCCACAACTTTCGTCCCGACCAAGTTAATTGCTTTGAAGTTCCTTATCTTTTTATCCGATCTTCGACTATTTATGTAATCCTCTCTTACTTACTCCCTCTCCCGTATTTCCTAATTTCGTTGCCGCAAACATCACTAACACCCACTCCTTTCCCCTTCTCCCTCTTTCATTAAATGCCTATATTCTCCAATGCCGAGTATGTACATTGCGTGAATATAAGACTTTAGGCTTTTGTTGGATGAAAAAAATGTTATAGGCTATGTTTTTTCCTCAACCCAGCAGATGAGGTGAGGTACTATTTCCACACCGACAGATGGTCACAAACTAAGTGGCGGTTACGACGACCATGAGGCAAAAGCTCAACAACAGCGATGAGAGAGACCAAAAATATCGACAAAAAAAGTTGTGTGGTGACCCAATGATGTCGACGACTTACCTCAACTTAAGGCCTATACATATTTCGGTCGCCAAGTGGCCAGCTTCACGGCCAAGTTTTTGACTCAGATTGAGTTACGATGCGTTGTCGCTAGGTGTTTTATACCAGATCGTTCAGCAGGAGTGGACAGGAGGTAGAGGAGGAGAGCCACGTGGAATGGATGAGGATTGAACTAATTTGAACAATGCACTGTCGATGCTTCCGAGGTCGAGATTCATCTTCACTTGGCCATGATTCTAAGTAATTTTAAAATGAAAATGATTAATATGGTACACTCATACCGTGTTAATCAAACAAAGAAAATAAACGCACCTAGATTCGAACCCACGATCTTATGATAGATGACGATATTATTAAAAAATTGCAAGATGCAAATACTAGTATACTGAAAAAATTCGTTCAAATCGCATAAGTCGTTTTTGAATTATTCACGTTATGGTCCTGAGATTTAAACAGTAACCGCAATGGATTGATTTTTTAAGGAATATTATGTTTAATCCGGAATTTTGTGTCTCTTACGATATATATATATATATATATATATATATATATATATATATATATATATATATATACACACCCGCCGTATGGTGGTTGAAAATAATACTGGTTAAAATTATAAAATAAATATCTCTCCAAAAGTTATAGTGAATTTTAACAATAGAAACAAATTTTTAAAAGATATAATTGAAGTTCTTTTAATTTTAAAAACTCATACTAACATAACAGCTATTAGAACAAACAAATATATATATTGTTTTTCCATATGTCAATCTAGTTTGGCCTTCCTTATTCATCAAAACAATAGATCGTACCTAAACGTTAAATCCAAATAAGTAAACAGCACCCTAAATGCTAAAATAAAAATAACAAATTAAAATATTATAGATTGAAAGTAATTACATGGTCTTACGATTCCGATGCAATTACAACGATTATTTCTTTCATTATAATTTAATTTTAATTTTCACAATTCAACCTAACCTATAACTTTTTAGATAAGCAAATAAAAAATGCTATCTTATATGCCAATCCAATTTAATGTGCGCTATTACTGGGGATGGGCTCAAATGAAGCCCGGAGTCGAGTTACTCGACTCTTTCGACTCCAAACACTGGAGTCGTTTTGCATGCGAAGAGTCGATTCCGCGTGACGTCATCGTAAACTTCGCGCGAAGCCAGAGCGAGCGGGCTCTACGAATAGCATATTTACATCTTGGTTTTACCATTATTAAGAATTACATCGAGATTTAATTATTTAATTAATATAATACACCTGAATTGGCTTACAAAAATACACCTTTCAATAGAATATATTTTTAAATTCGGTATTGTCATCAAAATAAAGTTAAGTACGGTTTTTTCCTCATAAAATCATAAGAGTTATACTTTCATGAAGAGGCCAATATTCATTTAGATCCTCCCAAGCCAGAGGGATGTCGGGAGGTGCCAATTTTTAAAATGCAAACAGAAAATAATAGAAAGATGGTAGGTAACCTTTTAAACATCTACAATGGTACCAAGTAGCCATTCTTTTATGTCTTAATTTCATTCAAAGAAGACAAGTACTTGATTTTTCGGGATATTAATAAAAATTATACCACCATGTCTAATTGCAAAAATTCCCAATAATCACAATCTCTCTTTTAAAATATTGTTCTCGTCCTTTGAGGCGAATTTGGAGGATCTCGAGGTTGGAGGATGATGAGTGATTAGGAGAGACCAATGGGCAGGTAAGGTCATTTGATTGTACTGACAAGGAGAGGCTACGACCTTCTAGTCACGGGTTTTGATGAAACGCGACGAGGTGATTCTACATCGACAATAAGGAGACCCCTGTCTCGGGGTTTTTGTGAATGTGCCCTTGGGTTCGAGAAATCAGCATCGAAAATATGCAGAAATATCGTATGCAACTTTATAGGCTTCATTGTCGAATTGTTGATAAGAAAGGGAATGACTGAGCAGATATCGTGCATAGATCATACGGATTAGGTCTGGGTACGACCCCAAGTTTTTTGTTTTTTTTTTCTTCAAATTATCCAAGCATTATTTGAAAATTAATATTCTCCGGTACAAATACACTGTATAATTTTTATTTTGATGTAATGAACGCAGAAACATATAAAAATGGGCATTTAAAATCATTTACTGATGTCTCCACGGTTAACGCCGTGTTTTTTTACGTTAACTTATGCAAAATATTCAAGGAAATTTACAATATTCATAATTTTCTGTTCCGGTTGCTGTCCGCCAAGGCAAGGCTAACATTATCAATAATATATAATTAATATAATAATAAAGTTAATAATAATAATATATAGTTATAGATGATCATTCTTGCACGACGGTATTATTCATGCTACGAGCCATTGTTATTCTCGTAGATGACACTAGCGGCACCCGTGGAGTTGACTCCGGGATCGCGAGAATCGACTCTTCACGACTCCTTCGCTGCCCATCCCTAGTGATTACGTTGAACAATGAGGTTGCCCCTGACGAGGAATGATTATTGCCTCATAAAACATTCCTGTTTAAAAAAATATATAGGCTGATTCGACGCATATTTGAAAATCTAAGGTAAGAAAATGAATTTCGATAAATAACCGTTCTCGACTCATGACCGTTTATATATACTCACAGTTAACTACATACAGAGTTCCGACATACAGACAGAGCTAGTCTATTGTTCAAGAATAAATAAGAAGAGAAAAATAGAAGAAAGTACTTATCTCTATCTCCAATAGCCACAACAAGGTTATGAGAAACCACACGCGTATTTCGGGGACAATGCAGCCGCCTTCGGTGGTAATTCACCGAAAGAGTATTCTAAAAGAGCGTTTAATGTCCGTATCCTTATAGTTATGCAAAGATGTCACAGATAAATTCGCTCCATTCATTACTCCTACTATTATTTGACTTCAAGATTGAGCCACCTTCATCTGCATTCTAACACATTGAGATATTGATGCATAATCTCGTAATGTGGAAGAAACGGATTCGATACTAGGTCATAGCAGAATCTTTCTCGTTTAAAAAATATTCCCATATTGAGAGAGGGAAGCACTGGAAAACCGTGCTAGAGGGCGAGAATTGCAGATATGGGCTCAACGAATCAAGTTAAATTTTGACAGCGTCCCATGGATTTACGCTGATATTTTTAACAAACGCATAGCTAAATTCTGCTCTTTGAAATATTTTATTTTAATACTTCACGTATGCCCATCCTTAATTTTTGACGGGTGTATATGTACACAAAGAGTATCTATAAAATTCAATACACATTTTAATCATCTACATATCTATATTTACATACGTACACATCTATATTTACTTATAAAACATAGTTATGGATCAAGACACATTGTTACAACATTTAATTTAAGAGCCCAAATGTCCAACATCAGCATGAATGCATTATTGGCAGTGATACAGCATCATTTATTTACATATTGCTGTTAAAATAACCGTAGCAGATAGTTTCAAATTATGCCACAACTTCCCCAGTGCTATTGGTTTTCTGGTATAAACTGTGTTCTTCAGAATATTCCACAGGCAATGACTAAAGTTGTTAGATTAGGAGAACTGGGAGAATATTCCACAATTCCTATTTGTCTTTCCTATCTTCCATATAAATTAACATTGAGATAGTCTCTCACTTCATTACGATAATGAGATGGCGCTGCTTCTTCTTGGAAGTAAAACTCTCCCTCGGTTTATAATTCGCCAATGCAGCATTTGTAATTACAAAGTATTAATGACAAGTTCCCTTATAAAACGCAAAGATTGTTGACGGTTGAAAACATTTGTTCATTTCCATACTACAGTTTCCATTAAAATTCATAGGCGTAAATAACAGTTGCTTGGATGCCCTAGTTTTAAAATAGGATATTTGCGTTTAGCACTTCAGAAATAAAATATTTAAATTCAACGCTCCAAAACAATTGTTGATAACTGGTTTTTAGACATTATGCTTGAATAATGATCTCCGTTACAACTTTGAAGTTATTTCCTTTCGGCGTTTGTCTCCTCTCCTCAGGTCTATAATAACATCGGAAATATTTCTTGCCAAAATGTTTTTTATCCGGGTAAAGTTGTTTGAAAAGACTTTACACTTTCTCCATTGTCTTTTAGCACAATACACAAATATGTATATATGTAAAGCTCTGAAATAACTGAAAGAGAGTGTTAATAATAAGATGACAGTAAATAGTGAGATCATAAGCATATGACACCCATCTGATGCCATAGAATTAGAAGCAATATTACAAGCAATAATGAGAATACTATCCTGATGTTATAAAATTAACATTAACAAAACAAAGAACAAATTAATGACATGCTTAGAAACCCCAGTAAAGAGTAGATAACTATTTAGTGAATACAAGTGATTCCGTTTATTAAAATCAATATGGGCAATGTGAGTTCCATTCAGGGCATCGAACCGTAAGTTTTTCGCTCCGGTTTTCCTTCCGGATCATATAAAACAAAAAATTTTGATTCGGTTCCGGTTTCGCTGCAGCAACCACCATTAAACCGGTTCGGGCCGGTTTTTTCGCTTCGTCTTTGAATTTTTGGTGAAAATCTCAAGAGAATTCCAAAATAATCTTTATTACCAAATACGTCTTCATCATCGCAAGTCAAGAAAACAAAAATAGATATCCGCACGTACTATCGCGCAAGATCCCTCTCCCACCATGTCATTCATTCATTCTAGTGTTCTGTCTTACGACAGGTCCTACCAATTCATTGATTGGTTTTGATTAAGAAATATGGTGTGGTGGTTTCCCATGGCCTTCCGCACCGGAAACACACACAGAAGGGAGTAGGGAAACCCGGTGCCGGCATTTGCCTACTCTTTGTGAAGCGCGCCAAGGGGGCCACTGTTTATCGTCCCTTCCGAAGGACGGAGGGTTGACTTTTGCGCTGTCTCCTCAAACCGCATAAGTAGGGAGACGGGCGACCTCGGAAAAAATCTCAATTTAGCAGGATTCGTGTCCGGTGCCACTTAGCGCAGTAGGCCAACGCCCTTACCACTGCACCACTTACACCCCCTCCCACCATGGAACGAACAGTAGAACATTGTATGAATTCCTTTTTTACATTTTTCGTTATTCAATTCGTCCACAGCTAATACAGTTCTATAGGATTTAAAATGTATAGGATGTAAATTTTTAATATAATTGAAAACGCTTTCCTCAGCAGTAAAATATTTCTCGTATATTACTCAATGTGCTCCATCTGTTTACAAAATTCCGTTTGAGACCATTTATAGTAGAACAGACAAACACGCAAACAAATAAACAAACAAATTGCACAAGGATTCAACAGAAGGGACCGCGCGAACGCAAATTGTGCGCCTCTGGGAAGTTCCCTGTACATATTAGAGAAATTTTTATTTAACGTTTTCTTTATCGTTTGATGTTTTCTGTATATACGCTAAATGTCGTTTTGATTGGATAAGATTTGGAAATTAGCTCAATGTGCTAACGCAAATTGCGCAGTAATTATAAGGGTGGTGTTCTAGAAAAACTATAGGCTGTCGACTCTAAGGTATTTGTACATGCACACGAAGTTTGGTTAAAGTCAGATAACCGAGACAGCAGTTATCGTAAAACAGACAAACTGACAAACAAACAGAAAAATGCAGAGGCTCAACAGGAGAGACCTCGCTTCGTTCGGCCGAAAATGTTACTTATTTACTAGAGGATCCGCTGGTTTTTCGGCCTCGCTTAGTCCACATAGTGCTGGTGGGGAGAATCATATTGCGCGCTTCTAGGAGGTTCCCTGTACATTTTAGAGAAATATTTATTTGTCGTTGTCTTCATTATTTGATGTTTACCGTATGCATACCAAAGTTTGTTTCGATTGGATAAGATTTGGAAATTAGCGCATTCGCTAACGCAAATTGCGCAGTAACTATAAGGGTGGTATTTTACAAAAACAATAGGCATTCTACACTAAGTTATTTGTGCATGCAAACGAGTGGGCAGTTATCATAGAACAGACAGACAAACAGACATACAGACAAAATGCACCACCTCTATTGAACCGACAGATATTATCACAAAAATGTATCTCTCCAAAGACTTAGGAGAATGTATTCTCAAGAAAACCATTAGGCTTTGCCTTAGTCGGTGTTGAAAAGTGGGGCTTTAAAAAAAGACTCATATTAAAGCATAAGGAAAACCATTCTTTCGTTCCCACTGTTTATGCGAGCTGAAAAAACGAAACTAAATAAATAACGGTTTTCGGTTTCGGTTCGGGTTCAGAAAAATATTTTTTTCGGTTCGGGTTCTGTTTCACTCCAGCTAAAATAATGGTTTCTTTTCGTTTCGGTTTTCGGTTCGATTCCGGTTCGATGCCCTGGTTCAATTCTATTAACCACTGAATCAGTTAAAAGGAGATGAGATTTTTTAATAAAGAAAACTAGTTTTTGATATAAAAATGTATTTTATGAATTTATAAATTGACAACACATCAAGCTAATATAGGAAAATACCAGTTTAGTTAATTGTAAGTTAAATTAATAAAGCGGAGTAAATACTTAGCAGACGGCGTATATTCGTAGAGTCATTAATATAAATAAAAACAATAGATCGATCCTTCTTGAAAGATGTGTCTAATTTCTTTTTATTCTGGTAGATTATCTATTCAAAATTATATTAAAACCTCCTTGCTTTATAGCTACCCACCTAAAGAATTAGCGAGCTTGTCTCATGACTGAACAATAATCACTTAAATATTGAAAAATATAAAAAGTACTTGCCTTAGGTATCTCCAATAGCCACAGCAAGGTTATGAGAAACCAGATGCGCATTTCGGCTACAAAGCAGCCGTCATTAGTGGAAATTCACCGAAAGAATATTTAAAAATTGCCGCTCAAGACCACTAAGACTCTCTTTGTTTCCGAGTAGCTTAGTTTCACTTCTAATGCAATAATAAGGAAGAAATTTATATAGAGCACTCACAAATGCTTGCATTCTCGTGGGAATATATACAGTGAAGCCTCGATTTTACGTCCTTCGATTTTACGTTTTCCTCGAATTTACGCATTTTTTCGGTCTCGGTGTTTGGTCCATAAGGACGATGATAAATTTTAACGGATTTTACGTTTTTGCGATTTCCGCTTTCCTCAAATTTACGACTGGAATTTCACGTCCAGATAATATGTACGTTTATAGCATTCCCAATTACAATTCAACTGAATCGTTTTCCATATTCTCTAATTAAAAACTATATTGGTGTATTCCATATTAAAAAATAATTTAGACGAAAACAAAAAGGGCTGAAGACCACTGCGCCATGGGGTGTGAGTTGACATTGTATACGGATTGTCTTCCAAACTGAGCATATTTTGACAAACTGTTTGGTGTATCAAAGTTCAGGTTATTCTCACAACCGCAGCTGGTCTTTTCATAAACAAAATATGCACATCATTGAGTGATCTTAGTGTGAACACATTATGTTTTCTTAAAAGTTACTATAAAACAATTACTAATAGGAAATAAGAATTATAACACTGTTTTCGATATGATTTTGTATGTATGTGAGTAATGTAAGTACCTAAGCTTAAAGTATAGATGTTTCAATTCATATTTTATTTTACATACCCAGTGTATTGGTAACTATATTTTTACAATCATTATGATAAGCAAATTTCAGGTCAATAAATAAATACTAATTTTAATCATTTTTTATCTTATTCGTGTAACCCATATTTGTAAACAATTTTAACAAATTTCTTCGAACTTATCAGGATCCCGGGAGTGATTAAAAACCGGAAAACATAATCACTATTGTTAGCGTCATCAAATTAGGCGGCTCTGAGAATATGCGGTACTGCCAGTTCGAACACCAAGTAGAGGAGCATGCTACTGAACTACTAAAGACGTGCACGGGGAATGTCATGAACTTACGTTGCATCAGCGGTTTCCAAACATTACAAAGCCATGCCCCCCCCCCCTCGCCGAAGAAAATATCTTCGCGCCCCCTTCTATTCCATGTTCAATTACAGTTCATAAACAATACCTATTTGGCATACAATTACCATTAATAAAGTCACCTTAAGAAAAAAATGGACGCAAACGATACGTCCTAGTCAATTGAGGGCTAGAATTTCGCTGCTGCATATTGTAGGTCTCAAGATTAGGATCGTTAACATGACAGTAAATATATGAGAAATCCTTTGCGCCCCCCGACCTGCTCATTGCGCCCCCCAAGGGGGAGAGCCCCACACTTTGGAAACCGCTGTGTTACATTGTGAATTAACTTGTCACAACTGAGAAGCCACTGGAATGTGGCAACGATGGAAATGCAAAGTTGCCGGCTCGAACGAAACACGACTCCTCAAAAGAGTACCCATCGCTTAATCGGAACCATATCTGGCAACGCCGCACTTTCTCGGAGCCGCCTTAATTAGTGACGCGGCAACAATTTAAGCATCAATATGTAAGCGTTTTGTCTGATACGAGGTTCAAATAAATAGAATGGAATAATTTTTTAATCAAACATTAAATAACTCGAATGAATTGATAAAATATCCTAAAGATAGAGTAAAATTACTTAAGCTTCACCTGTTCATAAAAAAGTTGTAACAATATTTTTATTTTATTCTTCCTTTTTAAAATTTTAAAAGGTTTTATTTCAACCCTGGTTCATAAACAAGCAATTGGTAATCTTATTTTTATTTTTTCTTTCTTTTTAAATGATTTTTAAATTGTTTATTGGAATCCCGGGATTGATAATTTTGAATCCAGAATCCCGAGATTGTGAAAGATCCGGGAAATGACAAGCACTAATTGTTGCGGCTACTGGAGATACTTGTGATAAAGACTTCTTCATTTTTTTATGTTTAAGTGCTGATTCTTGAATTAGCTTTTCACCTGATGATGGTGATAAATTCTGAAATCTAGATTGATAAATATGTTGTAAGTTTATTTTTTACATTTCTCATTGATGAAATGGTCTTTCACAAAATCAAGGCTACTCTCCTAGATTTTTCATCTCAAATCTAAGCTTGGAATGTGAAATATAACCAAAATGTGAAAATACATTTTTATTGAACTTTTAAATTCTACAGTGAAAGAAATTCAACGAAATATAAATTTTCGAGCTCTAACCTTATTATACATTGTGGTGCGATATAATTGTATTATTCAAAAGACATGTCACATTGTGAGTTGTATTGACTTCAGGGCCTAATATTTAACAAGATGGAAAAGTATACTCCATTAATGGAATAAACAAAGATTTCAAAGGCGTTCTTTATAGGAATCACGTACAAAACGGCATCGAAAAATTGGGCGACTCCCGAATTTTCATACCCGAAATTGAAGCCGTAATTATGTGGCCTCGCGGACTGTTTTGTGGCAAATTTTGTCCTCTATCTGAATAATTTTTTAATATATGGCTTACAGATCATATCAGAGTAGGGAAAAAATAAATACGGTATTTAATTATTGCTTGCCGAGAGAACCGTGTTAATGATCGATGTAGACAAAATTTGTGATGAAGGCTTCATTTTTCGGGCTGTCACCACGTTGGTCAATTTGTGGACTGACAGCAATTTCGCCGACATTCCTGTCGGCGTCTTCAGGGCGAAGTTGTCACTTCACAAATTGGCCAACGTGGTGACAGCCCGAAAAATGAAGCCTTCGAGTCAATAACACCACGAAAGCCTTCGAACGAAAATATGCGATGTTTTGCTCGGGATTGTCACGAATTTTTATCTCCGAAACTATAACTCGTAATTATGTGGTCTCCGGGACTTTATTGTGGCAAATTAAGTGCTCTATCCAAATAAATTTTTTAATCTTACAGTTCATATAAGAGCTAGGAAGAGATATTTATGGTATCTAATTGTTGCTTGATAGATGCCATTTAACGAGATACGAGTATAAGTTTATTAAAGTATTTATGTAAAGTGGATGTTCTAATTGACGGATGCAGTTCAAATCACAATTGGGCGATAAATTTTAATAACGATCACTCGTAATCAATTTGATTAAAATCCGTCCAGCGGTTTAGGAGATGGAAGTTTCGACGGACGGACGAGACGTGCCCAAAAGGCGCTATACTACTACTGGTTCGCTGGTAAGGAACACCTAAAAAGAAGAGAGAGGGAGTCCATTGGATATGGGTAGTAGTAAATGCAGAGATGGTTCAAGGTTCTATATATCGCGGAGGGCAGCATAGAGAGCACCAGAATAGGTCATTCGTGAGCAAAATGTCCCCAATGGCCACCAGCACTTCAAAAATTCATTCGAATAAGCCTCTCTATCGATGAGATGATCGTCTCCACTCCGATCCTCTTCCCTTTCCGCTTTTAGGACTCTCTCACGCACCACCTCACGGAGGACATTCCGACGAGGGACGAATCGTATAGTTACTCCCTCACGCACCTTTTCTTTCTTTCTCTCGCTCGTCCTCTCTCCCCTCGCAATTTCTGACCAATTTAAATTGCTTAACACGACCCATGACTTCACAACAAGATATGTGGACAAACTTCTAATCCCACAGAACTAAAGCTTATACCAACTCCTTCACGGTACCTGGGGCTAGATTATGGAATTCGCTTCTTTATCCTAATCTCAAATCCAAATCTTTATCCTCATTTAAGTCTCAGAATTCTACATATCTATAAAACCTGGTGAGATAGGCTTCAAGGAGAAGTTTATCCACGCAAAAACCTGATTTCAAAAATTCATACGATTATTATACTAACTTATAATTTAGGAATAATTACCATTATGCATTACTGTTTGCTTTATTTATCATTATTGTAATACACGGTGCTTTTTCAGCTTTTTTTACCACCTTCCTGTGCGGGTGTTTTACTGCAATATGGGTTTTTAAAATCAAGTAGCCGTCAGTCACTAAGATTTTTTCCCATAAACCTACTCTTTTAATCTTTAGGTATTGTTTTTACTCTGTTCAATTTGCCTCTTATTTTTAGTTTGTCCTTAGAAATTACCACTACACAATATATTTTAGAATTTAGTGACATATGAAGTTAGGTGGAGGAGAGGCCCAACAGGGCCTAACCTTGCCAATATACGGTCAAATAAATCAATCTCTCGCGCTGTGTGGAGCAAATTCCAGCCTACAATTGGACGGCTTTAATAAAAAAGGAACCAACTACCAATGATATCTGTGAAAAAGCCTGTCAATGATATCTTTATTTTAAAAAATCATAAAACATTTGGATTTAGAAAAATTGTGCAAAATGACTTTAAATATAACTAAATATGTGTAATCACCATCCATTAAATATTTTCCTGTGTTCGTTGTTTAATCAGTAAAAATGGTGTTTGGTTCTCTTTACATTAATTCAAATCATATTCATTTAAAAAGAACCAAGTACAATTTAATCACATTTTAATGATCCCATTTGCATATTAACTAATATTAACAGTTAAATGTAATTTAAGAAATCCAGCTACCAATAAACCTTAACTTTAACAACATAGATATATGAAAATCTCTTTAAAACTGCTTTTGAAATACTTATTTTTGTGTACATTGTAAAATATAGCGATCCTTACTGTTCAAATTTATATCAATCATTCATTTTCTTCTGGGAAGTCCAAATCATTCCCAAAACCTTCTATGTCGTCTTCTACCTCATTTTTGGAATGCAGTTTCTGTCCATTTGTGAAACAACAAATTTTCTCTTTTTGCGACATCCCTCCATTACCTGAATCTAATCTTCCAGTGTGTACAGGCGTTGCTGGTTTTTCAGTGCTGACTCAACATCACCAAAGCCAGAATCCGTGGGCAAATAACTGTGCCCTAAAATGAGGTACTTAAGCCTCACAGAATTTAACATCTCTAATCATCTAATAATGTATTCAACATAAGTACAATTTTTATGTTCCGATTTTGCCTCCACAAGAATCAGGCCATAAAATGAGTTCCGTTACATTCCTTCCAATATGAGCAAGAATGTGTTTTCTCAAGCAGGAAACCACTTCCTGGGCACCTCTACCTGCAGTGCCTTCCACCCAAACATAAAAAAGCTTGTTTTCTTTTCCAGAGTGGATCCCAGTATTGTATACCCAGATTTGTCTCTTGTAGAAAATTGTGTTTGTGGGGATTCGTGGTAATGGCAATGTTTTCACCATATCATATGATAAGGTTTCAACATTTTCATTTTCCTTTGCAGTTAGCAAATCACTTTTCATTACTTTATTAGCTCCTTCTGATTCAGTCTGATGTGCCTTGAGTTCATTCTCGAAGCTTTCCTTTTCCGCAGTGCTGTTGCAGTTCTGCATACTTATATGAAGACACATTTGCTGCAAGTATCTTTTTTAAGCTAATTTCTCTTGACATTAAACTCTGTATGGAGTATATTCCTGTAGCAACTCAAGCTTACTGTATAATTTTCTTCCTTGAACAAATCATACATTTTGGATTCAGTTAATTCAGTAAACAAATATTCTGCACCAACATTGTCTTTGCGACAGTAGTGAGATTTGTAACGGGGGAATTTATTGTTGTGATCTATCACTTTCTGAATGAAATCTGAAGAAACTCGAAACACTCCTTTTTATGAGTTACACGCTTGTTTGTTACCGTATCGGACCGAATTTTGTTGAGTGCTGAGTTAACTCGTATCGTTGAGATACTCAATGTTTTACAAACATTTCCCGGCAAATATCAACTTTGTCTAACTGGTAACGCCTGGTGTACTTTCTTTTGTCAGAAGATGATCTCTTTCTCTGAACTTGAATCACTTAAACAAATGCTCCAATGAAAGTTGTCTGGCAATCACAAGATCCCAATCTACAAAACTTTATAAATATATTTTCCCTTGATTCATAAGAAATCTTTCCCCAAATTAACTGCAGCTGAACAACTCCACAACATCACTTGGTTCTGATTATATAAAATTACAAAAGACAGTAGAACTCCACAAAAGCATTGTTTATATAAAATAACAAAAAACAGTAGAAATATGGTGATTGGTTCAGACCCTCTCAGATGGCAGCACAGCCTAGATATCACTTGGTTCTATTTAAATTAAATATTTACAGAGTTTCAAGAGTTAGCAGAAGTGTCTAACTAAAAAATAACAAAAATGGTGCCTGGTTCCTTTTATATTAAAGCCGTCCAATTAATCTTAATAATGTTAATAGAAATATTTAAGACAAAATAATTACGAGGATAATTTTCTTCTTCAAACATTTATTTCATTATAATTTAAATTATTTGCTTGTAGACGTGAATCGATACATTAAGACCATAGAAAAAAAAATGTTTTCTCCTTCAACTTTACAGCAGTGTACCTACTTCCATCCTTCTTTCTCTCCAGTGTCCTTCAGTCCCTTCTTCTCGCCTTATACCCACTTCACTCACTCCACCTTTCGTCCTCTCCTCATTATATTGCCACAGCCTATATTATTAAACTATCTCTTTCCAACCGCCTCCTACACTAAGGTGACCAACTTCTCAGGATGTCCAGGAGAGATATTTTTAAATATTTGCCGACTCTAACGAGGGACAGATTACAGTAGCTTGTTTGTGATGCATTTGTTGATGAGATAGCCTTAGATTGATAGATGCAATAGATATCAAATAGTGTGGTGTGGTCAGTGAGGGCGTTCCGAACGGTTTAAATGACAATTTGGGATATTAATCAAGATTTTTTAAAAAGCGGGACACATGTTGTGACATTTAACAAGGTGGTACCAGTGATAAAAAGGAGGGACTGTCCCTCAAAACAACTGCTTCATATCTCAAATTAATGGCTTTGACTGGGCACTAAGTAGCCCATCACGACGAAGATTCTGCCAAAAAAGTATTCCGTACGGCTGCGTTCTCGAATTTAATTTATTTATTGTTATCATTTATTAATGATGACGGTAAATCGTGACGTAACAGTTTCAATAATATTCAACAATCAGTGATGTGTTACATGAAATTGGTAAAACTATAAAAAGGGAACAGGTTCTAGAAGAATGGCAACTGTCTTATATTTCTTAGAATAAGGTAGTGTACAAAACGATGATCAATCGAAGTCAAATTGAGAATTTAATTTTTTGTAATGCATGTTTAAAAAATCTTACAAGAACACTTGGATTTTAAAGGACTAATCCCATTATTTATTGCTTTTCGGTCACTTAATAAAGTGGTTTTCGATAATCATAGTTATCTTTGGCCATACACTTAGAAAATATAGGTTTAAATATGTGTGAAGCTCTTTCTCTCCATTATGGGCATTCACGGAGTTGAGTTCAGTCATTGTGTTCAAGTGACGTTTCCATTTCGTTCACCCTTAACCACCACTCAGTGCTAGGAGTCTGCGGAAAGATTGTCGTAAAATCTAATATCTTTCCCTTATCGAGAGCAATCCAAATAAAATTTACCTAAAACTGTTGTTGTCCTATCTTTCTTCCATGACGAAAAATTCATCTCTTGAAGAGAAGTCTCATTTTTCCATTTGATATTTGCTGAACCGAAATCTTTTCTTAATCAGAGCCAACTTTGGGTGTTTCAATTTAGAGATTGCAGCGCTTAGCAGAGCGGAAGTTAATGGGAAGGATAAGGAACATGCTGAAGAAGTGGACGGATCAGATTTTGAAAGAATTCATGGGAAGAGGCAAAATGATAGGAAGGGAGATTTATTAAAATAATACGAGATGGATAGAAAGGTCTCCAATGGAACAGAATGGGTTTGGTCAAGCTACAGAGGAGGAGGAGGATGATGTGACTTTTTTTCTTCTAAGTGTCCACTATGACCGGCGTTAAGCCTTCTTTCGCGATGGCCGAACATAATGAGGTCGCGCATATGATATGAGTGGCGGGGGTGAGCGTGAAAGGGGGCGGATATCTCGGGAGAAGGCCATCGCGGATAAGGTGGGTTGGAGGAGGAAGGGATCATGTTCAGAGAATCGAGGACGAAGAGAAGGGAAGGAGGAATCCATCCCAATTCCGGGTGCATTCTGTGGGAGCGCCCATCTTGTTGTCGTTTACCTGATTCATATTCAGTAACGTCCGCGATTTTTTTAGCTTCCTCACGTTTTCCGTTTGCATCGTTCTTTGGAGCCTCCGGGAGAGGCAGAGGGAGAGGCAGAGGAGGAGGCAGAGGGAGAGGCAGAGGGAGAGGGAAAGAGAGGGGGCGAGAAGTGTGTCCGCCGTACTCTCTTCTCCTGGGCAGTCCGTTTGTTCCCTTGTCGGACATGGAGAGGCGAAACGTTAATGGGTGAGAGGATGGGAAGGGGATGAGGGAAGGAGAGAGGAGGTGGAAGGGGAGATGGGAGTGGAGAAGGGATGGGAGGTGTAAGGTGGGAGGGATAGGGGAGTTGGAAGGGGGAGGGGAGGTGGTAGGGGAGGTGGTAGAGGAGGTGGGAGGGAGAGGAGGGAGGTGGAAGGTGGAAGGGAGAGGAGCGGTGGAAGGTGGGAAGCGAGGTGGAAGGGGGAGGGAGATGAAGGGGAGGTGGGAGGGGCAGTTCTTCCTTTCGACCTATTTCCGTAGAGAAAAAGATTTTTTTTTTCAAATTAATTCGCGACACTTCGCTCTCAAGGACCGAGACGTGGAGATTCATTTCTGTACTGCGTCACTGATTTCGACTATTTTTCTCTGCCTTGCAGGCGAAAGTAATTACGTCCAAAAAACCAACGTGAGAAAGGGGAAAAGATGATTTAGGACACGACTTTCAGATGCCTTATCAATTTTTGCATGATTACTCAAAGTTTCTAGCACCTGCCCCGTTATGTAAATGTAAAAAGAAATAGCTAAATGCATGCATTGCTATTCAAAATATATGAGACCTTCGAAAATTAAAAGGAGTGAAAAACATGCCAAATAAAGATGTGTAAGATTATATCCCGCAGAGTGAAGTGAAATGAACTCGAGAGAATCTCCTTTCTAGTATGGAACAATAATTTAGCAATTCTTAAGCTGTTGGAGTCCAAGGATTTTATTACTCGTTTTTTGCTTTTATTTTAAAGTTAAGCTTTAAATTAAACTTTTTTATCAGCATAAATTATTGTAAATCATTCTCTTACTGGTTATGAATGCGCAATGGATCTTCAAAGATGAATGGTACTTCATTCTTTTCTATTTATATTATTAAGAAATAAATAATATTTGTTTATTTTTAAAGGCTCATAGATTTTGATGGAGGTTGTTTTTTCATCACATGCATTTATTTTCTTTGAATACTTGGCTGTAAAAATATTTTAATTCATATTCCACTGATGTTATACATTCAAACGTTTGTTTTGAAAAGAAAACGGCGTAATATCACCATACAAATAAAAAATAGCGAAAAATAAGAAATCAGTAACTGTTTGTTTTTACCCATTAAAATTTCATTTTATAGTTAATCTTGGTTTTCGAAAAATACATATAAATAATATCCGATCAATAATTCATAAATTCTAGTATTCCAATCGTAACAAAACGCTGGACATAGCACACAATTCACATTACTCGATTTATTTATGTTTTTGCACAAAAACTATTAATTCGAGTTACTTTTCCGGGAATAAAAAACGCACAAATTATGTTTTACTTGCAAAGGAGAGTCAGAGGGCGTAATGTGCAGGAGGTGGTTTGAAGAAAATGATGAAAAAGCAGCCAGTCAGAGGAAGGAAGCGCCGAGGCAAGGGGTGTGGGCGTGCGCGTATGGCATAGGAAGGAGAGCATGGGGGATAGAGAGAAGGGTAAATAGGGAGATGGGTAGATATAGAGATGGGGAGATAGGGAGATGGGGAGATAGGGAGATAGGGAAATGGGGAGATAGGGAGATGGAAGATAGGAAGATGGGGAGATAGGGAGATGGGGAGATAGGGAGATGGAAGATAGGGAGATGGGGAGATAGGGAGATGGGGAAATAGGGAGATGGAAGATAGGGAGATGGGGAGATAGGGAGATGGGGAGATAGGGAGATGGAAGATAGGGAGATGGGGAGATAGGGAGATGGGGAAATAGGGAGATGGAAGATAGGGAGATGGGGAGATAGGGAGATGGAAGATAGGGAGATGGGGAGATAGGGAGATGGGGAGAAAGGGAGATAGCAGGTGACTCTTACAGCGACGGCTGTGGATCGGGAAGAAATGGGAAGAGAGAGGATCTGAAGAGTGTCCGTCGAGGTGAGGTCAGATTAAAGAGTAGTTAACGTGGGGAAAGGGGTTGGCAGAGGCATATGGGAAGAGGGGAGAGGCATATGGGAAGAGGGGAAAGGATAATAGAGAGAAAAGCAAATAATGGAAGGAAAATAGGGACTACGGCGACGGGAGGGCAGAAAAGGAGAGCGCGGTGGAAGGGAGGGAGAGGATGGGGAGAAGAGAGTGGTAGAGGGAAATAGGGAGGGAAATGGAGAGGGCGATGGAGAGGGAGATAGGGGAGTGGAGATCCATACACTGCAGGATGGGTGGAGACCTTCGCTGGAATTTGGCAAGAGGGAGTCGTAAGGAGCAAAGGTGGAAGAAAAGGTGAGCGTCCGGAGGATTATGCGGGAGAAAAATAGGCGAAGAATACGTAGCAAAGGAGATGAAGATTCCACTACAGAAGGCTGAGCAACGGCAAGAGGAAGGGATGGCAACAGCGGAGGATAAATTACTTCCTATTTCTTTGAAATCTTAATGTTTGCTTCGCGAGACCGCTTCTACGCATGACTCCTGTTAATGTACCTTCGTCTGTTTTGGGAAAGCTCTCGGTTAAGAAAACTCCGACAGGCTCGCACAACTCCACAGCTTAATTGTGACAGTTTTTGCTTTCATACACAGGCAGCTATGAGAATTTATATGCCGAGGGATACTTTGAAAGTTCTCTCCAAAAGAAAAATATCATTTTCTCGTTGTACCATAAGATGTTTCGCACCGTGCACGACATCTACCGACAAAGCCCAGTATAACTAACGAGTGTAATTCATGGTGTAGTTATTGCATAGGGAAAGCATAGAAGGCGAACATACATAAAAGGAGCTAAAATAGGCTAAACAAAAGATTTCTGTTATTGGCGAGTATCTAATGCAAGAGCAGGTACTCGAGGAAAGTGTGGTTCCCGTTACTGGGGAAGAGACAACTGTTAAATTGAATATTTAATAAATATTTTTGATTTCCATTCCCAAAATTGAGACGAGCATCTTATTTCGTGCTTGTGGAATCAGAAAATATACGGTAAAATTTCTGACATCACGTTATGGAAAAAATAAAATGAATTAATTTCTTTCTGTACATAAGATTATTGGAATTAATGTCAACAAATCCGGATCGTCTAGATCTATTTTAACAAATACTATGTAAAATACTTGGAGTGACCTTTCGCCTTATGAAGGTTATTGTCAATTTCAGAGGGAGTTTCTTTCCTTCGCTGTTTGGATATTTCAATCCGCATTATGAAATGGGTTATAATCAGAATGAAAATTCAGAACTGTAAAAGATAAAAGGAATACATTTTATTGATGCTGATAAAAAAAACTTCCGCTGATTAAAACTGCCATTGATACCGAAACAGGTTAATTATTTTAGTCCGGAAATTTGACAAAGTTTCAGGCCTTTCTCAATGGAAAATTTAATTTTCATGACTATTTCAAGCATTATTGCTTTATTTGTCTTCGTTAACTACTCCACAATAGTTCTACCAATGAACAAAATTTATTTGTTTTCCCACCATAAAGATTCCATTGTATAAGAAACGGATCCTACAATGAAATATCTATCTAATCTAACAGCTGGAATGTAATTGATGAAGAAGACCACTCTAATAACCCCTGAACGGTTGATAAAACCTGTTTCCCAATTTACTTGTAAAACAGCTAACTTTAGCGGCAAACTATCCCTCTAAAACAGGGGTTCATAACCTGTGGGGCGCCCTCCGTTTGAGGGGGCGTATGAGGATCCCACAGGGGACGCGAAGCATTTTGGACCAACATCAGTTTTGCCTCGAATTTCTACCTCTCATATGTTTCTAATGCTCTCCAATTATTTTTTAATTTCTTTTATAACTATTTAGATTATATAAGCCTGTACTTATGTATCAAAATGCCCTACCAACTTGTCACTTTCATAACAGATGCAGTGCAGACGAATGAATTTATTAAATGTAGAAAGAATATGTAAAAGAACTACAGGGATTATTTTACGCAATGAAAATTTAATGCCGACTGCCCAAAAAATGACGCTAGATTGCCGCCTGAGAGTTGTGTGTCGAAACCAAAATGAAACATTATAATTTTACTAAATTAACATATATAGTCGAACTCTGCCCATGCGCTCAGGTAAGCAGACAGAAACCTATGTCATAAAATTGGTTAATATTACTAATAATAAGAACCACTGCTCTAAAATAACAAAATATTAAAATATGAAAATATATCTTCCCGTGTTTACCAAGTAAAGAAGAGCACGGCCGTTCTTTGAATCGATTATTATTCACTTCTTAGGGATTTAAAAATTTTCTGGGGAATGATTTGTGATCATTTGTGTTTTATGCAAAGCCGTTGCGTATATATCTGCCACCTCAGGAAAAACGACGAAACGCCGCCCCATCTCACCACACATAAGTGCAGAAAGACGTCGACAGAGCAATAATGCCTAAGTTGACCGTACATCCTCTTTTCAAGAGGATAGTCCTCTTTTTGAAGACTTCGTCCTCTTTGAAAATGTCCTTTTTACACCCTCTCTGCGAATTCTGCCAACAATTAAACACAAAATATAACATATAATCCATTAATATAAAAAAGAATTGACTCCTGGAATACATGGAAGAATTAAATATTTTTTATGGACAATGTTAAAAAAGTAGTCATCTGAGAATATTTAGCGAAACTTTAGAAACCATAACCAAGAAATTAAAAACTTTTAGTATTAATGACAGCCAGTTATTCTATTAAATAAGACCAGGGGCAGTGGGTGACCTATGTAGTAGGGCAAGCAACTTTGAAGGGATGAGAGGTGGGGGTAGGAAAATTTGGAAATGAAAGAAAATATATTAAATATATTCATTCATTTTTTATTATTAATAAAAATATACTTTCACTTGTACATGAAATCTAATCTCAGCTCCTACTTTACAAATTCAGTGATAACCAAGTGAATGAAATTCCCGCGGGATCGCAGGGTATTAAAGCTGACTCTTTTCTATTGCGATTAACGCAAAGCCTGTCAGTCTTTCATTCCCAATACTGTTTCATTCATGATCCTTTATTCGTGCTAAATATGAAAAGCTAGATTCGACGCTCACTGTTGCACTTGGCAACGTCAAAACTAATGCACAGGGCTTGTATGTTTCTTCAAAGGTAAATTTCAGCTCATTTGATAAATAATGGAACATATTTATCACAGTTTTAGAACTGAAGTAAGGCGAGCTATATATTGCAGAGAGTTCACTTTTAGCTTAATGAAATCAAAATTCTGACCATAGTATGATTTTAAAGAATTGAAACATTCATGAGGAAAACTCTCCGCATAATTTTAAAAATTTTCGGAAAATAAAAGTTTAAAAAATTTAATTTTTCTAAGGGATGCAAATCGGGTCTGCAATTGCGTGATTAGCACATCAAAAATTGTACAGAACAATTGTTTATAATAAATGTCAGTTTCATTTCGGCGTTTCTTACGAGGCTCTCCTACAAGCTGAACAACATGTTTATACACGGTTTCGAAGTTGTTTCTCTGTTAATTCATGAATGCAATAGCACTTTCAACTCTTACAGCACATTGTGGTATATCCATACCACGCTTCTGAATCACGTCAAACATAACATCAGTATGGGAAAAATTATGTAGTGAATTTCCAATTGAAATAAAAAAACAAAGTTAATTAACCCTCGAGCGGGCGCGCTGGTGTATAAAGTACGCGAATTTAACGAATTTCAATGTGGCAACGCTGCTTTGTGTCTGACATCTAAGACACTTTGTGTATTCCTTCAGTGTCATTTTGACTTACAAATGAGAAAGTCTTCGTACCTGAAAGATCTGTATTAGCTTAATAATCGGAGTGATAATAGTAATAGTCATCCGTGGCGTACTGAATACGCCGCGCGCCTGGTCGTGTTGCTTTACATCCGTCCTTCGAGCAGACGCGGCGGATTGAATATACGAGTGATTGAAAGTGATGTTTGTTTATGCTGAGTACGCAGCATGGTTTGTCAGGCAAGTTATATTCATTATATTTATACTTATGTCTGCAAAGTTACAATTTCAATTTCCATTGTACTTTAAAATGCTCAAGGAATCAAATATTTTATTGATTATGGCAAAATAAACATCTCTATGATGAAATAGGCTAATCTTGCCTTTATTCTTAGTATATATGTAGGTGTCATTTCACTACGTGTTGTCCTATCGTCATCTCTCTGACAGAGTGATTGAAAGAGTGATCTTTGTAATTGAGTACGCCGCACGTCTTGTCATGTATGTTATTTTTTTATTATATGTAAATCTGCAAAGTTACAATTTCAATTTTTGCTTTACTTTGAAATGCTCGCAGAGTGACATACGGTAGATCACCAACTATATGGTGATGCGTGTCCTTGATTAGCGCAACAGTAGCCAAGAAAATGTAGTTGATCACGAAGAATCTGCTACTATAGCTCATTCTAAATCAAGTGACAAAGACAATGATGAATATCAAGAGATAGCTGATGGAAACGATTTAACAATAATACAAGTTAGTAAAGTGTACAGTGTATCACAAATAGGCGCGTTTCGTGCGATGGAGTATTTGGAACTATACGATATAATTTTACCAAACACACACCATAAAACAGCAAAACACCACGACCCGATTGTATCTTTGTCTATTAAAAATGTCTTCTCTCCCCTTATTTGGTGCACCAATACACACAGTACGTAATTTTAATGACTAAATACTGCCAAACGATATATCGGAAGTGATTCCAGGAAAATATTCAATTTATATTTAGTGATTTACTTTCTAATTAGTTTTAATCAACCGAACAATAGAAAATTACTTAAACATATCTCACTTTAGTTCAGTAGTTGTAATATTTACGTATATGTTCTTTTCTTTGCCATAGAGAATCCATTTCCATCCGTTTACAGAATCTGTCGTGCACGCGTAACGAATAAAATGTATTATGTGGTATTTTTTAATTATAGAATATTGTAGAATATCTTATTTACTTCAGTAACCAATAAGATTATTTACGTTGACAACAATTACTTAGCTATGCATGAATTTTTCCAAGTTCAAAGCGAATTACGACATTCATGCTCGATTTTATTGATAACGGCTACTCTTACGATAAATATTTATAAGAAAAGAAATGCTCTACGTTACTAGTTTTACAAGTTTATTTGAAAAATATTTTAATTTGACCAAATATTTACGAGATATAACGGAAAGTTCATTTTTATCACCAGTAAAGTGGTACCCCTGATTGGCTCACATGATTTATTTTTGTGATTTTCTTATTGTCTCTTATTGTAAGTCGTTAATATCAAATTTCATAAAAATCCGTTTTGTAGAAGCCGAGAACAAACATGCGGACGGGCGGACGGACGGGCAAATCGACGCTAATTAGCGCTTATGCTGGAAGCGAAACGCGCGTACCAAGGTGATGTTCTAATTGCTAGTATGTTTAAATAGGTTACTCATAATCAAATATATCCATTGATAGCAAAAATACAAAAAGTTCTGAAAATATGTTGCTATTCACCGACTAAAAATGATCAAACATTGCAGAAATATTCCACAGAATAATTTGGAAAGGAACGCGTTGATAATAGACTCCTAAATTCAATGGAATATTTTGCTTTGCTTTGGTAAAGCGATATTTTATCAGTTAAAAAATTGCATTCAGAAAGTCCTAATTGATTTAGCTGAAAATTTTATTTTTCGAAAGATGAATATAATTTAATGTCATCTTTAATATCCACTTTGCTTCCAATTGAGTTAAGTTTGGAAGCTGTATCGTCAAGATGCAAATCTTTTAAGCACAGATGCTACTTTACAATTTATGTTCAACGAAATAACAGAGCAAAATACACCGTTAAGTAATGAATTTTATGCAGAATTAAAATCCTAAATACATGATAGGCGAACTGATTTGTCAGTTGCTCTGCAATACCTGCATAATCCTCAAAAAAACCTAAATGAGCTGAGAAGTTACTGAAACACCCTTTGCAAGAGCAGGCAGCTATTTCTACAGATACTATCGATAATGTGGAGGAAGACATATAAATCTTACAATTAGCTCCCGAGTCTGTCGTGTCACTTTATTTGCAAGAAAAGCTGCAGATGACAATTATGAAAATGAACAATGTAAATACAAATGAAGTTGTAAAGCAAAAAAACATTAATATCTCATTAAAAATTTTCGAGACGAGATAGCTAACTTCTAAGGACAAAATATGAGGTAAATATTTGCAATTAATATATCATTTCCTAATAACTGTCTGGCCTACTAGTGCCGAATCGGAGAGGGTCTCTCTGGAGCTGACATAATTTGCACGAAGATACGATCTAGACTTACAGACAAAATTATCGATGAGTTAGCATTTTTGAGAGCATCTTTTAATTGAAATGAAAAATAAATAAAAATAGTATCACTAAAACTATTTAATTTTATGATTTATAGTGTTTTCAAAATGTTTTGTTACTTTATTTCTGAATGTTTTTACGTTTTGTAGATTACATTTTGAAATAATAGGTTTTCCGTTTCAATCTTCATTTTTATTAGTTCATAAAGGGGTTTTCATTTTTTTCTTGTTTTCATTATTTCCAGGAAAAAATAAAAATGCCGGTATTTGAGAAATGAAATACCGGTTTTATTTTTTTGGTCCGGTATTGCAATCCCTAATAGATATGCCTTCAGCATTTTAAAGTATTTTTGCGGTGATAGTAATATATTAGAACAATTATCCTATATTTTAAAAGAGCTCTGTGTTAAAATGCGACGCCAAATGAATGTTATTCGTTGATTTTTGCAGAAATTGATCGATGTGTGACCTTCATTTATTAAAAACCTCGTCATCATATTTTGTCAATTTTTCTGTTTTTTAACTGCAAATTATTCGCTTTTTAAGCTGAAAAATTAAAACACAGATGTGAATTATATATATGGAGAGATAAAAACATGTTCCTCTCAGTTGGGTGTTGTACTATGAGTTACTTCCTGATTCGCTTAAACATTTATTGTAGTACCCAATGGACACCAAAACAGACTGATAAGCCTAATCCGTGAAGTGAAGATGAATGTGATGAAAAAATCAAAAACATCTCACAGCACATGTAAACGTTAGAATTTTATTTCTCTATGTATTTTGACTTTTATGTCGGATAGTCTGAGTAAAAGACACTATCACAGAATGTGAACAGCTTTGAGACTTAATTATCATTTAGCTATCTATAATACGATGCGTTCGGATCTACAACAATTTTGTTCATTCAATCAACAACTTAATTTCTCCCATCAGATCTCAGCCGTTTCTTCAAATCCTCCCGATAACTCCGCCTCCGATTTCTTTAATACTTCCTTTTCAAACCACTTTCCCTCTCTCCTAACTGTCCCCGCTATACGCGCTTTGCTCCAACCTCTTTCCTCCCACTTTCTCTCCCACTATCTCTTTCTCTCATTCTTCTTCATATAACTCCCTTCCTCTTTGCCTTTCTCTCCCTCTCTTTCTCTGTCCTCTCACTTTCTCTCTGACTCTTACTCTCTTGATCTCCATCTCTCACTCTCTCTCTCTCTCTCAGATCTACCCCTCTCTCCTCTTTCCATAGTAAATCGCCCACGAAACGAAATTCAGACATTCGATCAGTGGAGCCTACCAGGTCCTACTGAGAAAAGCATTCAAAATTTAAGACCATTTTTCCACAACGGAATGCTTTTTATGGGAAACATGAATGATAGTGCATAGGTTATGAGAGAGGATGGGTAAGAAGGAGAAGAGGGAAAGAAATAAGTGGGAAATGGGGTGGAGAAATGAAGAACGGAATAGAGAGAGAGGGGGGCCTTGATGTCCTTGCGGCGAAATAAGGGGTGAGTGCGAGTCGTTTGAAAGAGGAAGAGAGGGGGGAGGAGAGGGAGAGGGAGGGGAATAGGTAGGGGAAGAGGGAGGGGAAGAGGGAAGGGAAGAGGGAGGGGAAAGATATAGGGAGGGGAGAGAGAGGGGGAGAGGAGAGGGAGGAAAGAGGGGACAGGTAGGAGGGAGGAGATGTGAGACGAGTTCAAACAACAGGTATGGGGAAGGGGACAAAAGGCATAAGGGGGCGTAAATGAGGACAGGCTGACGGAAAAATTAAGAACATTGAGCGGACAGGAAAAAAGTTGATCACGAATCCTGCACAAAGAAAGCCGTGAGAAGAGAAGGAGGGGGGAAGGCGAGAGGTATCGGGGAGTAGGAATGGGCGGATGGAAATAGAATCGAGGGAGGAAAGGGATGAAAAGAGAGAGCGAAATTGAAAGGATGAGAGGCGGGGGAAATTTTCTAAAGGAAATAAGCGCTAGGAATGAGGGATGCGGCAGAGAAAAGGGCGTGGTGGGAGACGAACGAGGGAGCTAAAGGGAGAAGGGAAGGAGGAGGGAGGGAGGAGGGAGGGAGGGAGGGGGGGAGAGAGGAGGGAGGGAGGAGAGAGGGAGGAGAGAGGGAGGAGGGAGGAGTGAAGGAGGAGGGAGGGAGGGAGAAGGGAGGGAGAGGGAGGATGGAGTGAGAGGGTGGAGGGAGGGAGAGAGAGGATGGAGTGAGAGGGAGGAGGGAGGGAGAGGGAGGAGGGAGGGAGAGGGTGGAGGGAGGGAGAGGGAGAAGGGAGGGAGAGGGAGGAGGGAGGGAGAGGGAGGAGGGAGGGAGAGGGAGGGAGAGGGAGGAGGAAGGGAGAGGAAAGACGGAGGTAGAGGGAGGGGAGAGGGAGGAGGGAGGGAGAGGGAGGAGGGAGGGAGAGAGAGGAGCGAGGGAGGAGGGTGGGAGAGTATCCGCTACGTTGTAAGTTCTGGTGGAGCGGTATGTGGTGGAGTATAGTGGTGTGGGAAGCAGCGAGGAAGGAAAGACGTAAGGGACGTAAATATTAGGTCACCAGTTTGCTCCAAGCGATGGAGACGACCATCGTTTGGACAATGGTAACGCTGGTACTCTTGCCGATCTTTCAAGCAGACTCGAGCCAGCCATGCGTGTGTGAGAGTGAGAGATAAATATGAGAGAAAGAGAGAGAGAAGGAAGAAGAGAGAGAGGGAAGAAGAGGGAACGGTTTTTCCCATTGAAATGACCTTCTTTCCTTATAGAACGACTAGCGATAATCCTCTTCTCTCCCCTGCCCCTCAATCCTTCTTACACCCTATTCCTTTACCAGCTTTCCTTCTCTATCCTCAATTCTTTTTCTCCTCTAGACCCCTTCTCCCTTACTCTTTCAATCTCTCTCTCTCTCTCTGCGCACCTGAAAAAACAATTCGCATTTCCAAACCTGGCGCGTCCTAGCTTCGCGATTCAGTTTATCTTTTGTTCAAAACAACTAAAAACGATAATATTTTCGACAAATATAAGCGCATTAGAAACAAAACGAAACAGCTAATCAGAAATGCAAAAATTAGATTTATTCATTCAATAGCTAGTCCAAACGAATCACCTTCGTTTATTTGGAAAAACTTAGATCGATTGGTATTGGCAAACAAAATGACTATAAGCTGCCTCCATACATATCATTAGACTCGTTAAATGCTAAATTCTCTACACTCCCGAATCTCATTAATGATAAAATAAAAATGGAAGTTATTAATTCGATTACTGCAGCAGCCGAAAAATCAAACAAGGATTTTTACCCGTTCGGGTTCATCCCGGTCACTCAATTCCAAGTGCCCCGTGTATTTCGAAAATTAAAATCTAAAGCACAAGGGTCTGATGGCATTCCCACTATCTTCATCAAGAAATTGATACATATTATTCTACCAATAATAACTAATATATGTAACTGCTCCGTATCTCAAGAAAAATTTCCATTGCAATGAAAAGGCGCTTTCATAAGGCCATTACCAGAGAAATCAAAATCGACTGAAATCAACGATTTTCGTCGAATTAGCTTTTTGCCTACCTTATCAAAATCCTTAGAAACATTCGCAGATGAACAAATCACGCTCTTTCTTAACGAAAATCAATTGTTAGATCCCTTTCACTCTGGCTTTCGTAAATCTCACAGCACCACCACTACTCTTGTAAAAGTAACCGGTGAAATTCGCCGCGCTATGGATAAAAGGGAAGTTACAATCCTAGTACTATTAGATTCCAGTAAAGCTTTCGACTCAATAGACAAAGATGTTCTGCTGTCAAAATTGCTCGCAATGAATTTCTCGCCGTCACCCATAAATTGGATATCTTCTTATTTAAGCGATCGCTCCCAACAAGTGATTTCCATTAATTCCTTGTCTGATTGGCTTATTAATGGGAGATGCGTCCCACAGGACTCAATTTTGGGTACCCTACTATTTTATTTATACATAAATGACTGCTCCTTTTCACTTAAATGCTGTAATCATCACCTTTATGCAGATGACTTGCAAATATATTCAAGTTCTACCGCAAACGATCTCGCGAGAACCCTAAAGAATATCAATAAGGACTTAGAAATGCTAGAGAACTGGAGCAATAAAAATATTCTTAGTATCAATCCAGAAAAATGACAGGCTATCTTAATTGGTTACCCTAAGATATTAGTCGATATTAATCAATCCCAAAGAATACCGATCAACATATCAAATTTAACTATACCTTATTGTAAAGTGGTAAAAAATCTAGGATTGCTTATAGATGTAACCCTCTCTTGGTCCCACATGTCATAAATGTGTGTAGAGCAGTAAACTTATCTCTTCACTCACTAAAGAAGTTAAACAGCAGTACTCCGGTTTCTCTAAAGAAGCATCTGGTAACTTCACTCATTATTCCGCATTTTGACTATATTGATATAGCGTACCAAGATTTATCTCAAGAGTTGTCGTTAAAGATTCAGAGAACATATAACGCGTGCATTAGATATATTTTTAATCTGAATAAATCAGATCACATTTCTGATTCACTCGTGAAACTAAACTGGTTAAATTTGGAGTCCCAAAGACGCCTCCATTTGATTTCCTTACTATACCAATTGCTTACTTTTAACAATCCACATTATCCTTCCATGGAATTCAGGAGTATAGACATTGTACATAACCGTAATACCAGAGGGAGCCATAAACTCCTTATTACACATCACAGAACAGTAATTTTCAACAAGTACTTCATTGGGAATAATTTTGAAACGAGAAAAAAGTCTGCTATGGCCGGGAATTGAACCCAGGTCTTCCACTTGCCGAGCGGATATTCTATCACTGAATTATCGTAGCAGATCAATTTTCTCATTTCTGAACGCGGATGTTTTCTTGGTTTGGACGGAACTAGCCAAGCTAGAATCAAACTGCCCCAACGGATGTTCTCGAAGAGATACATCGAAGAAAACTCCTCCCTCTCAAATGGTGAGATTGCCAAACAAGAAATTGATGGAATAATGCGATCCGAAGATCCTATGCAGGCAGGCATAAGCTGTAAAGTTGGGAATAATTTTGAAACGAGAAAAAAGTCTGCTAATGCCGGGAATCAAACCCGGGTCTTCCACTTGCCAGGCGGATATTCTACCACTGAACTGAGGAGTTTTCCTTAAGACAACGCCAAAGCATGCGCTATGAAACACACATGAATGGATAGCTCAAATACTGGTTTGTTTAAAGAATACATACCTACAAAATTTCAATTTGAGTTCCTCCAGCAGTATGCACTGAATATTCAGTTAATTTTTACAGTATTGGTACATTAAAACAGATAATTTCCTGTAGCAAACGTGAGCGAAATCCTCTCTACTTGAGTTTACTTGCAGACTAAAGCCGGGTATGGAAGAAAGAAGCTAAACCATTTAGAGGAAGGTGGCAGCTACTGTCTAGAAGATATAACCAGTGCACCGTCCTATCCTATCACTCAGTTTTATCATACTCTCCTTTAAATACATACATACATGCATATGCATATATTTTCAATTCATTGACAGGTGAAGGCCTCTTCAAGTTATATGTATATCCCTCTCAAGTACCTCAGTTCCCTATAGACTCATATACTTTACTGAATGCACCAGCCTCTGCATATTGGACAACTTCTTTAAGAAGGGCACTAATATAAATGGACCTGGAAGGGATCCAATGGCATCAAACATGCAATTTACTACGTACTGGTCCATAAAAAGCATGTGGTAGAGGAATGTTCTGCCGGCAACCAATTTAAAACTGGAAGAGATCATTGATTAATACAATGTTGGATAAAATTCAACTCTAAATTGGAAAGACAGAAGGTAAGGAAGCCTAGACTATAATGAACATAAGACTTAAAAGAACATAAATTAGAACTTCAGCTTCAATTCCAAAATAGATTCACTGTAATCGAGGGCTAAGAAGGCAAATCAAAATTGATAGAATTACTTTTTTTTAAACAGCTCAAGAAATAGACCGAAAAGTTAAAACTAAGTCAGATAAAAAGCTAACTGAGAAACAAGACTGCTGATGAAAAAAATAAGGAAAATAGAAATAGCTAATGGCCCCAAATAAATTGTCTACATCGCATAACTAAACAAAGTTAAGAAAGTCCATCAAATCAAGTACGAAGAAATATACTCTAGCGCTAATCGAGAAAACAATGAAAAACAATAGAGGCTATAAAAACAAAGCAATATCCATCGATTGATAAGAGACAACTGATATTGGTTCTAGAAGACAGTTCGATTACTAATATTAGAAAATTAATTTTATAAAGAGTAAATGAATTCTACGCCAAACTGTATAAAGATCGACTGGGAAGTGAATTTAGGAGGAAATATGCCCATCGAGGAGATTCCTGTTGTTATTCCAGAAGAGGTGAGAGAGACAGTGAAAAGCATGAAGAATAAAAAAGGTGTTGATCAGGTGTTGATAGCATCGCAGCAGAGACAGTCAAGGCAACAGGTAACTGTATGGAAAAGATCCTGTCCTAATTTTTACATCTTGCCCGATGAAGGTGGAACCGCGCCAGTATTTTTCTTTTGCACAAAAAAGGTTACAGGAATATTTTATTACTACAGGCTAATCAACCTACTCCCAACAGTCTACAAAATGTTCACGAAAATACATACTATCAGCCTTCAAAACTATATTGATTCCACCGGAGAACAAGACAGATCTCTTAATGAATATAAATTGATGAACCGTATTCAAATCGTCATAAAGATAATCAGTCAGGCTAATTAATACAAGTCGCCCATCTATATGTGATTCATCGATAACGAAAGGCATCCAATTCTATGAAAACATCGTCGGTGTTTGTGTACTGAAGAAAAAAGGATAAGAAGAAACATACATTACTTTCATTAAGAATATCTACACAAATGCGACGTCATCTGTCCAGCTTCATGGAGATACAAGCACCTTTAAGACCGAAAGGGGAGTGAGGCAAGGAGTTACCATGTCTCCAAAATTATTCAGCAGTGCTAGAGGAAGTGTTCAGAATGATAGACTGGGAAGAAAAAGGTAAACGTAAATGGAGAACATCTGAGCCAACTGCACTTTGCTAATGATATCAAAACATTTGCAGGAAGTTCAGAAGATCTCCGTAGAAGAACTGAGGAGCTGGAGCGGACAAGCCTAAAAGCTGGGTTTGAGATGAACTTTTAATAAAACAAAGGTGATTTTCAATTCCTTCACAAATCCCGAAGAGATAAATATGAACGTAGAAGAACTCGAGGAGGTAATAGGCTACATTTTCTTAGGAAAGCTCATCCCTACCAAAGGATCACTTTTTGGAGAAATCAACAGGAAAATGATGATGGCATGGTGTGCGTTCGGACAAAATGCAAGCATCTTAAAATAAAATATTTCAGTATACTTAAAGGGGAGATTGTATAGCCAATATGATTGACCGTTCTAACCAACGGATATAAAACATGTATCCTGAATGCCAAAATAATTCAGTGCTTACAAACAACGCAGAGAAGCATGGAAAATGTATGCTCGTGATCACTCAAATAAATTGAAAAAGTAACGACTGGGTAAGAAAGAAGATGGGAATTTGTGACGTAATTAGGAGAGTAAAAGCGCAAAAGTGGCTGCGGGCCGATCATACGACATTTCAAGAAGAAATAATCAGCTTTGGACATATATAGTAGGGCATGGTTATTTAATCATTTTTTCAACCGAATACATTGATTAAAAATATTTCAAACAGGATGTGAAATAAATGTTTTGTTTTTACACGAAAAATTAAATAAAATACAACATAAAAGAAACACCTTCGAAGTCATTCATCAAAATTATTCCCTTATACTTTTTTTACATGAGATAAGAACGAATAGAAATCTGCTTATCAATCTTCTCACCATTCAGAGAGACATGCGTAGTTTTGGAACAAAAGCTCCAGCTGCATTGAAACTTATCTCAGTCTTTACACTAGTTAAGGGTACATATAGTCCTCAAACAATTGAATAACTTTTCCAATGAATTGGGATATGCTCTCAAGGGCAGCCATTTTCTCCTTAAACTCTTACCTATTTCTTGAGATAAAGAATCTTTGCGCAGCACTTTTGCTTTTAAAACATTCTTTTCTCTGACAGAAAACATTCCAGTTCGTCTATCTTTGGTTCTCACTGTCCCCAAAAACCTAATAATAAATACCCAGGTTTTGAAAGAGGAAAATGTTAATGTCTTTAGCTAATTTAACCAGTTGTAACGTAGATGGACGTGGTAATGGGTCGTCATCTAGGAGTGAGATGTACACACTTGGATCCTTCGATTATGAGAACAAGCCAGAAAGATTAGCATTTCTTCTTTCGCTTATCTTTTGATACATTGCCAGATGCATCTTTTACCCCATCATACAAGTATTCTCATTTAACTTTTTAACAAAAACTCAAAGATATATCCTGCCTTGTTTAGGACATAGTCTCTTCTCTCCAATACCATTGGAATAACTTCCACATATTACAAGTCTTCGAAAATTCCCTAGATAAGTTTTATTTCTTCTGTAGACAGAAAAGGGCAATGGCAGAAAGATCGGTCAAAGCATTCACAACATAGCCTTTCAATTCTAAGATCATAGAGTCCCATCTGTTACGAGTGTCCATTAGCAAACATAATTCCATTCCCTTTGAGCCTTGCATATTTTCTGTAAAACATTTAGCTGGATATCTGAGAAAAATGTGTATCTACATTTCTCTAACATATGTCGAAAATGTTTTTAAATGCAGTACTGCACTGAACTTTCAACGGTGTAGAGGATAAAAAACACATTAAAAAAATAAATATCTCGTACTTGATAGCTATTTTCTATGAAAATCTCTATTCAAATTTGCTATTCCCTATTGTAGCATATGGACTCATATATTCAAGCGTTGATTATTTAAGACTCTTGTTCAATTACGAGACAGAAATTGCATAAACGGGTGGTATATCATTTGATCAGGAGTACCAACGTTCCCTTATATTTAAATGCTGAGTTAAAGTGGCGAGCTCAAGTCACATTACTTGATCAGGGCTGCCATATTAGATAAAATTATATTTCAACTTTTAAATACATACTCCATTTAATAGAACTTCATCGAATACAATTTAGAGTAAAAAATAAATATATTTTGATAACACCAAATTTGAACTGGTTTTCTCTATTGGTGCTACCACCTTACTCTGAATAACATGTCAAATCTTGACTTTCATGTGAAGCCCGCGCTTTATTTATGACAGCAATTCTAGCGTGAATTACCCTTAAATGTTCCATTTAGAGCATTAGGTGTTTGGTAAAATAAATAATAAGGATTGTTTTCGAGAAAAAATGGAAAGATAATAGACGATAGCGTTTAAGTAAACAAGAAAGACCTTTTGGAGGAACAAACGTCTTCGATATCAGTAAGGGGCATTATCATTCCTTCTCTTCCAACCATCCTGTCAGTTGTCCTTCCCTCTCTCCCTACACTCCCGTCAAATCTCCCTCCCTACCTGTACCCCTGCAACCCATCTTTCGTGTGTTCGTGTCTATTACCGAATCACAATCCAACGACAGCATCACTTACTCGCTACAAATAAAAACAATAGAAGAACTAACGAAACCCTTACATCTTTTAATCTACATTCATGGAAAGAGTCCACCTTTGAATTTCGTAATTCTTGGGGGAACTTGGAAGCGTCTGATGCATGGGAAGACCATAGATTCATATAATTGATAAACAGAACTAACAATTACCAAAGCCTGGGTTATTTAAAACAGTACACCACTCCCACGATATTTATAAGTTCTTCTATTCATCTCAATGAAAAACAGCAATAGGACCAATTATTTTTCTGTAAAGAACAATATCTCATAAGAATTTTCTTATCAGCATTAACAATGTTTCGATGAAGAAATAACAGTATCGAATTTGAATGGAAGCAATACATATTTTGTGCTATAAATGAATTCGTTGATACAAGAAAATGGAAAATTAATAGTGTATTATAGGAATAATAGTATATCATTTCATAGAAAGAATTATCATATTAATTATCCACGAATTTGAAATGTGCCCCACCTGAGATGAGTCTGTTCTCTAGTTATTATACTTTCGCACTTTTGATGCCGATTTAATTTGCTATCTTTTAATCTTTTTGAAATTGTATCAGGCGAGGGAATAATTTTTATTCAATGCTTCAACCAACAAAATCTCGTAAATCGTTTCAGTCAATTTCAATTTTTCAAATTTCATTCGATTTAAGGAGTTTTTTCTCCTGATAACCACGGAGAGAGAATGTTATCGAACGGCCGATTAGATGGATCCAATTAATTAAAAAGACCTAAGAAACCTTCATAATTAGTACATTGATTAGCATTAGGCGCTTTATTATACAATTTCCTCTGGTTTGTGGATAAAGACGTTCATTATGTTCTGTAATAGTTTATACATACGCAAGGCTTTAAATCTCATATTTCTTTCAAACGGTATTCAGTAAAACGCTTCTGAAAGAATTAAAATTGAACCTCATTCTCATGTTGTCAAATATGTTTTTGTAAAATTACAATAGCTTTTATTGAACGTCTTATCAATATATAGGGGATATTTTACATATTTTTTATTCTTGATTGCAATGCATCTGAAAGACTAGGACTCTTATTAGAGCCAAATCTTCTATTAAATTTGTATTAATTAATTTATAAATCATTCCATAAAATTTAATAGTATGAGAAAAACGCTAATATATGCTCTCTACACAGAAACAGACGATATTAGACTACAGGATGCCCAACCCTAATAAAAACTAAAGTAAATTATACTAATTTCAATTTCTTTAGCGATGGAATTCAACTCGGCTTGTTTTCATTGGACTGCTAGATAGATTGAATATACTATATATTGTCCAGAAAAACGATGGTTTAGGAATGCTAAATGATGATGTTAGGAAATGTTTCTATCAATTTAGCTGCAGCTTCTGATTTTCTCCCTATCATTTTGCGAGCACCCTCTAAGAAAATTCTGAGGAAGTTATTTTAAAAACATATTAATTCAAATATCCAAGTAAAGTAGGACCCTGCGAAGCTTCAAAATTCGATTCGAATCTGATTTAGATATTCGATTTGATATCGGGGAAATTTGGATCATCCCATGGGGGAGGGATGATCCAGAGCGGTCGAAATATGGACCTGTGTCCACTTTATGGCTGCAACATTTCTTGATCCAAGATTAAACTCATCTTATTCACGGAAAACTAAGCAAATAAAAAAGTACATCCGATTAGGAAATGTCGAGGAGTAGGAGAATGGTTCTGCGAGTCAATATTGATATTAATATGGGATTATATTCATGTTGTGGACAGTATTTCTTTGGTTCTGTGCTGAAGTGAAAGAAGATGGAGGTCCAGTCGTTACAGAGAGCAGAGATAAAAGGGGGATTGGTCAGCGGTCGTTATTCATAACGGAATTTTTGTGTTTGTTTGTATGTATGCTTTCGAAAGCGTCTAGTTTGTTGTTGTTACTTATTGATTTTACGAGTGTCAAGTTTTGGATCGCGGTCGGATGATAGTTTTCCATGATATGTGTTGCTACGCTAGAGTTATTTATTCTGTTGTGTTTAAAATGGCAATAATGTAATAATTTAACCCACGAATTTCAACTTTCAATCTATTTAACCTTTGAAGATATTTAAAAAAATATTGTGATCCTATTCGACAATTTATATTTCTATAAAATCAAATCTAAATAAAACAAGAAGTCCAAACCAGGATTAATGAAGGCTGATTTCCCAAAGTTGACGTCCCGAATTGATTACATATATTGACAGGGAATGTTTCAGTATGTGTTAGTCATTCCAATGAATTCTCATACCACAAATACCACTTGTAGTTCATAGTTTCTCAATGATATAGAAAAATTGGAAAACAAATTAGTAGAACATTATCAGGTTTAAAATATTAAAAACAATGTCAAAATCTCTTTCTGACATTATATTTTACATGTATGTTTTTTTAAATAAACGAATTGAATAAATGGTACTTTTTATACGCTAATATGTTTGGATCAACTGTCCATTGCTAAAGAGTAGTCGAGAAGTAAAGAAAACCAGTAAACGTATAAAAATGAATTTTTATAACAAAATTTTATATAATTAATACTTTAATATGAATAAATTCTATAATATCATTATGATAACCTTTTTGCTTGCATGGGCGTAAAAATTTGCAAAAGTGTCTACGAGCTCTTGAGTGATGTGGGGATCTCTCTATTTAACGTTTAATCTTTTTATAGTTGTGAGAATGGCAGACAGAAGTAGAGAACTGTAAGAATGTTTAGTATAGAAGTATTATGAAGTTTGATACTAGTATCTTTTCTTTCATTGATGAAAATACTGACTTATCCATTCATATTGCTTAAAATTAACAAAAATATATTGCTAGTTCAGAGTAATTCAGCTTTAGTTACTAGCAGGAGTGAAACTTGAATATTTCATATTTTAGTCACCTAACTTAAATGACAAAAATAATAAATTGTTCTTTTCCAAACATCACATCAACCATCCATATCAAACACTGTATAAATATAATTATCTGAAGGATTGCTAAGCTACAACACAACACTTTAAAAAGTTCCATTTAAATTTGTTGAAATTAACATCCTTTACAACAGTATTACCTATCTTAAATAGTGAATAAAGACAAAAAGTATTTAAGATAAATAAAAACTTACTATCAATAACAAATACGATAAATAATAACTTACAATTACTACCAGAAATATCCCTTCAAAAACGTAGGAATGCTCGTATCAATATCAATTAAAAGAAAGAGACTTCTATTAAATATTACAGCATTAACAATGACAATAGTTTGTTTTATCTCGTTGCTATGGTGAACGCTTGTCTTCCCACGTGAATTTAAATATACATTTATCGCAGCGAGAAGGTAAGGATCTGGTGGCCGAGGTGACTAAAGCACTCGTCTTACGCGATAGTGAGGTAGTTCGAACACCGCAAGCAGCTTTGGATTTTTTCAGATTAGATGGGGTCCAAATATATATATATATATATATATATATATATATATATATATATATATATATATATATATATATATATATATATATATATATATATATATATATATGGTTGGCGAGGCCCCGGGGATGTCGAAGCGACACACGTAAAATAACACAAAAACACAGAAACATCACAAACGTAAAGCTTTCGGAACTACTCCTTCTTCAGCTACAGAGAGAGAACTCATCCCAACACCTTGTTGACATCCATATATATATATATATATATATATAAAGCGAAGTTAATATAAAAGTTGGTAATAACCAACCCATTTGTTTTCTCGTCTATGCTCAAGCCGAGTTCGGTAATAATCCTCTCCATGGCAGCAATCCCATAAAATGCAATTTAAAACACAAAAACGCGAGGTTTAAGTAGAAATACAAGAAAATACGAACAAGTATCAATCTTCGGTGATAATAATTAGAATTTACATTCTTTACCACTTAGAACATTACAAAGCTCACTCCGACATCACAATTTAAAGATATTTTAATGTATTAAAGACACATCTCTGCACGATGGATTTGAGATTTCCAATGTAAAACAGATAGGGAAAGAACGTTCCTGGAATCGAACCCGGGACTTTAATCTTCGCCAAATAAAATATAGCCCGGAGATAAGCCCTGGCAGAACGAGCCTCATATCAAGTTTCATGAAAATCGGTCCACTGATGCAAAAGTTGTTACTGGGGGACACACACAGACAGGACCATTTCATAAAGCTATGTTTCCTTAGGAAACCAGCCTAAAAATGTTAGAGACAGAAATCTGCGCTCCAAGTTTCAGTTCTATTGTTTTCAGTTTCGTCAATTTAACTAAGTGCACAAACAGACAGACGCCAAAGTAAAACTATATGCGTTTTTTTAAATGCGCCAAAAAATTATCAGAAGTGCTAATGAGTATAAAATGGTAATACTATATTACGACTCCTTTATATTTATCGATCCCACTTTGTATCTAGGAATCATTTTAAGTATAACGAACTTTTACTTTCGAGTAGGGCGTCGTCCAGACGATAAGATAAGATTCCAGTGTGGGAGAACAGGAAATTTAGGTATTAGGTTGCCTCCCTCGACCGCTGTCCCCAAGGAAGAAAATTTCGCCGAGGTCCCTTCGATATTGAACGGGTGTTATTCAGCCTCCACCTTTTACCCTTCCGAAGGAGCCCTTCACTCGCCCTTCCTACTCCACCCCCTTCCACACTTCTTAACCCTTTCTCCCCTCATCCTGTCCCTCCTCCGCTTCCCTCACCCCCTCCCGGACCCTCTTTACTTCCGTTTTTTAGGGTCTCCTCGCATCCTTCCCCTCTCTCCTCCTCCTCCTCTATCATATTTACTCTTCCTCCCTCCTCGCCCTCCCGCTTTATCCTCCCTCTCTCCTCCTTAGCTCTTCCTCCTCTCTCCTCTTCCCACTTCCTCTCCCTCTTCCTCCTTCCTCTCTCCTCCACCTCCCTATTCCCTTCCGCATCTTAGGTGCTGAACTCGGAAAGTTAAGAGAAACGGGAGAGTCGGAGATATTCCGCCGAGCAGTCCATATCGCGCCGTGCTGGGGAGTGCCTTTGCTCAGGATTTTTATAGGAACGTTGTGGAATTGTGGGTGGAGAATGGAGAAAGGGAGGAGGGGGAATGGAGGGGCTAGGATGAAGGGAGAGAGAAGAGTGAGGGAGGAGATAGGGATGATCTGTCGAAGGAGAATTGGAGAGGGAGGAGATGAAAAAACAAAGATTGGAGCAGAAGAAAGGTGAGTGCGAGGTGAGGGTATGAGGAGGGCTATTAAACATTCTGGATTAAAAAGAAAGTGCTACAAAAAAAATGGAATCGCATCCATCTTTCTAGTACCATTTTTGGGAAATACTTTTTTCTGTGATTATTTAATTAATTACGATTTTCAAAGTCGCGCCTTCGTCCGTTAGCCCCTAAGTTATTTCTCTGAAGTTGCGTTCCGTGATTAAACTCTTGCGCCTTTTTTTAATAATATGACTTCGCGATGAACCGAATAAGTCTCTTTACGAACCAGTTAGTTGTGACAGTGTAAGCGATTAATATAACTTCTGGATTCTAAAACAAGCACTTAAGTACCAAAGGTTTTAATATCAAGTACTTATCATACGTATTTCCAATAGACGATAAAAGGTTATGACAAACCAGATGCGTATTTCGACTACAAATCAGACGTCGTCAGTGGTGGTTTAATCTACTTTTGGTGAACCATCACCGAAGACCTGCATTTTACTCTAAATGCGCATATGCCAAATAAGTGCGCTAAACTAATGTAAATAACATTTCTGTTGTGATGTATGAATGGCAGTATTGAATATTGTTCACGTGTCATTTTGGTACGTGATAATATTACGCAAAAAGTCCGTAAAAAAAGTTTGGTTGTCCGTAACTTTTTTTTATATTGTCCGTAAAAATCATTTTCACTGGTTGGCAACCCTGATACCAAACTTTATTTGCACCCATACATTATATTTAAATTTAAACATTAATACGCAAAAATAAAATACAAATAATAGCACACATTTTATACATAAAATAAAAAAGCTGCTCGTTATAATAGTGTAAGAAATAAAGATATCAAATCTAAATTTTAAAGGAAAACAAAAAATCTTAATTAATGAATAATATTTTTGTCGAACACAATTCAATAAACACTCTTTATTGAACATGTTTCAATGAATGCAAACCATTCATGCCATGTACCACCTCATGTACCCTGCCAGTTCCATGTTCCCTTGGAAAAATCTCATTCACCCCGGGGTGCATCATGCACCCTGGTTCACTAGCATTGCTCCAATGTACGTGGTGCCTATGTAAGGCGTACTCTGGAGTCCGTCTTGCCTGGAGTCCACGTGGCCTGCCACACCGATACCGGGTTTCCCTCCTGCCTTGTGATCGTGTTCGGTGTGGGAGGTGTTATGGCTATAATAATCCAAGAGGTTGATTAGCCAAAAAAAATACACAAATACACACACACAAACGAGATTTATTTCCATTTTTACCGGCTTTTGAAAGGCTTCTTGATATGCGTAAAGGTCTAAAAAAGCTATTTCGATTCACAAGAACAGTGCCCACTAATAATAAAAAATATATGAAGACCCATATGGAGAGCTGTATTTGCGATTTGTTCTCGGACTCTGTTTATATTATAAAGCAATAGTGAACATAGAAAAAACTAACGCTAGTGCACCAAACGTAACTTGTGAGCTATGAAATTTAGAAATTAATTTGCAAGAACGCAAGGATAACTCTTTCATCCCACAATGGGCTAAAATTTTACTAAGGAAATTCGACGGATCTGGGAATGCGATTTCTAAAACGTTAGTCAAAGCTTTTTATGTTAGATGCTTCTCATACATATCGTTGTCGGAAAACAGTTTCAATTCCTTAGTGAGCCATTTGGCGATTTTATAAAATACATAAACCAGGAAATAAAATGAGACCTATAGTTTCGGCCATCAACTCACCCTCTTATAAAATCGCCAAATGGCTCACTAAGGAATTAAAATGTATAGGCATTGAAGAAACATACGGCGTTAAAAACACACAAAATTTCTTGGAACATATTAGAAACAAAAAAATACACAAAGATGAAATACTGGTGTCATTTGACGTAGAACAACTCTTCCCCAGTGCTCCCATTGACGTCGCGCTCGAAAACCTCCAGGACTGGCTACTAAGTAAACAAGTTGAGGAAAACAAAATTCTAGAAATTCTCACATTGACAAACTTATGCATGGAACAAAATTACTTCGTTTTTAACAATAAGTTCTATAAACAAATTAATGGAACATCAATGGGCAATCCTCTCTCACCACTTATAGCAAATATTTTTCTTTATTCTTTTGAGCAACGCTGTAAAAATACGTTAAACTATTTCCCCAACACATGGTGCAGGTACGTTGATGACATTTTTGCCATTTTTGACACAAAACTTTATAACATTAACACCTTCGTCCAAGAACTCAACTCATTTCACAACTCTATAAACTTCACCTTCGAAATCGAAGAAAATAAGTCTTTACCTTTTCTTGACATTTTGATCATTAATAATAATGGACGACTAGAATTTGACGTGTACAGGAAACCGACCCATACCAACAATTATATTAAGAAAGACTCCAATCACCCTTACAAACAAAAGATCGCGGCTTTCAACCATATGGTACATAGACAATTGACGACACCGCTAAATAAAAAACGTTTCGACAAAGAAGTCAAATATATTAAAAACGCGGCCCTAGAAAACGGGTACACACACCAACTGATAGACAACATTATTAACAAGCAATCCAAAACATTAGACAAGAAGACAAGAACTACGCTTGCTCTAAGTGACTATAGGAAGAAAAAATTCATTTCACTCCCCTTCCATCCAACCCTAAACAAAGGGCTAACAAAAATCTTTCATAACGCAAATTATACATTAACGTTTTACAATACAAATAACATTAAAAATTTATTAGGGAACCCTAAAGACAAAATACCCACATTAGAAAAATCCGGCATATATCAAGTGTTGTGCCCCACATGCGACATGTCTTACATTGGCCAAACGAAAAGAAATATTTCCATCAGATTCAAAGAACATTTAGCGCACTACAGACATGGACGCTTTGAAAAATCGGCCGTCGCGAAACACATTTTGGAATATAACCACCCATTAGACACAAATTGCCTCAAACTGCTTAAACAAGTCCCAAATACCAAACTCGACGCAACAGAAAGCTTACACATTCATAAATACAGACACACCCTGATGAATAACGAGTTAGGGGTAATAAACAGCGTTCTTTTTACACTGACCTCTCCCCCCTTTTTCTCCTATCACCTAGGTCATCTAGGTCCCCCCCCTTTTTTCTTCCCCCCCTCCCTACCCCTCCCCTGCCTACCAACCAGGTATAAATACACAGACACAGCCCTGGACATCCGCTTGAGAGCGTGCCACTGGTCTTGGTTTCAGTCGCCTTCTCTCAAGTCCCCCTTCCCCCTTTTTTTTAACCCCGATGATGGTTACTTTGTAGCCGAAATACGTATTGGTTTTTATCCGGGTTCATCTGTTTTTATCCGGCCTTTTAACCGGGTTTTATCAGTTTGACTGGCTTTGGAGAATTCCTTCGCTTATATTTTAGGATTATTTTTATTATATAATACTATTTGAGAATATCGTGTACTTTCATTGTTTCATGTACGTGGACTTTTCTGAAATAATTTTTTTTTATGAACGGTTGAGCTTTAGTAATGTTCTGGTTTTGGATAATTCCAGTTTTATGACGACGTACTGTACCTAAGACAAGTACCTACTTGATTTTTCAATTCTCAATACTTAGAGCCTATCATTGAATTTTTTCAGCCATATGACGGACTCGATAACGCTATTGACTCAACTCTGGATGAGAATGAAGCACATTTAATTCCACCACAAAATCTATTCTCGGCCATCAAAATAATTTTCTATTGGCAATCTCAGCATTTCGGTGGAGGCCATTCTAAGAGAACCAGACCAATTTAACGACACCGAAGAAGAGTTGTTGCATATTTTATTTAAAATAACTCCAGAATTTTGTATTGAGTTACTGATTCGGTCTTTACTAAAAGACAAACTATTTTTAGAAAATTTAGAACCGGCAAAGAGGATAATATAAAAATGTTCGACGCTTAATATTCACGCCGTCAACCGATTCTCGTCATTTGGTCTTTTTTACCCTGAAGACGTTATCGAAAGATGGATTTCATTTTTGAAAAGTCGATCAAGGTCTCGTAATTTTATAATCAATTTTTAATTCTAATTTTAAAGATAAAATTAACTCATTTTATCCAGTTAATGTTTAATCTATTTTGTTTTATCGGTCTAATGATATTTTAATAAAGTAGCATACTTATTGGATCCAGCTAATTATGTTTCTTCACATGAAATGCTTCGACACACGTTACTTGCTTCATCAGAATTTCACCTTATTCCATCTTGTGATCATAATTCATCGATGATTCATCAGACAACTCCGCGAGACAAACGACGTACACAGCACGAGGGCATTCCGCCCTCCTTCGGGTCACGGGCAATCGGAAGAGTCAGAACGCGGCGTCGAAGGATTCTGCCGCGAAACTATGTACTTTCGATCGGAAGTCGCCTCTCCTCCTAACGCGGCGTCCGCACCAAACCGAAGGCATAAGGCGACGGGCTGCCCCATTATACGAGCGCATCGAGTCGAATAATCGAATTCTTCGCAACGGTGGCGATCAGGAGGAGGAAAGGGTAACGGCCGTAGAGCAACTTTCATCGGGTGCGGTGACTCGCAGCACGCCTCGGATTCGGTGAAAGTCCTTCATTCTGACCCACTGACCCCGTTTCTTTTGAAATTGGAGGGGAGGAGAGCGGGCTAAGGAGGAGGGGGAAAGGAGGTAAGAAGTAAGAAGAGAGAGTGGAGAGAGAGAGAATGCGAAGAGGGGAAGAAGGATGGGCGTTCCACGTGGCGAGCGGTCCCGAAGTGACGGATCGATGCATTCTCTCTCTCTTCCCCTTCACATTTGAACGAGCCGTTCATTTTTCAGATGGGACCTATTTGCTACCGAGACACGCGCGCACGCGACATTTTTCGACGGAACCACTCTCACCGACCGATTTCAGACGCTAGGAGCGCTAGAATCGTTCATGTCGCGACTTCCTTAATCTCCAAAGGAGGAAAAGGGCGTCAGTCGCCGAGAGAGGTCGAGGGAGATTCGAACGGACGACCTGCTGGTGCGCCTGCGTGGGTCTCTTTATGTTTATCCTTCCCGGGAGCTGAGGGATAGGAAGCGTGTGTTCGAACGAGTGAGATTTCGTGATCATTGCAAACTCGGAAGGGCGCCAATTATTCTATTCGCAAAAGATTAGACCGTTTTACATTCAGGTGCAATCTGATAAAAACCTTTTGCTATTTTTGATACTTCTGTGATCATGAGCTCTCTAGTAATATCCATTGTAACATTTTTCTCCTTGCAAAGCGCTGCATCAGTGAAACTTTATTTCGTGTCGTTTAACCATGTCCTCCCTTTACTCACGATATTGCGACTCCTTTGGAAGCATTGTGAGAACGGCATAAATTTTAACATCTGCATTTAGAATAACTTCAAAATATTTATCGAGTTGCATCTAACTACATTAATTCTCTCCATGTACCTACCAGAATTATTTCGAATGTAACGCACAATAGGCTGTAACACAGATATTGCAAATTTATTTTACAAGTCGAAAATACTTTTCTTCAGTATAATAGGTATTGTATAATATTAACCAACAATAATGTAGTATTCCTTTTTAATAAAATTCCTATGGTTTTTTGTCCTTCGCTTAAGTAGGATCTCGTTGTTGAGGTGTCGATTTGCCGACTCACTTCAACGGAAATCTCCTCAATCTTCTGAAGACTTATGCCACGAATCGCTTTCTATAGCTTTCTGAAATTGTTTGTTTAATTAATTTGCTTTCTCAACACTCGTGAAGAGTCAATCCAGTCTCATTTTGCAGTAAGGAGCCGACTATGATATTCTTTAACACATTACAAGGTGACTGTATTAGTGATATAGGCTGATAATTTCAGGGTTCTCTTTGAGGATGGAGGTTAGATGCGCTAATTTCCAATCATTGGAGACGACACCTCGCAATAAGGATTTATGGACAATTATCTTAAAGTATGGTGATATATCATAACCTAATTCTTATGATACTAGTACAGGAATTTCCTCTGGATTTGTTCGGTTTCATCGATTCGAATTGCTGCGCGATACATTACAACGAAAGAATTATACTACTCCTGGAGTCGTTCCTATAATCTGGTGTGAATCTCTCTAACTATTAACATGAACAATAAAATTTTTCTGACATTGTTTGTTTTAATAAATTCGATTTTTTACACTCGCGGATAATCATTCTAGTCTCATTTCGCAAATATGTGAGTTTTTGCCCTGAACCTCTCGGGTGTCAATCTAGAATGATTTAGGATCCTTCTTCAAACAATCGTTAATAGCGTTTGTTAAAAACCTCTGAGCCCCTTACGCAGGGATCTCTTACTTATGAACACTTTTCCTTATATTGTTACTTAATCGCTTGTCTGCTAATTCACGACATTTGGTGATGCATTAATTACCCGGTAGTGGCATTTTCGCTGACATCTGAGAACCACCTGACTGTACCAACTATATTTCATGCATCACACTTAAATTTGATTAGTATATGCTTTTCTATTCCCTAACGGATTTTTATTTTTAATATCATTCATGAACCTTAATCCTCTCTGTCAATAGTCGATTTTATAAAACGCAGATATTTAGTACGCAAGTACGATTTAAATCTAGGAAATCAGATCTGGCGAATAGAGATCTTTCTACATAGTATGATCTGTTTCACAAGTTGAAGTTAAACTTCACCGTATACTCGAATAGCCTTGTGGTCGCCTATTCCTTTTCCTAAGGAGGCTTTGTCTCCACTGCTGATAAATAAAGTGTATTATTCGGTCGCATTGGACTCTTAGCTAGATGCAATAAAGAGTGCTTCGCGGAAGTCTCGAGTAAAGCTTCGCACGACTCACCTTCTCTGCCTCTTTGTTCCAAGGAGTAATTATTCCGATAAATTGAAGGTAAACCACCTCCAATTATATAGAATTTGCCTGCACATTCCAAATTAATTATTGAAAATTGTTTTTCAACGTTGTAGATTGATTGAACGCTCGTATCAGGCGGTCTATAAAACCCGTACATATGGATATTTTTAACCGTTTCCACCAACATTACTGCTAATAGGAAACGGCTGTTCTGTTACTTAACTTTATCAACGAGATTCCAAAAGTCTTTCTCATTAAAATTAGCTTTTAAGGATATACCGTTTCGGAAGACCGTGATTTCCAACTAAAGCTCTTCAATTTTTAAACTTTGAAACCTTGATCTGATAAGAGAGTAAACTCTGTGACATTAACCGTATAAAAAGGATTCAACAAAAATGTAATCACTGGTTCCAATGCACGGAACTCACCAAATCGCTTCTTAAATTCTTGCAGGAGATCTTCAATATGATTAACGAAAGGAAGAGGATTGAATTCTTCATCTTTTATGTTTCTACTATTAATTTCAAATAGGGGAAATACACCAACAAATTTCTAGCAATATGAGTGTTCCATAAATTTAGTTTACATTTAACTGCATTTACTGTACTAATTATTTTTAAAAACTGACGTTTTTTACCCTGTAAATCTAAATTCAGCGTATTCAATTTTTCAGTTACAACGGCCAAAAAACCAGATCAAGTAACCAAACGTTCAATTCTAGCTCTGGATACATTTCATTTTTTGAACCTAAAAATTCTTTAATCTAACCCAGCGGTGCCCAAACTACGGCCCGCAGGCCAAATGCGAAGGATTTTTGTGCGGCTCGCGATGCTAAGGCGAAAAATCAATTCGAAAAATTTAACACACAAATTCATACATTTTTTGAAAATTTTCATAATAAAACTTTAAATATTAAAATGTTAGCCATGAAAACCTTATTTTGACTTCATTTTCACTTCTATGGCACCTCAGAATACATAGAAATTTTCCGATTTAAACTCTAATCCGGCCCGCCGAATAATTGGTAACTTCTAATGCGGCCCGCCAAGGGATTCGCAACTACTGATGTGGCCCGTCATTAGAAAAGTTTGGGCAGCACTGATCTAACCTATAAGGCCAAGAAAACGCTGAAGGGTTTTTTCTCGACTGAGCTACCTCACATCTGCATGTAACAAGGCATCCCCATAAATAGGTTCTTCATCATTTAAAAATGATTTATATGAACAATGACTTGTAAACGATGATCTGATTGAATTAATGATTTTTGTTTCAGTAGTCATTCCATGTTGAAATATCAAGACTTTTGCACATAGTGCCTGTTGATGAATGATGTAATGATATTGTTAGGAACCGGGGGTGGGTTTGTACAAATAACACCGCTGATTTGATTTCTTTTCTTTTATTGAATGTAACGCTCATAGGCTTAATCATTGTCTTCCTTCTCCGCGCCGGTCTTCCTTCTTCCCCACTGACCTCCCGCCGCCGCCCTTATATCCTCCCAAGGGTTTCGGGAACATTCCTCGCCCGGCGTCTTGAACCTTCCCGGCGGTAGGCCTGGAGAGTTCTCTCTCTCTCTCTCCGCTCACCGACACCCCGTCTAATGGGCCTATCCCCCCTGGTCGCAGTCGCCACTCATGCGCTCGCAACAATATGCAAAGAACTTTGGTAAAGAATTATCCTTACGGCACAAGGCGAGAAAGCCGTTGTCACATCGAACTATTGAGGCAGCTCCATCGGTTGTAAATAATAACTTGGAGGGCGCCGAGATGAAGACCCCTGCTGTAGGGTATGATTTGATTGGCACTTCCTCCACTCCCCTCATAATCAAAACTGCTACACCGAGATGCACATCCCCAAGGTCTCTTTTGTAAGTGTACCAAGTTTGAAGTTTCTGGGTTTTCGAGAAATACTGTAGGACATGATCTTCTATGGCAGCCCCTCCCCTTTCCCCCTCAAAAATCAAAATTCTGGCACCGAGGTGCGCATCCACATGGCCTCATTTGTAAGTTTACCAAGTTTTAAGTCTCTAAGTTGCTTGGTTTTTGAGAAATGCTGTCCATACAGGCAGAAAAACGCCTCCTTTTATTATAATCTTCTCTCTTAATAAAAGGCAATGTGCGTGTGCGCGTGCGTGCGTTTGCTTGTGTGTGAGTGTGTGTGCGTGTGCGTGCGTGTGTGCGTGCGTGTATGTGTTTGTGTGTGGACAGCATATCTCGAAAACCAAGAAACTTGGAGACTTAAAGTCACTTTCAAAAGTCGATCGACAAATTGAGCAGCGCCACTTGCGCCCTTTCCAGAAATCGTATTTCAACTCTCGCATAGCTTGAATATTCCATGACGACCTGGAATTTCAAATACACTCAATCTTCATATTAGGCTAAAGTCTTGAAGTACTTTCAAACATTAGGTTTCACACGTTTAAAGATATCACAAATCGAGGAAATTTACGTTTCGATCTTAGTCGCCATATATAGTTAGTGTCGTTTGTATTAAATACATTTTAACTTATCGAAGACAATGACCGGTACTACTGTGGCCGTATCCAGTTCGAATCTTATAACAGCTTGCCAGAGAGAACCACAACAGCTGCGAAGTTACAGTTGGTATAAAAAGCTTATTAATTCGCAGCAAATCTTTAAGCATCCCCTTCAAATAGTGATCAGGCTCCGGGGTTCCAATTCTGGGACAATATTAATATTGGCTTTTAACAGAAGGTTCGTGAGTGGATAAAATATGTAACTATCAACCCTAATCAACAAGAATGTATGGTGGCGAAGTGGTAGCGAGTCGGATTTGAATTTAATCAATTCAAGTTATTTATCCGAAGTATTGGATGTTCTTTCTCACTATCTCATCCATATATATTTTCCGTCATTTTTGACGGGTTAACACCTAGTTACACATAAACAGTAAGCAGTTCTCCGAAACCATAAAAAACACGCACATGCTTCTAGAGAGCCATAGCCCACATCCATTATTTAAACCAAAGTTTCCTTTAGGATGTGGGTTGAGTCACAGTTGGTCTTTCCTCCAGACCTTAGCATTAGAAAGACGACTGGTCTTCATTCGATTTCGGTCTACGGCCAAACGAAGGAAATCTGCGGCCTTTTCTTCTTCCCCCCTCATATGCTTGAGTTTTCAAAAAAACTACCCACACCGCCCTTCCTCATACTCACTCCAAGTCAACTATTTCCGACACAAATATAAATGGCGGAATTTTGCCCGTTTTTACCCACATATCTAGATAAATGAAATGAACGCCCAAAGAGCCTCCGAGTGAGACGCGTCACGCAAATAAAAACATTGGGACTCTTGGGTGTTCCAATAGGATTTGAACCCGGGGCTACCATGTCGTGGACCAATGCGATAGCCTCGGTTTTCTCCTACCACCTGTGGTTGTTTTAAGTTTTACATGTGAACTTGGTTTGAAATATATTTATTGTATAATGAATATTGTGAATTTCCTTGAATATTTTGCATAAGTTAACGTAAAAAAACACGGCGTTAACCGTGGAGACATCAGTAAATGATTTGAAATGCCCATTATTATATGTTTCTGCGTTCATTACATCAAGATAAAAATTATACAGTGTATTTGTACCGGAGAATATTACTTTTCAAATAATGCTTGGATAATTTGAAGGAAAAAAAAACAAAAAACTTGGGGTCGAACCCAGACCTAATCCGTATGATCTATGCACGATATCTGCTCAGTCATTCCCTTTCTTATCAACAATTCGACAATGAAGCCTATTAAGTTGCATACGATATTTCTGCATATTTTCGATGCTGATTTCTCGAACCCAAGGGCACATTCACAAAAACCCCGAGACAGGGGTCTCCTTATTGTCGATGTAGAATCACCTCGTCGCGTTTCATCAAAACCCGTGACTAGAAGGTCGTAGCCTCTCCTTGTCAGTACAATCAAATGACCTTACCTGCCCATTGGTCTCTCCTAATCACTCATCATCCTCCAACCTCGAGATCCTCCAAATTCGCCTCAAAGGACGAGAACAATATTTTAAAAGAGAGATTGTGATTATTGGGAATTTTTGCAATTAGACATGGTGGTATAATTTTTATTAATATCCCGAAAAATCAAGTACTTGTCTTCTTTGAATGAAATTAAGACATAAAAGAATGGCTACTTGGTACCATTGTAGATGTTTAAAAGGTTACCTACCATCTTTCTATTATTTTCTGTTTGCATTTTAAAAATTGGCACCTCCCGACATCCCTCTGGCTTGGGAGGATCTAAATGAATATTGGCCTCTTCATGAAAGTATAACTCTTATGATTTTATGAGGAAAAACCGTACTTAACTTTATTTTGATGACAATACCGAATTTAAAAATATATTCTATTGAAAGGTGTATTTTTGTAAGCCAATTCAGGTGTATTATATTAATTAAATAATTAAATCTCGATGTAATTCTTAATAATGGTAAAACCAAGATGTAAATATGCTATTCGTAGAGCCCGCTCGCTCTGGCTTCGCGCGAAGTTTACGATGACGTCACGCGGAATCGACTCTTCGCATGCGAAACGACTCCAGTGTTTGGAGTCGAAAGAGTCGAGTAACTCGACTCCGGGCTTCAGTTGCGATCATCCCTACCTATTAAAATGGTTAGTATGATAAAGAATCAGAACTGATTGCTTGAAATAATTGTCAAAAACATTTTGCAACAGTAATGTATTTCGAGTTTTATTGTTTTCTTGGATAATTACTTCGGGCAATATTGTTTTAGTTACCGAAGAAGAATATTTATGTTATCATTTGTTGTAGGATTATTTTTAGGTTTACGTCGTTATCGTATAAGCAAGTTTAACATCTATTAAGGAATATATTTAGTGCTTTAGGAATAATTCCAAGGAAGATAACATTACGAACTTACTAAGTTAGAGTTTTGGATTATACTTTTTCAGTCGTTGTGTGACTCAACAATAAAACTGAATACAAAAAATATTCGTACATGAATAATTAACCCTTTAATTCTATAACAATCGCATTTTAATTTTTATTATTTTCACCAAATTAATGGTTCAAATAAGAAACATGCCTAAAAGAAGTAGATGAACATTCTCAGATTCAAATAGGATCAATTCCAAATGAATGGTTTTCAAGAGGGTAGCAGAAAATGTCGATCAAAGAATTAAAATACCTGAAGAGCAAAGAGTGAGGCAGACGAACGTCAAAGCAACAGAAACTACTGACCAAAGGAATATAACACTTGAAGAAGAAAGACTGAGACATGCGAGTGCAAGAGCAAAAGAAACTAATGACCAAAGGGATTTACGACTTGAAGAGAAAAGAAAGTGAAATATATTACAGAAGTAACAATAAGATAACTTCTATAACAATTCTTTTATTTCACCCAAAATATAATCTTTAACTTCTTCCTCTCTTAAATACCTTTCTGTACACTTTGCTTTCTCTCTGCATCAATTAAGCCAATTATACTTATTACATTATAATATCACTTTCCATGTCATACCATTGCATCTTTCATCGCCAAGTTTCATTTCAAAGTCCGAGAACTCATTTTATTTCGTAGGTTTGACTTTAAAATTTTCACGTGACAAATTAGATCCAGAAAATCAGCCTTTGTATGGGATAATTTATGTTTAAGCTAAATTTGAATATGTATAATTTCGGAAGTGGTTTCACCGGTTGCATCCCTAGAGCTTGCAATTTCTGCCCAAGTTTTTAATGTTTTTGAGATTGATGACCAGTTTCTTCCACTGGAAATCAATTTGAGTTAAATAACTATATTTTAAAAGTGATTCCATCGACTGTTTATTATGATTATTTGATAAAATATACAGCCTACAAATTTGTCGATAAAGTATGCGAAAAATATTTATTTTTTGGGAAAAATATGGGAAGACAAGAAATATTGCACACTATTAAACATTATAATAAAAATTAACTTGGTATCATTAGTTGGTATTATTCTCAAATCTTACTCAATATTTTTTGTCTTGACTTAAAAACCCGAGCTCTTTTTGGAACATGGTTCTCATTTCAATCGACAATCGGTGAGGCAACCTTGAGTATGGCAAATTTTTAGTTTAAATGCCTTGTTATAGTTACAGTTCTTACCTGTATAAACTAATTCCTGACCACTCCTTCTTTGGCGCATTAACAGTTTTCGAAAAATAAGTTTTCGATCGCACCTGCTCATCGAAGCTTAATTATTCAGATTCCATGGTAATACATTCAGTTAAATTATAGTTAATAAATAATTAATCAATGTAACATGACTTTCGTTAAATATTCTTTAGTTAGCGGTCAAAAAATATTTTTTATCTTCTTCATAAATTCTAGGAGAAGATTATAAATGTTTATTATTTTATGACCATGAATATTTTTCCAAAGAGTTGTTGTTCATTTTATTCATGACATATACAGGCATCCCCCGCATAACGACGCTTCGCACAAAGACGTTTCGCGGTTGAGACGCCGTAACATTGTGACCCTTTTTCGCACTTAGGACCTCTACTTCGTGGTTACGACGCTGGAGAAAAACTTCGCACCTATCATTCCCGTTAAAAACTCTCCCCCAGGGAGCAATTCTAAACAACAGTAAAAACCCAGGAGGATTTTCCCCATTCTTCCTCTTACAAAGGATGCTTACATATTGACACTTGAAAAACGCAAACGTTTGGAAAAAAATGCAAACATTTCAAGTGGTCGGCGACGCATGGAGACCACAGCTCGAAATTGGAGTCCAAATTCTCAAGCTTATTAGGTCATTTCCATGTTTATTCCCTTATTTTAATTCCTTTCTTAATTTTAATTTTCATATTTTTACAATAAATGATAACACGAATTTCGCGTTACATATTTGAACCGTTTTCATAACGGTTGTTTTCATTTATTGAGAACAGTCGCGGGAGTTAAGGTACGTTATAGTAACGCCTATTTGACGATTTTCATTTATTAACACCATAAAACATGTTTTAAAATTTATATGCGCAGTAATATTTTGCAAAAAATGCATCCTTTCATTCATCTATGTTTATGGGAAATTCTTTTTCATTTGTTGTGGGTTTAAGTAACGGGGTATTTTTCGGGAACGCATCAACAGCGTTAAACAAACGATCCCTGTACTGTACATCTACTAAACGTACTACTACTACTACTATGCTTAGTTCCTGAACTTCACCGCGTAGATTTTCCTTTTTGTATGTGAATTTATAGTCCAATAACCTTCGGCCAGGTACCAATTAATCCAATATAACATTGTTCATATAGGTTTTTAACAGTCGCATAACGACGTTTCGCATACGGACGCTTTTCCATGGAACGAATTAACCCTCAAGCGGTCGCCCAATTGTAAAAATGGGGGTGCCGGTGGTGTAGTGGTTAGGACGCTGGCTGGACACTCGCCTGCTGCTTGAAAAGACAGCGGGGATGAATCCTGCTGCAAGTAGGATTTTTCCAAGGTCGCCCGGCCCCTTTCTGTGTGGTTTGAGGAGACCGCACCAATTCAGCGTTCCGTCCTTCGGAAGGGACGTTAAGCCGTTAGCCCCCTTGGTGTTCTTCGTTAAGAGTAGGCTAATGACAGCATCGGATTTTTATCTTCTCGCTTGCTATCCAGCTAGTCATTGCACTACCTTTTAGATGCCCATTGCGCGTAGGGAAGAGGTGAATCAGCTTAGAACATACATTAGTACAATTGTAAAACACCAGTGGTCGCGCATGATACAAAGTGCAACATTTGTCATAATATATGTAAAACGTTTTGTTATTACTAAATTCGATCGAGGTATTCATAGCGACTTATTATAACTCAATTTCTTTTATTAAAAATTTGAGTAATCTTTCAAAATACATATAAAACACTGTAAAACAATGGAATGGTACATGTTGTCCAAAAAGAAACTTTTCCGAAAAATAATTTGGTTACAATTTTATAATATAATAATATATATACATTATAAATATTTTTAAAACCAAGTTAAACATTATTATTATTGATCTTGCAGTCCTAAGCATCTTTTACAAAAAGTTTAAATTTCCCAGTGGTTTTTGCAAGTGAACTGTCCGGCTTATCCCCTTTCAGTGGAATAAGTGGCTGGAGACGTGATAATGCAATGCTAAATCAAAAAACAACCATATTTAGGAAAAAGAATTGAACTGAATACAAAACATTAGCGAAAAAACTCACACGACAAGTCGGAGTGCAACAATACTATCCTCACACAGTTTCACCTGCTATATTTTAGAGTGGATGTTTCCGCCCACAGTGTGAGTTGGTACTGATTCAAAGATGGCATAATTGAAGAGGTTGCATTATAATTCTCGCCTCTTTCTTTATACGCGTGAAAAAACAGAAAATGTTGAACTTTGTGCCACAGCGCGAGTGTTAACGTCGTTATACGAGGGATTTCTGCATTTATATTATTGTGTTCTATTCATTTTGATTTGAGAAACTGATCCTATAGCTTACTATATCATTATGTAATCAAATTTACGATATCATCTAGTAGTATTTTTCGTCAATTGATGCACTTTCTACCCACTCCGTTCAAAAAGACCAGAAATGACGTGAAGTGACGTCAGACTAAACGTCACGCTTCCAATCAAGTACGCGAACTTTTCGTGGAAACCAGGTCGACTACCGATACTTCTCGCATGCCACCTGGTGTCCACTTCAGAAATTAAAAAACGCACGGCTTAGGCAAAGCTCATTGTTTCGTTTTAAGGCTGACTCTTCGAAAATTATTTCAGCAATATATCGTCGGTTACAAAAAAATTGTCGTCAAATTTTTCGAGAGGCAATTCGAAGTCTATGATCAAGTTAGCATAGAATGTTCAAGAAAATTTCTGTTTCGTTATGAGACCGTAGACCACAAGAAATCTTTAAAAAGAACACCTTTTTCCGCCGATAACCAGTAGTGGAGGAAAGCGAGATCAAGATTATGACGTAACGAGTCTTCGTAGCCCTCCGTTCCACTGTCGGAGTTGTAGCGTAGTGTGCGATTCCCCCTTCCCTCCATTCTTCTCCAATACGATCGCTTCCCCTGCATTATTTCTACTCTCCTCCCCATTTCTCCCCGCACCGCTACTCACCCGGTTCACCTCGTGCACCTTTTCCCCATCTTCTTCTCTCTCTCTCCTTCCTTTCGCTCACCCTCAACTTCCCATCCCTCCAACCCCTTCAATTCCACCCTTCCTTACACAAGAACGAATCAAGCGGCCGTCCAATCGATACACGGAACCTCTTTGCCCTTCTCTCTCTTCCTCCCACTCTCTCTCCCTCTCAATCTCTCTCCATCGAACTCTTTCTCCACTCACTCTTCTCACTCAAATTCGCCTCCCCTCGAACTAGATCCTTAAATCCCCACCTCATTCCTCTCCACTCCTCCTCACCAATCTTCACACTCCTATCTCCCTTACATTCCTCTCTCCTCATTTTCACTATCTCCCATTCACCATCACGCCAGTAAAACCCTAACCAGTCGACACGAATGATAAATATACCGCCATCGTCACTTCGCAACCGAAGCGTCTTCTTTCAAAGACTCGACTCTCTTCGGCGCTTTCTTTCCAATCCGTTGACCTCTGCAAAGGCATTAATACTTCTTTACGGGTAAAACAAATTTTGAAAATACAGACACGCGTCTTGAATTGAAACGGCAACCAATGCCGAATTCCCCAACGTTGCATTTCGCCTCTCCAGGGGAAAGCGGACCTGGAGAGCACCCGATCGAACCCCCATTGGGGATCCCTCTGTCCTTAAGCCTTCGCAGTCGCGCGTTCGACGACATATTACCCAAAAGATCGATCGCCGACTCCCAGTCCATTGGTTTTCTAAAACGACTGCTCTTTCCAAAAACACTGCGAAAACGACCGTCGGGCAAGAGAGAGAGGGAGGAATTGGCGTAATCTGCGAACGAAAAAAAGGATTGGGAGAGATATTGGGGCCCGTGGGAGGGTGGGGGCGGAGTTGGAAGGGGCGAGTGGAGAATGTATGGGTTTGAATGGAAGGAGGCGGAGGGGGAATGGGGCCTCCCGCACCAAGGGAATATGCGCCCCCTACCCCCCCTTACGCCCCCCTCCCCCAGCCGCCCTCGTGCGAGCCCACCTTTACCTTGGAGGGAGGGAGGTGGAGGAAGTGGGCGCGAAAGAGAGACGTCCTTTATTGAGGCCTCTCGTCGTCCTTGCGGCACACTCCGATCCCGAGGACGAAGCGTAGCTGCACTCCCAGAGGGCCCATCGTGAAATTCAGGAGGGGCGAAATGGGGGGCGTAGAGCGATTTGTTACGGTAAAGAGACCTCTATGGGTCTCTCTTCCTTCTCTGGAGAATGGCGAAGAGCGAGAGAGAGAGCGAATAAAGAGTGGCGAACCTATCTCCGGCAGCCCAAATACTACTGTGACCTACATCACCCTCTCTCGTATCCCTGCCTCCCTCCGCCTTATCCCTTCTCTCTCCCTCTCTCTCTTTCTCCTCATGATCCCTTCCCTCTCCTCATTTCCTCTCTCCCTAATCCCCTCCCCTCCCCTCCACCCATCATACCGGATCCCTCTATCATATGCTCCTCTCACTTGACCTCCTTTAACCCCTCAAAAACACACCTTGTTTCCATCTCCTTTATGTCCATTAATCGTTAATAAGATATGCGCCCCGAACTCACTCACAAACCTAATATTCTGAAAAATCTTTAAATTAGAAAAACTATTTATTGCTATTCGTGACATGGGAACATATGTTAATTTCTAAGCAGACCAAACACCATATCTACAACTTCTTTTATTTACTTCTATTTACACCCATCATGTTTTGCTAGAAAAATATGAATGAAATGAAGATATTTCAACCTACATGAACGTTTTTGTTGCTTTATGTATATTTTACCTTACTGTTCCAGACTTCAGTATAAATTTAGCGAAATCAGAGCAAGTCGTTTCAAGTTTCAACATAATTAGGAACTCTGATTTGGTTAGCATCGCCTCTTATGTATTGCATTCATACATCCAAACGTTGTCAACCATCTAATATATTCTCTTGATGGCGTTTCGTCCTTGTTTCAAAATACTCCATGATTTGAAAATAATGAAAAAATGTAAGACGATATTACCTTATATATTATTTCTACACGTGTTTGTGTGTTTTTTGTATATGGGATACCCTTTTCAGTACAAACTAAAGTTCAAATCCTTTTCAATGTAAAATAGTTGGAAAGTTAAGACACTCCTGAGGGTGTGACGGGTGATAATTTTTTCAGAAGTTCATTGGTTCGATTCGAGGCACGTTTATTTTCTTCATAAGAACTAAATGGCAATCGGGGCATACCATTTTTAATTTACATTTTAAAATATGTTATAGTCGGGATACGAACACCGAACTTGATAATTTGAGAGTTAGAAATAACGTATTTTAACAAGTTTGCCTTTTTTAAGAGATAAATTGAACCCGACCCGAATTATCGTTAAGATAAATGTAAAAACCGCTTTTTGACAATGGCTTATTTAACTTCCATCGTACCCGGCATTGTCACCACATTTCGAATATTCGATGCTAAACAGGAATTTATGCTATAAATAGGATTAAACTTCGAATTACATTTCGTTATTATGATGGATTTCTCTTTAAATGTTACGATTTAATAATGTCTTTTCGTATCCTATTTCTCCACGTTTGGATTTGCTGTTCTCTTTTCTAATCAATCAGGTTCATTCCTCCGTAGTAAATATAAGCATGAGAGAGAAAATGTAGATTTATAGGCTGTGTGTGTGTGCGTATGTGCGTGCGAGTACGTGTGTGCGCGCATTCGCGTATGTGTGTGTGTCTACTAACAACTTTTGCATTGTTTAAGAGATAAATTGTATTTTTAGCTGCCCCCACCGGTGACTATTGTTAACAATTGACGCTTAGTAACATATTAGTAACGCTCCTTTTTTTTCTTAATTGTTGGAGCTTTGTGGCTATATATATATATATATATATATATATATATATATATATATATATAACAACTTACGGAAAAGGAAAGGTAAAATGAATATATGGATGTCAACAAGGTGTTGGGATGAGGAAACCCAGTGAGCACTCACCAATCAGACGACTTCAGGTTGGCGGGGCCCCGGGGATGTCGAAGCGACACACGTAAAATAACACAAAAACACAGAAACATCACAAACGTAAAGCTTTCGGAACTACTCCTTCTTCAGCTACAGAGAGAGAACTCCTCTCTCTCTCTCTGTAGCTGAAGAAGGAGTAGTTCCGAAAGCTTTACGTTTGTGATGTTTCTGTGTTTTTGTGTTATTTTACGTGTGTCGCTTCGACATCCCCGGGGCCCCGCCAACCTGAAGTCGTCTGATTGGTGAGTGCTCACTGGGTTTCCTCACCCCAACACCTTGTTGTCATCCATATATATATATATATATATATATATATATATATATATATATATATATGGATGTCAACAAGGTGTTGGGATATATATATATATATATATATATATATATATATATATATATATATATATATATATATATATAAAGTTAATTGTCTACAACCTTCGTTTGAAACATTTTCCCATATAATGTATTGTTTAAGAGATATTTTAAAAACTAATTTTTTAGCTGCCACCCCCTACCGGCGACTATTGTTAACAATTGACGATTAGTTATATCTTAGTAACGCTCATTTGTATTTTCGTAATTGTTGGAGATTCCTGGCTATATCAAATCTCAGAAGGCTACGGTATGAGTTTATATCTGTTTTTTCTAAAGTCTTTAAATTTTTTTCGCAGTTCCTTAAAAATATTCATTATCATTCCTATTGGATTTTTTAGAAGTATTACAGGTCTGGAAAAAGTCATGTGGTGGCCACATCAGATATTTTGTGAATGAAATATTTCATTACCAAGAACAACCAGCATTGTTTCCGTCTCCTCATAGAATTATATTGGACACACTTGGGAAAATTAAGAAAGATGAGAGTGTGGTGAAAAGAAAGATTGGAAGAGAGAAGGGAAAGAGAGGGAAAGGGGGAGATGGAAGAGGAAGGTTTGCTGGGAGGGATATAGGGAATTAGAGAGGGAGGTAGAGAGAGCGAAAGATAGGGAGTGGGAGAGGGAGAAGAATGGGAGAAAGGTAGGTAGAAACTCGAAAATAGGGCAAACATAATTTTCTGCCTTAAATATATGCCGAAAGGAGGATGTTCAGGGTTGCACACGGGCAGCAGACGAATTCGCTTCGCGGAGCTAGACATGGGATTGACTCGCGTAGTGCGTAGGGGCGGAGCCTCCAGCTCTATGTGTGTGTGTGCGTGCGTGTGTGTGTGTGTGTGTGTGTGTGTGCGCGCGCACACACACACACACGTTGGGATGAGGAAACCCAGTGAGCACTCACCAATCAGACGACTTCAGGTTGGCGAGGCCCCGGGGATGTCGAAGCGACACACGTAAAATAACACAAAAACACAGAAACATCACAAACGTAAAGCTTTCGGAACTACTCCTTCTTCAGCTACAGAGAGAGATCTCTGTGTTTTTGTGTTATTTTACGTGTGTCGCTTCGACATCCCCGGGGCCTCGCCAACCTGAAGTCGTCTGATTGGTGAGTGCTCACTGGGTTTCCTCATCCCAACACCTTGTTGACATCCATATATATATATATATATATTTATGATTTTTGCTGGGAGGAGGGAAGTGGAGGGGGTGCAATTTCCAACTAGATAACACGTAAAAATCGACTTTTCGATTTACAGGCTATTACTCTTTTCCAAATTAAAATTAGAAATAAATAACTTATGATCTTTGGACCTAAACCGTTTTAAAGAAAAATAAATACCGTTTCTTATTCTTAACGTCAGTTTTTGCCTGCGACACAAAATCTTTCAAGTTCCACCTTAAAATCATATTTATTTGAAAAATTTTAGTCTTTTAAACATATATTCCCTTGCAGACCGTGTAATTGATAAACCTCGAGATTATATAGTCGTCTTACTCCTTTTACTATATACGTAAAGAATGAGTGCTTTTAATGCTTTAATATGAGAGAGAGAGAGAAGGAAAAAAGGTTTGGAAAGAGACAGAGAGGGAGAGATAAATTGAAATTAATTTTGGGTGTATAAGAATTGTATAGCGTAATGTATATCTTTGTCATGCAATTTCTATTCGCCCAAAACTATTGCTACTCTCTGGAACGCTCAATCACGTGAATTTTATATTTGTTATTTACTTTTTTGTGTATATAAAAGATGGTTTCATTAATTTTTATTTCAATTTGAACTTAATACTTATTTCACGCATACCCGTAATATTTGATGGGAAATTACGCTAGTATATAATATGCTCTAAAAAGTATAAAATGTGAAATTCACATAATAGTATGTTCCAGATTGTTAAAATAGTTTTGGACATATAAAAGTTGTCTAGGGCAGTGGCCTTCAAACTTTTTCGCTCGCGTAACCCTTAAAAGAATTTTGAAGACCTATGTACCCCCTCACACCTCTTTAAGTTAACATCTAATATTTTTCATCATAAGTTTAAATAGTTGCAAAGTATATAATTTTCGGCGTATTATAAATATTGACATTTTTAAATGAAACTATTACATCACTCTTTTAAATGTATCCATTGGAATATAAATACCATAGCGATTTGACACGCACCATCATCCATTTAAGAAGTACAAGAACACTCTCTTTAACAGTCGGAAATTTTACACGTTCTTTGTTCTCCTTAAACTCGTATTTCCATTCCTCTTTCCCCACAAAATTTTATCCTAAAGTAATATATTTCCATGCTTGAAAGTGTTTTACTGATCATACATCTCTGCAAAACGTAATAAATTGAAAATTTTTAATTTTTTAATTTTATGTGACCATCTACATCTACATCTACATTATACCCTGCAAGTCACCTTTTCGGTGGATGGCAGGGGGTGCAGTGCACCAAGGGTCCATAGTTTTCCTACGTTATTTTTTCCTATTATGGTCTCTTATCGTCCTAGGGAAAAACGATCCTCTATATCGCTCCGTTCTGCAGTCAATCTCGCGAATCTTATCCTCACTGTCCTGCCTTCCGAAATACGTCGGGCTTCTGATAAGTCCTACTACCTCATTCGCTAGTCCCTCCGACCATAAGGCTCTAATTTTGAACTTTTCTTTTGGATTGAGTTATCATTGCAATTATTATTAGTACACAGTTGAGCAAAACAATATAAATACATTATAAATTCGATTAAACAATTATTAATCATACAAAGTAAAATTTTATTGGCAATGTATTTCTTATGGTTGGATGGATGGATGGGGCTGTTTTTTTTAAATTAGTTCATGTATCTGTGGATAAATATTATTTATTGCTAGAATGAGACAGGGTTCAGCATATATTCTATTTCTATTTTTCGTTTTTATTGATGTAAGTGCTGAGAAACCTTGTTCACATAAATAGGTGGATGGGAATGGAAGGAGTTTTGTTACAGCAATGTCAGCCAATTCTTTGAACTCCTTCCGAGTTATATGCCAAAAGTCACATAGTGATCTACCATCAAAAATTATTTTTAATGACCTGTCAGCTGACAACTCGATTAAGTCCTCCTTCAATTTCGTTGAAAGCAAAGGATTGGTAACAACCTGATTTGCAAAAGGATTTGTTACCCTGTCATCAAAGCCATTCCCTTACTCAATTTCTGGAAAGTATACCAAAAAGGCATTACCAAGATTTATCAAATGGCTGTTAATTATACCTGGTACTCTTTCACTTAGAGGCACCTTGTTTAACCCAATATACTCAGAAAGGGAGATATCGAGAAATATACTTGCACGAACATGCTCGATCGCGAATACGCGGTACAGAGAATAGCTGACGCGCGAATTCGGAGGGATGACTGTATGTATACGAGCACTTGTTAAACCTCACGAAACTTCACACACCTAGACCAGCAGAAATAAATTCTAATCGCGCTCCCGTAATTCATTAAGAAAATGTCACATTTCGTTCGTTTTCTTGATGAAGAACGAAATACTCACTTTCCTCAAAATGATCTAGGGTAGGCTGTAGGAACAATTTCCTTCGCGTATGGATGTAAATACTTGGTAAATTTTTATATCAAATTGCTCATGTTATAATAATAATATTGACGTATTTTTTAAAAATTCGCGAGCATTAATACGCTTGTAACACCGTTTTAAACATTGAACGCACCACATGAAAATGTAGTCCTTTTGATAAAATACTCCATTAAAAATATTTACTTGTACTTATTATGCAAAATATCCAAAATGCTTTTCCCAGTGCGTAGACAGTACTACTTTCCTCACTCAAGGCGAAGAAAGAACTTAATGATCGTGACGATAAAAGAGAATTTGATTGCGTTAGAAGAAAAGAGTAATGAGTTTCACACAACGCATTTCCTTATTCTTTCAATAAAATTATGCCACGTGTGTATGACACACACATTCAAAGAACCCCTGGCTCAGTCTAGAAGTGGTGAAGCACTTGAAACCAAAGCGCGACTACATTTACAAACAAATATAAGAGAGCCCAAAAATTCCCTTTTGTCCCTTACACTCGAGATATTAATAGAAACTTTAGTTCCCGTTTGTCCGCAGAATGGTGCCCGCCCTCACATCCGGCCGCCCGTGGCTTTTGCCCTCGTTGCCCATGCCATGGGTCGGCCCTGTGTGTGAGTGAAATTTCCTTTCCTCCATTTGAAGAAGTAGAAGAATATATGGAAGACATTCTCCAATAAGAAATAAGCCCTTGCCTATGTTCTGAACTTAATTACGAACAAAGTACCTCGTTTTCAAGCGGTAACTTATCTGTGCCTACAATATTTAATTCAAGCGATCCCTCAAATTGGCTGAAATTTATGACATCCGTGAAAGCTTTACTCCTCTAGATTTAGTAGTTTGGCTCCACTGCCATTTCAAAACTTCGAATTTTCTGATTTTGAGACCATCTAGCGGAAAATTTATGAACTATCGGGAAAATTCAATTGGTGAAAAACTCATAGATTGATAAAAATTGTCTTACTTTCACAAATTCCAAATCTCTCTTAAAACGAAAAACTTAGCTGTCCACAGAGACACGGACAATCAATAACAACTTGTCTTATCGGATGTATATATTTTGGCTGCAATATTAATAATAATAACAATAATAATAAATCAGTGCCATGGCTGTAGAGTTGGATGTCTTAGCTTTTACGGAAACTTGGCTCAATTCTTCCGTTAAGGACAGTGAATTTGCATTTTCTAATACCCACAAAATTTATCGCCGAGATCGATCCTCTAGGGGTGGTGGCGTGCTTTTAGCAATTCTATCTACATCTACATATTACCCTGCAAGTCACCTTGACGGTGGATGGCAGGGGGTGCCGCGCACCAAGTTCCTAACTAATTATTATTCACAGTTATCTATTGTGGTCACATATTGTCCTAGGGAAAAAGGACTCCTTATACCTCTCCGTCCTACTATCTATTTCGCGAATCTTGTCGTCATTATCCCTCCGTCCGATATACGTTGGTTGTCGAATAATATCCTTCATTTCATTTACGAATATCTCCGAACTATATTTATCTAGAAGTTTAAGTCTCGCCTGTAATCTACGATCTTTCAACGATGGCCAACTCAACTCATCAATGAGTAACGTAACGCTCTGTTTTTTATCGTAATTCTTTTTCACGAATCTAGCTGCTCGCCGCTGTATTTTTTCTAAATCCTTTATGAGTCCCCTCTGATATGGATCCCAAACCGCTGCTGCGTATTCCATTTGAGGTCTAACCAACGATAAATAACAGGATTCTCTCACCTTTTCCGTGCTTTTCCTGACTATCCTACGCACAAAAGCCAACTTCTTATTTGCCGCACCAATCACTCGTCTTATGTGGGTGTCCCAAGACAGGTCACGATTAATTAATTAAATCAGGTTACTCCTCAAAACGAAGAAATGACCTAGAAACTTCCTGTGAAATCTTGTGGACTGAAATCTCTTTCGCACGCAATCCATCTTGCTCATCTGCCCATAAAAAAGTGTTCGTTGGCTGTTTTTATCGGCCCCCGTCGAGTGATATCAAAGTTTTTAGAAAACTGCCTCACTTCAATTATGCGAGTGCTACCGCTTGGTCCTGTAGTGTTACTCGGTGATTTCAATCTCTCCATACAGTGGGAGTCCTCTTTTAGAGGTGAAACTAAATCTCCCCATGACGAATTCTTTTACGAACATTTCATTACCGCTCTTGGGCTGTCCCAACATAATCTTTTTCCTACCAGAGATCTGGCAACGCTGGACTATATCGTCTCCTCAGTTTCTCCGCTTTCTCTCACTCCTGGCCGAAATATTTTCGACTCTGACCATGAGTCCCTTGACGTGGACTTCCGCTTACCAGGCGAACTCTGGCGACCCAAGGGTCCCCCCACCCTGTCCCGACCGTTTCCCGCTTGGAAGAAAGTTTGCTGGGATGATGTCAATCGCCGTCTAACTGCACTTTACTGGGGCATATTGGATTCCTTATCTCCCGATGAAGCAGTGAGCTACCTGCAGGATATTATTGCTGGAGTGATTAAGGACTGTGTTCCTTATGTCAAGCCCAAATCTAAACGTTTCCCTCCTTGGTATAGTAGAGACACTCTTTTGACCTTAAAAAACAAAAACCGAGCTTGGGAACTTTGGAAAACTCACCGCAGTTTAGAATCACGAAACACTTTTGTTAACTTAAGGCGCTTATGTAAGTCCCTATTAGAAAAAGACTATACTAACTACATTAACAAAATCTCCTCTAATATCTCCTCAAACCCCCGGCAGTTCTGGGCGTTCGTCAATGGGCGTCGTAATAATAGGGAAATACCAGATATAGTTTTTAATGGCCCTCGTCTAGCTGTGGGACTCAATAGACCGGAACTTTTTAACAATTTTTTTAACGAATGCTTTGTTCTCCCTCGTAACATCTCCAGTGAGTTTGAAGACCCACACTTGCATCATGTAGCTTCTAATTTTACATTATCTGATTTACAAACTTCTCCATGTGAAGTCTATGAATTCCTATGCAAAATTAATCCACATCGCTCTATAGGCCCTGATGGACTAAGTCCTGTATTTTTACGCAACTGTGCTTCTTCTCTCTGTTTCCATTGAGTATAATTTTCAACAGATGCTACTCCTTAGGTCTCTTTCCCTCTCAATGGAAACGTGCGAATATTATTCCGATTCATAAATCAGGTTCCAAATCGGACGTTACAAATTACCGACCAATTTCTTTACTTCCTATTCTTTCTTCAATTTGTGAAAAAATTATTTTAAACCGCCTCTTTTATTTTACTTCTCCGCACTTATCCACCAAACAACATGGCTTTGTTCCGGGCCGCTCTTGCTTGTCAAATCTAGCTGTTTTCCAAAAGCACTCCGTGGAAGCCTTAGAAAATAATTCACAACTAGATACAATATTCCTTGATTTCTCTAAGGCTTTTGATTCTTTGAATCACAACCATCTACTTAATAAGCTTAGTCATCGCTTCAACTTGCATGGAAATTTCCTTCTGCTATTACGTAGTTTTTTAAATAACAGATATCAGCGAGTCATTCTTTCAGGCCATACTTCAAATTGGTCAATTGTTCCTTCAGGTGTTCCTCAGGGCAGTGTTCTTGCCCCCTTTTTGTTTAACCTTTTTATTGATGACTTATCATCTCAATTACGTCCCTCTCAAGCCGAAATACTTATGTATGCAGATGACTGCAAAATATTTAGGCAAATTCACTCCGCTGAAGACAGCTTAATACTTCAACAGGCACTCAACATCGTAACCAACTGGTGTTCTGATTCTTCTCTTCGATTAAACCCAAACAAATCCACCGTAATGACCGTAACTCTTCGCAAAAATCCTCTAGAATTTAACTACACAATTGACTCTATTTTATTACCCAGAACCATTCTTCAGAAGGACCTAGGGGTATTAATTGATAATAAGTTAAACTTCACAGCACACATAACTGCAACAAAACGCAAAGCTATGTCCCTACTAGGAATATTATACAGATTTACGGACATAAAGGATGCAGCTTCCCTTAAATTATACTTTTCCACATTAGTCTTCCCAGTTGTGAATTATGCTTCCCCTATTTGGTCTATGGCTGCAGCCTCAATCTTTCTTCTCTTGATTGCGTACTAAATTTCTTTGTTAGAATAGTTAAATATCGTATACCCTCTCTCCGGACTTCCTCTAAGGAAGCCATCCTAACGGCCTTGTCCCTAGACCAATTTTCGGTATCTCGACAAAAATCTCACTCACACGCTCACTCTAAATAATTTAAAAATTTCAGCTCCCTAACTCGCCGCGTAGTGTCTAAACAGTTACCTATTTGTTTAAACTTTAAGAATTTTTATCTGCCAAACATTAAAATATCAAAATTTCTATAATTTATATTTCGTTTTTTTACAAATCCTACCTCTATAAAAAATTTCAGCTCCGTAGCACATTCGGAAATACATAAACCTTGAAATTTTGTTTAAACAATTGCGAATTTTTAGCGGCCGAATTGTTTCACTTTTCCAAGATTTTCGTTTTTTCTAATCAATTTTGCACAAAATCCTACCTAAGAAAAAATTTCGAATCTCCAGCTCTCCTGGAAGTTCCTAAACATTAGTATCCTCCTATATGTATGTTATATTCACCTCCTCCTCCTCCTCTGTAAAGAACGTCTATATATAAAGATAGGAGGATACTAATGTTAAGGAACTTCCAGATGAGCTGGAGATTCAAAATTTTTTCTTAGGTAGGATATTGTACAAAACCGACTAGAAAAAACGAAAATCTTAAAAAAGTGCCACAATGCGGCCGCTAAAAATTCGCAATTGTTTAAACAAATTTTCAAGGTTTATGTATTTCCGAATCTGCTACGTTGCTGATTTTTTTTTAGAGGTAGGATTTGTAAAAAAAAAGAAGTACAGATTACAGAAATTTTGATATTTTATTTTGTTTGGCAGTTAAAAATTCTTAAAGTTTAAACAATTAGATTATTGTTTAGGTACTACGGGTTGAACTAGGAAGCTAAAATTTTCAAGTTATTTACAGAGTAGTGCATCTGCACAAACAAACATTTGAATCTCTCCGTTGATATGTTGCGGCGGCCGTTAAAAATGTTTAAAATGTAAACAATTTAATGAATATTATTTCACTTCTAAAAGTGCTACAACTTTAAAAGTTGTCAGAAATGTGTAGAATTAGTACCCCATAATGGAAAAAGTATAAAATTCTTAAAATTGCAAAATTTGGGGATGTTTTTAATCTATTATTTTTACATAAGGGAAAAACGAAAATCGCTGTGGAGGTGAGATCTTTAGAATAAAAAATATTTGTAATGTTGAAATATCTGTCTGAAAAATGAATGTATTTTCAAGGTGAGATGAAATGCTTGCAGAATGCAAGCACCTTCTACTAGTGTGTGTGTGTGTGTGTGAGTGTGTGTGTGTGTGTGTGTGTGTGTGTGTTTTTGTTTTAACCCGTCTAATCTGAAAAAAAAAACCAAACCAGCTTACTGGCTTCCAAGCACCTCACCTCACCTCACATCACATCGCCATCACGTAATACGAGATTTAGTCACCGCGGCCACCAGATCCTTGCGTTGCCGCTGCGATAAATGTGTATTTGAATTCGTATAGGAAGATAGACGCGTCCATAATAGCAAAGAGATTATCATTGTTTAACAGAAGTCTCTTTATTTTAATTTGGATTTGTATTGATATTAGCATTCCTACGTTTTATGGAGGGGTATTTCTCCTAATAATTGTGTTTTTATTTATCGAAATTATTATTGATAGTAAGTTTTTATTTATCTTAAAAACTTTTTATATTTATTCATTTAAGATTATTCTAAATATTGTTTTACTTATGAGTTTCATTAAGAGCTAGGTCTGGAAAATCGAAGTACATGTAAGCTGTTGGTGAATATTATTATTATTATTAAATTTTATTTCTCCTCTTATAATATTGCCTTATACATGAATTTTATTATTATTACATTATAATCACATTCGTTTTTCTCTACTATTAGTAATCAGTAAGGTGAGCTTTTCGGAATAGTTTACATTGAAAATTCATTTGAAAACTACTTTAGATTACTATATTTCTTTATATAGTTTGTGCCATGAACATAATTTAATTTTTTGGAACTGTTGACTTATTTTTTACTTTGGACCAGTTGTTCTTGAATTTTTCTAAAAACCTTCACATTTAAGTATCACATTCCCTTTTGTTCGCTATTTAAGGTAGGTAATGCTGTTGTAAAGGATGTTAATTTGAACAAATTTAAATAAAACATTTTAAAGTGTTGTGTTGTAGCTTAGCGATTCTTCAGCTAACTATACTTATGCAGTGGTTTTATATGGTTGGTTGATGTGATGTTAAGAAAAGATTATGTTATTTGCCTAAAATATAAAATATTCAAGTTTCACTCCTGCTAGTAACTAAAGCTGAATTACTCTGAACTAGCAGTATATTTTCGTTGATTTTAAGTAATATGAACGGATAAGTCAGTATTTTCATCAATGAAAGAAAAGATACTAGTATCAAACTTCATAATACTTCTATACTAAACATTCTTACAGTTCTCTACTTCTGTCTGCCATTCTCACAACTATAAAAAGATTAAACGTTAAATAGAGAGATCCCCACATCACTCAACAGCTGGTAGACACTTTTGCAACTTTTTACGCCCATGAAACAGAAAGGTTATCATAATTATATTATATAGTTTATTTATAAAAAAGTATAAACTATATAAAAGTTGTTTATAAAAATTCATTTTTATATCTTAATTTTTTATTTATTATATTACACGGAAATTAACCATATGCCACCTTAGGCGTTGGTATTTTTAAAATTGAGCAGAGTATTAGACGATTGAAGAACTAATTTTTTGCGCATCAGATGCAATGAGAGGTTTTGTGCACATTTTCTAGTAGGATCGATGAACAATTGTATATATACTTGCACTCTCTTACAAATATTCCCAATTATTATCTTCATCCCATATCTCCACAGCATTCACCCTCGTCCCAATTTATAAGAGAGACTTTTCCGAACGAAAACGATGACGTCACACCTATAACTTGGATAGGTTCATAGAACCAGTTACTAAATTTAGCGTAATATAGCAAGGACGCGATATTGCGTCGATTACAACCCATTCACCTTCTATATCGCTAACACACGCACTCTTCTCTTGCAAACCGAAATATTTTGATCAAAAATTCCTCTTCCCATCTTTTCTCTCTCCCCCCCCCCCTCTCTCCCTCCATTCTCCCCCTCTCTCCCCCTCTTCCTCCCCCTCTCCAATCCCCCTCATACCTCCTTCTCCCCTTCACCACCCCTCCTCCTCCCTCTCTCTCTCTCACTCTCGTCCAACACTATTACTCCACGAATCACGTGCGTTCTCTAGGCTTGAGGTATCGGTGACGAGAATTCTCGCGATTCATACAGTAAAGTTCTTGGCATAATCTCGCCAAAAACCTTCGAATAAAATCACATGGACCACATTAATCCTATTTCTATATGTTTTATTAAAATGTTGTCCATATTTTGAATTTGAATTGCAGTATTAAATTATTATATATCCTATTTTCAGTGGCGAATGAGGCACACTTGCAAAAATCAAATAATTTGTTGAAAGATATCTTCGTAGACTTGATCTCATTGAAAATATTTCGAATTCCGATCAAATTAAATTAATTTTTCCCATTCCTATTTTTGTACCACTCTGTTCCATATAAGTTTTTGCAAATATTCAATGCATCTGTACCGCGTTGTTGTTCATTTTGTCGCTTACTTCTATTGCTTTTTTCTGTACAAATGAATTTGAATACAAAGCTGAGCTATTTAATTGTCTCCTTCATATGATTCAAATTTTCATGCGCTATTTGTCAAATGGTGGAGAAATAGTCGGTAATTATAGTTAGTTCCGAATAGTGGAAGCTACATATTAATGCGTTAGGACAGCTCATTCACAAAATCTCCATATGGGTATTTACCCATCGATTCGTTCGAGACGACCACGGTGGGTCGCACGTTGGCTCTATTCCAGTAAGTTACTTTCGATATAAAAGGTCATTTTCGGTCACAGCGTCGTGTTTTCCTAGTGACCGAACTACATAAGGTAGAATTCTTCGCGGAAAAGAGTAGCAACTACTAATGATGGGAGGGTGCATGGTTCCAAACGTGGCCCCATCGCTCAAAGACTGAGAAAGAGTGGAAAAGGTATTGAGGGGCGAATTGGTTTTCCCACTGAAATTCATGTCCAATAAGACGCAGAAACTGTTACACAGCGATTCCCAATTTAAGACTTCCTACCATCATTTCTGGTAAGTGTAAAAGCGATACCAAACTAAATACGACAGCTCTCCATTATAAATATTTTCTACAGATGCCTCCACATTTTAAGATGCGTTACGCAATGCGCTTTCTTGTATGAGTAATAGCATGAGTTATATTTATTAATGCGATCTCATTCATTTATTTTATTCGCAAAATCTTAAGGCCGTTCTATATACAAAATAATTACGCGGGAAAAGGAAGCGCAAGTATTCGGCCGCTCGTCCTAAACGTGACGGCTCGCCTTAAACGCCTAAATAAAAGTGAGAGTGGTATTAAAAGTAATCAGAAGCATCGCTTAAAAAGTTCCATACAAAAATGAAAAATCTGATGTGGCCACCACAATTTCTACATGCCTGTAATATTTATAAAAATTCAAATAGGTTAAGTGATAATAAATATTTAAAGGAACAGTAAGACAAATTTAAAGACTACGAAGAACAGAAATAATCTCAAACCATAGCCTTCTGAAATTGGATATAGCCAGGAATCCCTAACAATTGACAAAATAAAAAAGAGCGTTACTACAACGTAAGTAATAGTCAATTATTTACAAAAGTCGCCGGTAGGTGGTGTGGTGGTGGCAGCTAAAAAATATAGTTTTTAGAATATCTCTTAAACAATGCATTATATGGGAAAATGTTTCCAACAAACGTTGTAGAAAATTAACTTTCCTATAACATTTATTCCAGTACTTTCTTACATTTATCAAATATTAAAGCAAATATTAAAAAAACTGCTGTGACAAGAGTAAACACCCACTTCCGGTTGACCGATTTTTACCAAAATCTAATCAGTTCTTGTCCCTTGAACTAAAACGTCAAATTTAAAATTTCGCTAGTTAGATCACCTAAAAAATTTCTATCACATACAGTCTTACAAACACACACGCAGTCATAATCGAAAAAATGGTCAGGGGACATCTTGAAATCGATTTTTTTCATGAAAACAATACTTTTCTCTATATTACGTACGGAGAAATTAAAAATAGAAAATCGAGAGAGAAACAATATAGGTCTGTCGCATTCATAAGAACATTCGCGGATTTTGGCTGCGCACAGGGGGGAAGTTCCTGCGTCACGGAGGGGAAGTTTCCTCTGTCATCTTGACTACCCCCACCCCACCGCTAGCCCGTCCTCCTCCTCAGGTTTTCAGTTCTCACTGTTTACAGTTGACTGCCTAGACGAATTTCTGCGAATATTGGCAACAGTGCAGTTAGAAAAGGACCGAGACAGCGATAGCCCGTGTGGTAAGGAAGGGCGAGAGGGGAGGGTGCCAAGTGGAGTGAGGGATTAGGCCACACCCACAGTGCACCCAAAATGTTCTTTTGATCGCGGTAGACCTTGAGTGTACTGCGTCTAGAGTCGATCAAATTGTTTATCATTTGTAATGCTTTCGACACAATGAATAAGTCTGGGCATATCTTTTGTTCATATAACTAGAAGGCATTGCAGATGAAGAGCATCTCTTGTACAATTGATTTAATTTAAATTCTAGATCTCAGAGTTTTGCTGGGCTCGTTAGCAAAATATCCTTGATTTATGCGACAATTTTGACGGCTCTAGCGCCAATTGCACACATGCCCTTTAACCAATCCTTTCCCTCTCTCCCTCCCCTCTCTCCCTCCCCCCTCTCCCTCCCCTCTCTCCCGCCCCTATCTCCCTCCCCTCTCTCCCTCCCCACAACCTCCCTCTCTGCCGCCCCTCCGTACATAGCCGCACGCAGCCAACCCTACCTCACGTCTCATTCCCGTAACTCTTGAATCGCCCTTTCCAGGACTATCCTTCATGCATCATCCTCCAACATTAAGCCAATGACCCTCTTCGCTAGGGTATATTAAGTGACGAGAAGAAGAAGAAGAGGGGAGCCGCCCATATAATCTTTAACGTACTATGATAATAACCACATAAAAAGCGTAATATACCTTCAACACTGGTAGTTTTGACGTCCAAGAAACGGCGAATAAAAATCGGGAAATGAACATTGCGTAAACAAATTTTATGAAGACCAAAACTCATTGATTGCGCAGAGGTGTCAGTAAACTTTCTGTCATTGGATGTGCGTCCTCACAATTCCGGTTGCACGAGCAGCAAATTTCGGGCAATAAGAAGTTCTCCGCCGCCGATAGTAAAAAACAATTACACGACATTCGCAAGGGACGCATATGCTTCACCAGGAAATATTCCCAAACATCATTTGAGTCATGTGAGATCATAAAGAGCAGCGTTATTAAGTCGAACTTACTAAAGATTGGCAGAATTACCTAAGCGCATATGTATAAACACAGTTATTTCCTTGTGTTATAGATTATTAAAGTAAGATAATATTTTGTGTATTTAACAACATGAAGGGATTCTTCAGAAACGAATTCGTTATGAGGAACACTCGTTATCTTAGATATAGAGAATATATATATTTCTAAAAAGAAATCATGTTCTTTTCAATAACTTCGAAATTTTCTCCAAAATAAAAATAAAATCGAAAAATATTTTTGTTTTTTTTTATGTTTCTACTCTGGAGAGTAAGGCCTTATTCATCGAAGTTATTGGGATCTCATTTGCGAGAAAGATAATCACAAGGAGAAGAGACAACATTAAATGTGGATAGCTAATAGATCTATATAAATGTGCTGAATCATTTCCCGAGGTCTTTTTGTATTTTATAGTTATCCTCAACTTCAAAGAATAAGAATCACCTAAATATAATCTAAAATTCCGCTTGTTCAACATCTATGTGTTTTTGTATTTGAGACATTTTTACGCCGCTTCAGTAATCGAGTAAAATCCACATTAGTCAAATTAAAATCGTTCTTCAGCCGCTGCGAACGTGACCAAAATACTATTTCCACCCGCCGCCGCCCAGCTGCTGGTGGATTCAATAAGTTCTTATTTCTCTCGTGAGTAGCGCGCAACATTCATTCTCTCTCTAAGAGAAGCCGATAAGAACGCCACGTGGAAAAACTTGATACTCAAGGAAATATACCGCACTGCTTATTGCAGATGTATTTTTAACCATTGAAAAATAATTTCCATTCACAAAAGCGACTTTATCAAATAAATTAAAAAATATTTAACACATGGGTATGAATGCATTGAAACCTTTACAAGTGAGGGAAGAATTGCAGAGCAAATTACATAAGGCGCTTTTTCCTTGTTTTAGGATTATGACGTCATCATAAGATTGCATCGTTGGTTGAGATCGACGGCCTCGCAATATAGTCTATAAATTCCCTTTAAAAGTATTTCTCATTAAAAAACAATGGACTCGTTGTTATGGCACTTTTGCTTTCCCTTGTTAAAAATCGGATATTTTTTCCCTTTTTTGGTTTAAAAACACTTTTGGCGTAAACTGATAGAAGGATAAGACTCCAGACAAAAACAAGTGGTACTAGCACCACTTGTTTTTGGCTGGAGTCTTATCCTTCTATAAGAATTTATTGCTTTATTTAATTTAGAATTTATTATTTATTACTATCCAATCGATTTTTCGACTTGACCACGACATCAGGCAGCAAATTGGTTCTCGCCATGAAGCCATTGACACAGAGTTTTTATTTAAAATTTCTTTCTTACTCGACGCCAATAGTCTTAAAAGCGTGTAAACCTTGCGTCTGCAATTTCAGAAGTTTTTTTTAATAAAGACCGTTTTCTTGTGAACTTGTTAAGAGAAACCCAAAGCAATTAAATTCACGCTTTCTTATTTTTATTATGTAGACAGACCGTAATTATAGTATCTTTACGGTTATTGTGATATTCGAGTGTAAAAAACTAAAACTTTAAATTTATTTTACCTAAAATAGGCATTTTATCGTGTAGTCCGTCCCAGAGATACATATAACACCACAGTAATTGAACCGCCTGCGCTGAAATCTGCTAGAAAATTTTGGGTTGTAGGTAATAGATGACAGCGTTGTAGCTATATTCGAAACTGCCAAAGATACATCGGAACTCACGTAGTTAAACTGCCCAATATCGATTGTAGGACTGAAAAATACAGAAGTCTTCTTCCTTAAGTAGTACACTCGAATCTCCGATTATGGAATATACCGGATTATGGTTCGACTATATTAGAAATCAAAACAGAAGATCCAGGAAATTAAGTGAGGATTCTTAGGGATAGTTTGGTGCAATTCACTAATTGCCACACACAATTCTGGTGAAGATAAGGAACAAAACAAGAAGAATATATGTTCTCTGGTTACCCAATTTCAGTTAAGCTACTAACGAAAATCTTGAGATAGCTTATCAACAGAGAAATTTGTAAGTAATATGTCAGGCTTCCCAATGTGCTAACGAATCAATGTCATACTTCAGATGACAAGGTTTTCAAAATTATAATACAGCTCAGTGACAGTGCATTAATACTACTCTAACATCGTAAACGCCTGGGAAATACCCTTTATTATTCCTCCCTCGACAAATGATGGAACTCAGCTTCCTTCGCTTTTCTTTTTACTAATTCTCGAAGATATCAATTGACATTCATATTTTATACCGTCGAGAAGAATATGAAAGGAAGGTGTCTCAGAATTCCAAAGTTCGCCAAGATACTGCTTCAAATTTGCATTTCCGTGTGTCACGGAAAAATACTAAGGGAGCAAACGGAGGCTAAAGGACGAAGCACAGCTGTGAAGTCAATCAGCATCTCCTCCGGTCATAGCGAAAGATGTATCACCAAACCACTCTGGGCCGGTGTGGTGTTTTTTACCCGATTCCTCCTATGATGAATCTATCAAAAACATTAAAAAACGCTCCTCATTCTCCGGAGGCCTTTGACTGTGCCAGTGGGCGGGAACAAGGCATGAAGGCAGACGATAATAGGAATTCCCGGAGGTAAAACAACCACTGCCACTCTACACCATCCCTATCCAATTCCTTTTAACTTAAACTAACAGTTGTTGGAAATAGTTTGAAATCAGGAGAAAAGCTAGACGATCCAAACGGACCTTACGATGCCTATTTTTCCATTTAATCGTTTATTTAATGCTCACATATATTGGCTTTAATAATCACCGCGGATATGTTTCTCTTTATGATCCAAAATTTCATAATTTGGCGTCATAAAATATTACTAATACATTCGAACGGAAAACTAAATTGATCACGCGTATTTGTGCGGCAAAAATAACGCGTGTACGTATTAGACCAGCGATTCCCAAACTATGTTCCACGGAACAATAGTGTTCCGTGAGATGTTAATAGGTGTTCCGCGAAAAATCAATGCTTGAGTTATTTTTTCTTCTAAAAATTATTTTTTTTAAATATACGTGTGTAAAAAAAATACTAAACACATTTATATAGTTGTTCTTATCATTACGCGATGATCTGCCATTAATGTCCAATTCCAACAAATTAGCATCAAGTAGTAAGGAACCAAAAAGAAATTACGATGAAAGTTATTTGTCTTTTGGATTTACTTCCATTGGAAAGAAAGATGCTCCTGATGCTCAGTGCGTCTTGAGCAACAAAACATTATCTGACAGTTATTTAGCCCCTGCTAAGCTTCGAAGGCATTTTGAAATTAATCATGCTGCATATAAAAACAAAGATGTAATTTTTTCCAAGCGACACCTTGATTCCCTTGAAAATAGTAAATTGTCGATGCATAAAATTGCCAAGTCAGACAATAAAAGCGCAACAGAGGCATCATACAAAGTAAGTTACCGTATTGCGCTAGTCGGAGAAGCGCACACGATTGGAAAATCGCTTATCAAGCCTTGTGCGAAAGATATAGTAATGCATATGTTTGATGAGCAATGTAGTAAAAAAATAGACCCAGTACGACTCTCAAACAATACTATTGCACGTAGAATTAAGGATATTGCTGTTGACATTGAAGAAGAGCTGGTTTCGGGACTGAAAATCTGTGATGGATATTAATTACAGCTAAATGAGTCCACCGACGTATCAGAGCTTTTGGTATTGCTTGTATTTGTCCGTTATAGGTCTTATATATCTATCGAAGAGGATCTGATCTTATGTGAATCCTTTCAAAGTAACGCTACTGGTAAAGAAATATTCAATTGGATCAACAATTTTATGCAAAAGCACGCGATTCAATGGGGAAAATGCATCGATGTATGAAGCGATGGTTCCAGGGCAATGGTGGGAAAAATTCCAGTGGCTGTAACACGGATCAAAAGTGTAACATCAGAAAGCACCAGTAGTCATTGCGTGTTACATAGACATGCACTAGCAGTTAAAAAATGCCTACATCTCTGAAAATTTTTCTAGACAAGGCAGTGCAAATAATCAATTATATTAAAGCTCGACCACTTCAATCCAGACTATTTAAAATGTTGTGCGAAGAAATGGGTGCTGAGCACATAGCACTTCTTCTACATACAGAGGTGAGGTGGCTTTCGAGAGGTAAAGTTCTTGCAAGACTCTATGAGCTACGTCGAGTACTATTTGTTTTCATGGATTCCACGTTTGGACTGTCGGATTTTGTTACAAATACCTCTTGGCTGCTGAGATTTGCGAACCTTGCAGATATTTTTACGAAATTAAATGAGGTGAGTCTGTCGATGCTAGGAAAGAATGTGACCATTTTTACAGCATTTGATAAAATTTCATCATTGTTAAAGAAACTGGAATTTGGGGCCTCGTCCATAGAAAAAACAACACCAATTGTTTTCATACACTCAGTGACCTTTTGATTGAACTTAATTCTACTGTCAATAAAGATATTTGCAATGCCATTGTACAGCACCTAAGGGACTTACACTCTAATCCGTTAAAATATTTTCCTCTAACAAACGACGATAATGCTTGGGTTCAAAATCCATTTACAATTAAAGCCAAACCCGACGCATTAGTAGCTCAGGATTATGAGAGTCTGATTGATATGACGTCTGACTCTCAACTGACAAAATACTTGAACGATATTTCGCTAAATGATTTTTGGAGCAGCCTAATTCAAGAGTACGCGAATATTGGAAAACGTGCAGTTCGTGTTCTTCTTCCCTATGCTACAACGTACCTGTGCGAAACAGGGTTTTCATATTACGCTGCAACGAAAACAAAATATAGGAATAGAATTGATGCTGTACCTGATATGAGGATCCGACTCAGCAACATTATTCCTAATATTAAGTATGTGATAAAAAGACGAAAAAAAACACTTCTCATTAAAAAATGTTGTTTGCTTTTTTCATATTTTATTTTTAAAATGTAAAATGAAAATTTTTACGTTATCTTGTTAAATTTTCTTCTTTTTGTTCCGTTATAAAACGCATATGAATCAAATTTTGAACATTTCTTGCAGCAATCAATTCTTCTGTGAGACCATTTTTTGCTGCCTACTTTAATCCAAGCGCGCATTATATCTCATGAGCTCCTGATGGTGTTCCGTCAATACATTATAATTAAAAAGGTGTTCCATGGTCAAATAAGTTTGGGAAACCCAGTACTAGACTATACCGAATCCAAGTCCAACAATAGTTGTTGCTATGGTAACACTCGTAATGAGTGATGAAAACTGCTAAACACTAAATTCGAAAAAATACAATCAATAAGCTAAATTCTACGATAAACATTAGAATCTTAAGTTCTTTCCTCAGAGAATGGTATAAATTGCACTCCGTTATTACAATTCAAAGATATTTTAATGTGCAAGAGAAAATTACCCTGCACGATGGATTTGAGATTTTCCATGTAAATCAAATGGAAAGGATAGGTAGTTCCTGGAATCAAACCAGGGACTTTGAATCTTTGCAACACAAACTATCCTCAGGAGCTCAGCCCAAGTAGCAAGAGATGTTCACCAAGTGTCATGAAAATCGGTCTATTGGTTCAAAAGTTGATAGGGGGGACCTACAGACAGACAGACACAACTAAAGAGGAGATTATAGGACCAGTGTTCTGCTCGTTCTGACCCTATGACTGTGAAACATTGACCATGAATGTTGGAATAGTTCGACGCATACAAACAACGGATTGGAGCATCTGCCCACAAAGCCCGACGCATGCTGCCAATGATTGCCGATTTGGAATCATCGGTCCAGAGAACTCGATTCCAAGTTCTGACTGTCCAGTCTTTTCCTCTTATTAAATGGGCATAGCAGTAGAAAACTGAATGCGTCCCTAAGTATCCTGTAACGGCTAGTTCTGACCTTTTGCTCGTTTTTGTAACGCTTTAGGGAAAAATTTTAAATAAAAAATTGAATGTGTACCTGAGTATCCTTTGCGAGACCATAACTGTTTCAAATATTTAATAATGTAATCATTACAGCGAAATTGATAAAAAATATTACTTACGAGGTGAAATTTCAACAAAAATACAGAAACCTGGAAGATTAATTAAGTTTTTAGTGGAATGCAAAACGTTTTATTGCGTGAAATCATTAATCTCTCCATTTACTTAATTTGAAAAATAAAATAATAACAAAAAAATAACAATTTAGACTAATTGAAACGATGATTAATCATATAAGTTTCATTTTTAAAAGAGGGTTACATGTTTTTTTGTCCTTTTTCTTGAAAAAGAGCCATTTTTGCAACCTGTCTCAAATTTTTAGCTCTTCTTTTTTCTCTTTACGTGATGAACCGACGGATTAGTAATGTAACGATCAAAGAATTTCACTACTACTAAGAATAAACTATATAAAATTCAATCACGGCTCTTTCGTTTATTTTAAAATATATAACACCAATAAATATTAAGGAAATTCAAGAAAGAGAAGAAAAATTCACCACTGCACTTTTTTAATTAATGAATTATCGCCTGTATGTGTAAATTTATTTCTAACTTACTATGTGAGCAGTATATATGCCAGGGAGTACATTTATGCGACCACAGATATTTAAATACAAAGTATTTCTCTAGAAATTATTTCACAATATTATTTCGTTGATTTTTATTTCCTCGCCTAGTAAGGAACACCCTGTTGATTTAAAGGAAACGCACTTTTTCTATTGAGTTTATCACGATTATCGATAGAGATGAGATAAAATCCAACATGGTGGCTCCATAAAATGTTTTATTGTGAAATATAATATGAACTTTTGAAGATACTCTCCTCATCCTCATATTACAAAAGTTATAATTTTGCTCTTTTTTCTAGACAAAAATAGTATTTAAAACATTTTTGGGATCGAAAAATGCCACCCGGTCATATTTTTGACATTTCAAGAATCAAGTTTACTTCTATTTCATTTTCCCAATAAAAAATTAATATTCTTTCGTTTTTGGTCAACATACTATTTTTGACTTATTTTAAAATAAAATATATTTTATTAAGAAGTGTTGTCAGATTATGTTTTACCAGATTCTCCCAATACAGGAATCCTTCATTTTTTACATTTTCCTCATATTTTAACTGCTTTGGAGGAATTATCTTTGTCAAATGTATCCTCCTGAGAGACTTCAATATACTAAAATAGATATAATTAATACAGTTAGTGCACACCTACTCTATTTCCACCGACATTGCCTTATTGTAGATAAATTTATTTTTCGTAACGTCTTAGGTGATTCTTTTATTTTGAAAAGTAAAAAGTGAAATTTTTTTGAACTACTGAAAATTCTTATTATTCCGTATACTATTTCATTTTAGCATATCCGAAACCTTTGACACGATCAGCTGGGAATAAGCTTTTTCGAGCGTTCTTTGTAGACAATGCGCAAAATTTAGTTAAGGTTTGGTAAGTGTGCATCTCATGATACCCTCGACTGAATTACACGAGAGATGAAATGAAAGTTACAAACAGTGTTTTCGGGTGAATTTCATTTCATATGGCTCAATTAGAAATTAGTAAGAAAATAGTACAGTATATCACAAATAGGCGCGTTTTGTGCGATGAGGTATTTAAAACTATACGATGTTATTTGAAGGAACGCAAACCATAAAAGAGTTAATCACCACCGCAACATTATGTCTGTCTACTAAAAGAGTATCCTCACCTTAAGTTGGTGCTTTTGTAAACGTATTTACGTTATTTCGATGAATAATACTGCAAAAAGAAATATCAGAAATTATGTCATGGAAATATTAAATATTTATTATATCCTTTTTATAGAGTTCTTAAATATCTCAAATTTCATGAAAATTCATTCTGTAGAAGCCGAGAACGAACATACGCACGGACGGACGGATGGACAGAACGAAGCTAATGGACGCTTGCGTTGGAAACGAAACGCGCCGAAAATGTGCTCAAATGAGCCTCTACGAAAAACTCGCTAATCATATGCGTAGCCGAAATAATGATAGAAATGCCATGACAAGATTTCACATTATTGGTGAATTGTTTACATCTTCTTTCTATGAAAGTTGCGACTTTTAAAATCATTTACTTATTCTACATAGTTTTTCTAGCTATGTTTATACATATAACTCTCTATAGAGCTGCCCCTATACGGATGGAAGTCATTTTTCTTATTTATATATAAAAAGAATACGAAAATAGGATACCCGGGTAAAAATCACCCAATAATGGCTGCCACTTTACTGAAAACAAAAATGACCGTTTTTAATACCATAAATATTCACTATATAATATACTAGTAGAAGGTGCTTGCATACTGCAAGCATTTCATCTCACCTTGAAAAACATAAATTTTTCAGACAGATATTTCATCATTACAAATATTCCATTAATTCTAAAGATTTCACCTCCGCAGCGATTTTCGTTTTTCCGACATGTAAAAATAATAGTTTATACAATCCCCAAATGTTGCAATTTTAAACATTTTACATTTTCTCCATTATGGGGTACTAATGCTACACATTTGAGCCAAATTTTAGGTTGTAGCACTTCTAGAAGTAAAATAATATTTTTCTAATTGTTTAAAATTTAAACATTCTTAACGGTTGCCGCAATATATATATGGAGAAATTGAAATATTTATTTGTGCAAATGCACTGTTCTGTAAATAATTTGAAAATTGCAGCTTCCTAGCTCATACCGTAGTAGCTAAAATATTATTAAACTTTAATGTTCAAATGAGGTTTAAACAACCTCTAAAATTTACAATTTTATAATTTTCGACTTTTATAGTTGGTTATGAGAAAAGTTCTATAATCTTGCAAAATTCCAGCTTCCTAAACTTATTAGATTGGTCTACACAGTGGATTGCGTTTTCCCGTGCTAACTTATGGGAGATATTCCGGGGTCTCTGGAGTCGAACCCAAGACACTGTAAGCAAAAGTGACAGCAATTCCTAATGGATATTGCGGTTATATAGCAATACTGAAAAGTTCATTTTTCTAGCTTACCGGCAAGTGCACATAATTAATTTACAAAAATGGCGCAATGCTTTTCTTATGGGAAAAAACGCAAATTTCGGAATTTCTGTAGTCGAACTCATGTCACATAGGTAAGAAGTCTTATTTTATCTGAAGATTTCTTCATTATATCTACAAAAACTAAAACTTTCAGCCCTCTAGCTCTTGTAGTTAGGGCTGGACATTAGTATCCTCCTATATGTTATCATTCTATATAGACGTTCCTTACAGAGGAGGAGGATATCATTCTATATAGACGTTCCTTACAGAGGAGGATATAACATATATATATAACATACTAGTAGTTGGTGCTTGCATACTGCAAGCATTTAATCTCAACATAAAAAACATTTATTATTCATATTTCATCATTACACATATATTTTTAATTCTAAATATTTCACCTCCGCAGCGATTTTCGTTTTTCCCTCATGTAAAAATAATAGTTTTAAACAATCCCCAAATGTTGCAGTTTTAAATATTTTACACTTTCTCCATTAAGTGGTACTAATGCTACACATTTTAGCCAAATTTTTAAGTTGTAGCACTTCTAGAAGTAAAATAATATTTTTCTAATTGTTTAAATTTAAAGAGTTTTTAACGGCCGCCGCAATTCATATATGGTAAAATTGAAATGTTTATTTATGCAAATTCACTACTCTGTAAATAATTTGAAAATTTCAGCTTCCTAACTCATTCCGTAGTACCTAAACAGTTATGTATTTGTTTAAAATTTAAGAATTTTTAACTGCCAAACAAATTAAAATATCAACATTTGTATAATCCCAATTTCGTTTTTTTTAAGAATTCTACTTATAAGAAAAATTTCAACTCCGTAGCACATGCGGAAATACATAAACCATGAAAATTTGTTTTAAACAATTGCGAATTTTTAGCGGCCGCATTGTTGCACTTTTTAAAGATTTTCGTTTTTTCTAGTCGGTTTTGCGCAAAATTCTACTTATGAAAAAAATTTCGAATCTCCAGCTCTTCTGGAAGTGCCTAAACATTAGTATCCTCCTGTTATATGTTATATCATTATATATCGACGACTATTACAGAGGAGGAGGATATAACATACTAGTAGAAGGTGCTTGCAAACTGCAAGCATTTCATCTCACCTTGAAAAAACATTAATTTTTCAGACAGATATTTCATCATTACAAATATTCTATTAATTATTAAGATTTCACCTCCGCAGCGATTTTCGTTTTCCCCACATGTAAAAATAATGGTATGAAACAATCCCCAAATGTTGCAATTTTAAACATTTTACACTTTCTACATTATGGGGTACTAATGCTATACATTTGAGCCAAATTTTAAAGTTGTAGCACTTTTAGAAGTAAAATAATATTTTTCTAATTGTTTAAAATTTAAACATTTTTAACGGTTGCCGCAATATATATATGGAGAGATTGAAATGTTTATTTTTGCAAATGCACTGTTCTGTAAATAATTTGAAAATTGCAGCTTCTTAGCTCATCCCGTAGTACCTAAAATATTATTAAACTTTAATGTTCAAATGGGGTTAAAACAACCTCTAAAATTTACAATTTTAAAATTTTCGATTTTTATAGTTGGTTATGAGATAAGTTCTATAATCTTGCAAAATTTCAGCTTCCTAAACTTATTAGATTGATCTACACACTGGATTGCGTTTTCCCATGCTAACTTATGAGAGATATTCCGGGGTCTCTGGAGTCGAACCCAAGACACTGCAAGCAAATGTGACAATAATTCCAAATAGATATTGCGGCCATCTAGCAACACTGAAAATTTCATTTTTCTAGCTTACCGGCAAGTGCCCATAATTAATTTACAAAAATGACGCAATGCTTTTCTTATGGGAAAAAACGCAAATTTTGGAATTTCTGGAGTCGAACTCATGTCACTTAGGTAAGAAATCTCATTTTATCTGAAGGTTTCTCTATCATATCTACAAAAACTAATACTTACAGATCTCTAGCTCTTGTAGTTTGGGCTGGACATTAGTATCCTATGGTAAGTATGGTAAAACTGAAATATAAATTTGTGCAAATTCACTACTTTGTAAATACAGTCAAACTCGGCTATAAGCTATAACGAGCGCCACGGGACCGTTTAGTTTTGCTCGTTATAGCCGTTAAACTTAATATCCGTGAAGGCAAAAGCATGCATGTGTATGGTGAAATAAGACATAAGAAGTAAAAGTGAATATATAAACAGAAAGGTTATTTAGTAAATTTATGAAAAAACCTAAAAATGAGAATAAACTAGAAAATTTAAAGTAAACATACGTACATATAAAATTTACTCACAGCTGCATCCTTAATCACTACCCAAGTCGCACTTCCTCATTTTCTTGTTCGTTGTAAGGTTGTTCTCTAGTGCATATAAAATCGCTTCTTTGTTTTTCCATAAGGCTGAAACCGTAGACGATGATAAATTAAATTTTTTACACACTTCAACATTTTTTTACCACGTTCTAACTCTCGAATAATTTCAACCTTTTCGCGAATAGAAAAACACTTCCTTTTATGTACGGACATGTTACTCGTTCAAGGGCAAAATCTCAACTGATTTTTGTGATCAACGCTACGAACTTTCTTTGCAAACTGTGAGCATACCAATTCCAGGAAGAGTTAATGAGGAGACGGATTAAACGTGGGATTTCCCATCTTTACGTGGGAAAGGGTGTTGGGTGCATTCGGCTGAGCGAAGGGGGTGGGCGCCATTGTACATGCCCTCAGCCCCTTACCCCCTTCAAAACACAACCTCCTGGCTGTAAAAGAGCTGGGGGTTGGGAGGAGAGGACAAAGGACCTCCGCGAATGCCACTGTACCTGCAAGTTGGGAATTCTTGGTTTGGACGAAGGGATTACTTTTTAACAACAACGACGCGGTCTTTAACCTCCCCGAGGGATAGGGTGTAGAGGCTGGACTCAAGAACACAAGGTTACATATTTTGGGTCACTATGAGGATTTAAGGGGCTGACCGCCACCGCGTTTGAGACAGTGAGAAGTGGTCAAAGTTTGCTCGATATATCCGTGAAGCGTGCTCGTTATATACGTGAAATATTTGTATGTAAATGCTCGTAAACTTATCTTGGAGGTAGCATTTGCTCACTATAGCCGTGAACTCGTTACAACCGTGCTCGTTATAAACGAGTTTGACTGTAATTTTAAAATTTGAGCTTCCTAGCTCATCCCGTAGTACCTAAACAGTTTTCTATTTGTTTAAACTTTAAGAATTTTTAACTGATAAACAAATTAAAATATCAAAATTTGTATAATCCCAATTTCGTTTTTTTAAGAATTCTACCTTTTTAAAAAATTTCAGCTCCGTAGCACATTCGGAAATACATAAACCTTGAAATTTTGTTTAAACAATTGCGAATTTTTAGCGGCGGCATTGTTGCACTTTTTCAAGATTTTCGTTTTCTCTAGTCGGTTTTGCACAAAATCCTACCTATGAAAGAGGTTTCGAATCTCCAGCACATCTGGAAGTGCCTAAACATTAGTATCCTCCTATATGTTATATCCTCCTATGTAAGAGTCATCGATATATAATGACTAGTAGCTGGTGCTTACATACTGCAAGCATTTCATCTCACATTAAAAGAACATTCATTTTTCAGACAGAAATTTCAACATTACAAATAGTCTTTTAATTCCAAAGATTTCATTTCTGCAGCGATTTTCGTTTTTCCCACATGTAAGAATAATAGTTTAAAACAATCTCCAAATGTCGCAATTTTAAAATTTTTACAATTTCTTCATTATAAGGTTCTAATGCTACACATTTAGCCAATTTTTAAAGTTGTAGCACTTCTGGAAATAAAATAATATTTTTCTAATTGTTTAAATTTAAATAATTTTTAACGGCCGCCGCAATACATATATGGTAAAATTGAAATGTTTATTTGTGCAAATTTACTATACTGTAAATAATTTGAAAATTTCAGCATCCTAGCTCATCCCATAGTACCTAAACATCTATCTAATTGTTTAAACTTTAAGAATTTTTAACTGCCAAACAAATTAAAATATCAAAATTTGTATAATCCCTACTTCGTTTTTTTAAGAATTCTACTTTTAAAAAAAATTTCAACTCCGTGGCACATTCGGAAATATATAAACCTTGAAAATTTGTTTAAACAATTGCGAATTTTTAGCGGCCGCATTGTTGCACTTTTTCAAGATTTTCGTTTTTTCTAGTCGGTTTTGCACAAAATCCTACCTAAGAAAAAAATTTCGAATCTCCAGCTTATCTGGAAGTGCCTAAACATTAGTATCCTCCTGTTATATGTTATAATCCTCCTCTGTAAGAGTCGTCGATATATAATGATTAGTAGTTGGTGCTTGCATACTGCAAGCATTTCATCTCAACATAAAAAAACATTCATTATTCATCTTTCATCATTACACATACATTTTTAATTCTAAATATTTCACCTCCGCAGCGATTTTCGTTTTTCCCACATGTAAAAATAATAGTTTAAAACAATCCGCAAATGTTGCAATTTTATAAATTTTACACTTTCTTCATTATGGGGTACTGATGCTACACATTTTCGCCAACTTTTAAAGTTGAAGCACTAATAGAAGTAAAATAATATTTTTCTAATTGTTTAAATTTAAATAATTTTTAACGGCCGCCGCATTTCATATATGGTAAAATTCAAATGTTTATTTGTGCAAATTTACTATACTGTAAATAATTTGAAAATTTCAGCATCCTAGCTCATCCCATAGTACCTAAACATCTATCTAATTGTTTAAACTTTAAGAATTTTTAACTGCCAAACAAATTAAAATATCAAAATTTGTATAATCCCTACTTCGTTTTTTTAAGAATTCTACTTTTAAAAAAAATTTCAACTCCGTGGCACATTCGGAAATATATAAACCTTGAAAATTTGTTTAAACAATTGCGAATTTTTAGCGGCCGCATTGTTGCACTTTTCAAGATTTTCGTTTTTTCTAGTCGGTTTTGCACAAAATCCTACCTATTAAAGAGGTTTCGAATCTCCAGCACATCTGGAAGTGCCTAAACATTAGTATCCTCCTATATGTTATATCCTCCTCTGTAAGAGTCATCGATATATAATGACTAGTAGCTGGTGCTTGCATACTGCAAGCATTTCATCTCACATTAAAAGAACATTCATTTTTCAGACAGAAATTTCAAAATTACAAATAGTCTTTTAATTCCAAAGATTCCATTTCTGCAGCGATTTTCGTTTTTCCCACATGTAAGAATAATAGTTTAAAACAATCTCCAAATGTCGCAATTTTAAAATTTTTACAATTTCTTCATTATAAGGTTCTAATGCTACACATTTAGCCAATTTTTAAAATTGTAGCACTTCTGGAAATAAAATAATATTTTTCTAATTGTTTAAATTTAAATAATTTTTAACGGCCGCCGCAATACATATATGGTAAAATTGAAATGTTTATTTGTGCAAATTTACTATACTGTAAATAATTTGAAAATTTCAGCATCCTAGCTCATCCCATAGTACCTAAACATCTATCTAATTGTTTAAACTTTAAGAATTTTTAACTGCCAAACAAATTAAAATATCAAAATTTGTATAATCCCTACTTCGTTTTTTTAAGAATTCTACTTTAAAAAAAAATTTCAACTCCGTGGCACATTCGGAAATATATAAACCTTGAAAATTTGCTTAAACAATTGCGAATTTTTAGCGGCCGCATTGTTGCACTTTTTCAAGATTTTCGTTTTTTCTAGTCGGTTTTGCACAAAATCCTACCTATGAAAAAAATTTCGAATCTCCAGCACATCTGGAAGTGCCTAAACATTAGTATCCTCCTGTTATATGTTATAAGTTATAATCCTCCTCTGTAAGAGTCGTCGATATATAATGATTAGTAGTTGGTGCTTGCATACTGCAAGCATTTCATCTCAACATAAAAAAACATTCATTATTCATCTTTCATCATTACACATACATTTTTAATTCTAAATATTTCACCTCCGCAGCGATTTTCGTTTTTCCCACATGTAAAAATAATAGTTTAAAACAATCCGCAAATGTTGCAATTTTATAAATTTTACACTTTCTTCATTATGGGGTACTGATGCTACACATTTTCGCCAACTTTTAAAGTTGAAGCACTAATAGAAGTAAAATAATATTTTTCTAATTGTTTAAATTTAAATAATTTTTAACGGCCGCCGCATTTCATATATGGTAAAATTCAAATGTTTATTTGTGCAAATTCACTACTCTGTAAATGATTTGCAAATTTCAGCTTCCTAACTCATCCCGTAGTACCTAAACAGTTATCTATTTGTTTAAACTTTAAGAATTTTTAACTGCCAAACAAATTAAAATATCAAAATTTGTATAATTCCTATTTAGTTTTTTTTTTAAGAATTCTACTTATAAAAAAAATTTCAACTCCGTAGCACATGCGGAAATACATAAACCATGAAAATTTGTTTAAACAATTGCGAATTTTTAGCGGCGGCATTGTTGCACTTTTTCAAGATTTTCGTTTTCTCTAGTCGGTTTTGCACAAAATCCTACCTATGAAAGAGGTTTCGAATCTCCAGCACATCTGGAAGTGCCTAAACATTAGTATCCTCCTATATGTTATATCCTCCTCTGTAAGAGTCATCGATATATAATGACTAGTAGCTGGTGCTTGCATACTGCAAGCATTTCATCTCACATTAAAAGAACATTCATTTTTCAGACAGAAATTTCAACATTACAAATAGTCTTTTAATTCCAAAGATTTCATTTCTGCAGCGATTTTCGTTTTTCCCACATGTAAGAATAATAGTTTAAAACAATCTCCAAATGTCGCAATTTTAAAATTTTTACAATTTCTTCATTATAAGGTTCTAATGCTACACATTTAGCCAATTTTTAAAGTTGTAGCACTTCTGGAAATAAAATAATATTTTTCTAATTGTTTAAATTTAAATAATTTTTAACGGCCGCCGCAATACATATATGGTAAAATTGAAATGTTTATTTGTGTAAATTTACTATACTGTAAATAATTTGAAAATTTCAGCATCCTAGCTCATCCCATAGTACCTAAACATCTATCTAATTGTTTAAACTTTAAGAATTTTTAACTGCCAAACAAATTAAAATATCAAAATTTGTATAATCCCTACTTCGTTTTTTTAAGAATTCTACTTTTAAAAAAAATTTCAACTCCGTGGCACATTCGGAAATATATAAACCTTGAAAATTTGTTTAAACAATTGCGAATTTTTAGCGGCCGCATTGTTGCACTTTTCAAGATTTTCGTTTTTTCTAGTCGGTTTTGCACAAAATCCTACCTATTAAAGAGGTTTCGAATCTCCAGCACATCTGGAAGTGCCTAAACATTAGTATCCTCCTATATGTTATATCCTCCTCTGTAAGAGTCATCGATATATAATGACTAGTAGCTGGTGCTTGCATACTGGAAGCATTTCATCTCACATTAAAAGAACATTCATTTTTCAGACAGAAATTTCAATATTACAAATAGTCTTTTAATTCCAAAGATTTCATTTCTGCAGCGATTTTCGTTTTTCCCACATGTAAGAATAATAGTTTAAAACAATCTCCAAATGTCGCAATTTTAAAATTTTTACAATTTCTTCATTATAAGGTTCTAATGCTACACATTTAGCCAATTTTTAAAATTGTAGCACTTATGGAAATAAAATAATATTTTTCTAATTGTTTAAATTTAAATAATTTTTAACGGCCGCCGCAATACATATATGGTAAAATTGAAATGTTTATTTGTGCAAATTTACTATACTGTAAATAATTTGAAAATTTCAGCATCCTAGCTCATCCCATAGTACCTAAACATCTATCTAATTGTTTAAACTTTAAGAATTTTTAACTGCCAAACAAATTAAAATATCAAAATTTGTATAATCCCTACTTCGTTTTTTTAAGAATTCTACTTTTAAAAAAAATTTCAACTCCGTGGCACATTCGGAAATATATAAACCTTGAAAATTTGTTTAAACAATTGCGAATTTTTAGCGGCCGCATTGTTGCACTTTTTCAAGATTTTCGTTTTTTCTAGTCGGTTTTGCACAAAATCCTACCTAAGAAAAAAATTTCGAATCTCCAGCTTATCTGGAAGTGCCTAAACATTAGTATCCTCCTGTTATATGTTATATGTTATCATTATATATCGACGACTCTTACAGAGGAGGATATAATATACTAGTAGTTGGTGCTTGCATACTGCAAGCATTTTATATCACCTTGATGAAACATTCATTTTTCAAACAGACATTTCATCATTACAAATGTTCTTTTAATTCTAAAGATTTCACCTCCGCACCGATTTTCGTTTTCCCCAAATGTAAAAATAATAGTTTTAAACAATCCCCAAATGTTGCAATTTAAAATTTTTACACTTTCTCCATTATGGGGTACTAATGCTACACAATTTAGCAAAATTTTAAAGTTGTAGCACATCTAGAAGACAAATAATATTTTCTAATTGTTTAAATTTAAATAATTTTTAACGGCCGCCAAAATTAATCTATGGTAATATTGAAATGTTTTTTTGGGCTAGTTTACTTTTTGTACATAACTTGAAAATTTCAGCTCCATAGCTCATTCCGTAATGTCTAAAGAGTTATCTATTTGTTAAAATTTTAAGAATTTTTAACTGTCAAACAAATTAAAATATCAACATTTGTATAATCCCAATTTCGTTTTTTTAAGAATTCTACTTATAAGAAAAATTTCAACTCCGTAGCACATGCGGAAATACATAAACCATGAAAATTTGTTTAAACAATTGCGAATTTTTAGCGGCCGCATTGTTGCACTTTTTAAAGATTTTCGTTTTTTCTAGTCGGTTTTGTACAAAATCCTACCTATGAAAAAAATTTCGAATCTCCAGCACATCTGGAAGTGCCTAAACATTAGTATCCTCCTGTTATATGTTATATGTTATAATCCTCCTCTGTAAGAGTCGTCGATATATAATGATTAGTAGTTGGTGCTTGCATACTGCAAGCATTTCATCTCAACATAAAAAAACATTCATTATTCATCTTTCATCATTACACATACATTTTTAATTCTAAATATTTCACCTCCGCAGCGATTTTCGTTTTTCCCACATGTAAAAATAATAGTTTAAAACAATCCGCAAATGTTGAAATTTTATAAATTTTACACTTTCTTCATTATGGGGTACTGATGCTACACATTTTCGCCAACTTTTAAAGTTGAAGCACTAATAGAAGTAAAATAATATTTTTCTAATTGTTTAAATTTAAATAATTTTTAACGGCCGCCGCATTTCATATATGGTAAAATTCAAATGTTTATTTGTGCAAATTCACTACTCTGTAAATGATTTGCAAATTTCAGCTTCCTAACTCATCCCGTAGTACCTAAACAGTTATCTATTTGTTTAAACTTTAAGAATTTTTAACTGCCAAACAAATTAAAATATCAAAATTTGTATAATTCCTATTTAGTTTTTTTTTTAAGAATTCTACTTATAAAAAAAATTTCAACTCCGTAGCACATGCGGAAATACATAAACCATGAAAATTTGTTTAAACAATTGCGAATTTTTAGCGGCGGCATTGTTGCACTTTTTCAAGATTTTCGTTTTTTCTAGTCGGTTTTGCACAAAATCCTACCTATGAAAGAGGTTTCGAATCTCCAGCACATCTGGAAGTGCCTAAACATTAGTATCCTCCTATATGTTATATCCTCCTCTGTAAGAGTCATCGATATATAATGACTAGTAGTTGGTGCTTGCATACTGCAAGCATTTCATCTCACATTAAAAGAACATTCATTTTTCAGACAGAAATTTCAACATTACAAATAGTCTTTTAATTCCAAAGATTTCATTTCTGCAGCGATTTTCGTTTTTCCCACATGTAAGAATAATAGTTTAAAACAATCTCCAAATGTCGCAATTTTAAAATTTTTACAATTTCTTCATTATAAGGTTCTAATGCTACACATTTAGCCAATTTTTAAAGTTGTAACACTTCTGGAAATAAAATAATATTTTTCTAATTGTTAAAATTTAAATAATTTTTAACGACCGCCGCAATACATATATGGTAAAATTGAAATGTTTAATTGTGCAAATTTACTATACTGTAATAATTTGAAAATTTCAGCATCCTAGCTCATCCCATAGTACCTAAACATCTATCTAATTGTTTAAACTTTAAGAATTTTTAACTGCCAAACAAATTAAAATATCAAAATTTGTATAATCCCTACTTCGTTTTTTTAAGAATTCTACTTTTAAAAAAAATTTCAACTCCGTGGCACATTCGGAAATATATAAACCTTGAAAATTTGTTTAAACAATTGCGAATTTTTAGCGGCCGCATTGTTGCACTTTTTCAAGATTTTCGTTTTTTCTAGTCGGTTTTGCACAAAATCCTACCTAAGAAAAAAATTTCGAATCTCCAGCTTATCTGGAAGTGCCTAAACATTAGTATCCTCCTGTTATATGTTATATGTTATCATTATATATCGACGACTCTTACAGAGGAGGATATAATATACTAGTAGTTGGTGCTTGCATACTGCAAGCATTTTATATCACCTTGAAGAAACATTCATTTTTCAAACAGACATTTCATCATTACAAATGTTCTTTTAATTCTAAAGATTTCACCTCCGCACCGATTTTCGTTTTCCCCAAATGTAAAAATAATAGTTTTAAACAATCCCCAAATGTTGCAATTTAAAATTTTTACACTTTCTTCATTATGGGGTACTGATGCTACACATTTTCGCCAACTTTTAAAGTTGAAGCACTAATAGAAGTAAAATAATATTTTTCTAATTGTTTAAATTTAAATAATTTTTAACGGCCGCCGCATTTCATATATGGTAAAATTCAAATGTTTATTTGTGCAAATTCACTACTCTGTAAATGATTTGCAAATTTCAGCTTCCTAACTCATCCCGTAGTACCTAAACAGTTATCTATTTGTTTAAACTTTAAGAATTTTTAACTGCCAAACAAATTAAAATATCAAAATTTGTATAATTCCTATTTCGTTTTTTTTTTAAGAATTCTACTTATAAAAAAAATTTCAACTCCGTAGCACATGCGGAAATACATAAACCATGAAAATTTGTTTAAACAATTGCGAATTTTTAGCGGCGGCATTGTTGCACTTTTTCAAGATTTTCGTTTTTTCTAGTCGGTTTTGCACAAAATCCTACCTATGAAAGAGGTTTCGAATCTCCAGCACATCTGGAAGTGCCTAAACATTAGTATCCTCCTATATGTTATATCCTCCTCTGTAAGAGTCATCGATATATAATGACTAGTAGCTGGTGCTTGCATACTGCAAGCATTTCATCTCACATTAAAAGAACATTCATTTTTCAGACAGAAATTTCAACATTACAAATAGTCTTTTAATTCCAAAGATTTCATTTCTGCAGCGATTTTCGTTTTTCCCACATGTAAGAATAATAGTTTAAAACAATCTCCAAATGTCGCAATTTTAAAATTTTTACAATTTCTTCATTATAAGGTTCTAATGCTACACATTTAGCCAATTTTTAAAGTTGTAGCACTTCTGGAAATAAAATAATATTTTTCTAATTGTTTAAATTTAAATAATTTTTAACGGCCGCCGCAATACATATATGGTAAAATTGAAATGTTTATTTGTGCAAATTTACTATACTGTAAATAATTTGAAAATTTCAGCATCCTAGCTCATCCCATAGTACCTAAACATCTATCTAATTGTTTAAACTTTAAGAATTTTTAACTGCCAAACAAATTAAAATATCAAAATTTGTATAATCCCTACTTCGTTTTTTTAAGAATTCTACTTTTAAAAAAAATTTCAACTCCGTGGCACATTCGGAAATATATAAACCTTGAAAATTTGTTTAAACAATTGCGAATTTTTAGCGGCCGCATTGTTGCACTTTTCAAGATTTTCGTTTTTTCTAGTCGGTTTTGCACAAAATCCTACCTATTAAAGAGGTTTCGAATCTCCAGCACATCTGGAAGTGCCTAAACATTAGTATCCTCCTATATGTTATATCCTCCTCTGTAAGAGTCATCGATATATAATGACTAGTAGCTGGTGCTTGCATACTGGAAGCATTTCATCTCACATTAAAAGAACATTCATTTTTCAGACAGAAATTTCAATATTACAAATAGTCTTTTAATTCCAAAGATTTCATTTCTGCAGCGATTTTCGTTTTTCCCACATGTAAGAATAATAGTTTAAAACAATCTCCAAATGTCGCAATTTTAAAATTTTTACAATTTCTTCATTATAAGGTTCTAATGCTACACATTTAGCCAATTTTTAAAGTTGTAGCACTTCTGGAAATAAAATAATATTTTTCTAATTGTTTAAATTTAAATAATTTTTAACGGCCGCCGCAATACATATATGGTAAAATTGAAATGTTTATTTGTGCAAATTTACTATACTGTAAATAATTTGAAAATTTCAGCATCCTAGCTCATCCCATAGTACCTAAACATCTATCTAATTGTTTAAACTTTAAGAATTTTTAACTGCCAAACAAATTAAAATATCAAAATTTGTATAATCCCTACTTCGTTTTTTTAAGAATTCTACTTTTAAAAAAAATTTCAACTCCGTGGCACATTCGGAAATATATAAACCTTGAAAATTTGTTTAAACAATTGCGAATTTTTAGCGGCCGCATTGTTGCACTTTTCAAGATTTTCGTTTTTTCTAGTCGGTTTTGCACAAAATCCTACCTATTAAAGAGGTTTCGAATCTCCAGCACATCTGGAAGTGCCTAAACATTAGTATCCTCCTATATGTTATATCCTCCTCTGTAAGAGTCATCGATATATAATGACTAGTAGCTGGTGCTTGCATACTGGAAGCATTTCATCTCACATTAAAAGAACATTCATTTTTCAGACAGAAATTTCAATATTACAAATAGTCTTTTAATTCCAAAGATTTCATTTCTGCAGCGATTTTCGTTTTTCCCACATGTAAGAATAATAGTTTAAAACAATCTCCAAATGTCGCAATTTTAAAATTTTTACAATTTCTTCATTATAAGGTTCTAATGCTACACATTTAGCCAATTTTTAAAATTGTAGCACTTCTGGAAATAAAATAATATTTTTCTAATTGTTTAAATTTAAATAATTTTTAACGGCCGCCGCAATACATATATGGTAAAATTGAAATGTTTATTTGTGCAAATTTACTATACTGTAAATAATTTGAAAATTTCAGCATCCTAGCTCATCCCATAGTACCTAAACATCTATCTAATTGTTTAAACTTTAAGAATTTTTAACTGCCAAACAAATTAAAATATCAAAATTTGTATAATCCCTACTTCGTTTTTTTAAGAATTCTACTTTTTAAAAAAATTTCAACTCCGTGGCACATTCGGAAATATATAAACCTTGAAAATTTGTTTAAACAATTGCGAATTTTTAGCGGCCGCATTGTTGCACTTTTTCAAGATTTTCGTTTTTTCTAGTCGGTTTTGCACAAAATCCTACCTAAGAAAAAAATTTTGAATCTCCAGCTTATCTGGAAGTGCCTAAACATTAGTATCCTCCTGTTATATGTTATATGTTATCATTATATATCGACGACTCTTACAGAGGAGGATATAATATACTAGTAGTTGGTGCTTGCATACTGCAAGCATTTTATATCACCTTGATGAAACATTCATTTTTCAAACAGACATTTCATCATTACAAATGTTCTTTTAATTCTAAAGATTTCACCTCCGCACCGATTTTCGTTTTCCCCAAATGTAAAAATAATAGTTTTAAACAATCCCCAAATGTTGCAATTTAAAATTTTTACACTTTCTCCATTATGGGGTACTAATGCTACACAATTTAGCAAAATTTTAAAGTTGTAGCACATCTAGAAGACAAATAATATTTTCTAATTGTTTAAATTTAAATAATTTTTAACGGCCGCCAAAATTAATCTATGGTAATATTGAAATGTTTTTTTGGGCTAGTTTACTTTTTGTACATAACTTGAAAATTTCAGCTCCATAGCTCATTCCGTAATGTCTAAAGAGTTATCTATTTGTTAAAATTTTAAGAATTTTTAACTGTCAAACAAATTAAAATATCAACATTTGTATAATCCCAATTTCGTTTTTTTAAGAATTCTACTTATAAGAAAAATTTCAACTCCGTAGCACATGCGGAAATACATAAACCATGAAAATTTGTTTAAACAATTGCGAATTTTTAGCGGCCGCATTGTTGCACTTTTTAAAGATTTTCGTTTTTTCTAGTCGGTTTTGTACAAAATCCTACCTATGAAAAAAATTTCGAATCTCCAGCACATCTGGAAGTGCCTAAACATTAGTATCCTCCTGTTATATGTTATATGTTATAATCCTCCTCTGTAAGAGTCGTCGATATATAATGATTAGTAGTTGGTGCTTGCATACTGCAAGCATTTCATCTCAACATAAAAAAACATTCATTATTCATCTTTCATCATTACACATACATTTTTAATTCTAAATATTTCACCTCCGCAGCGATTTTCGTTTTTCCCACATGTAAAAATAATAGTTTAAAACAATCCGCAAATGTTGAAATTTTATAAATTTTACACTTTCTTCATTATGGGGTACTGATGCTACACATTTTCGCCAACTTTTAAAGTTGAAGCACTAATAGAAGTAAAATAATATTTTTCTAATTGTTTAAATTTAAATAATTTTTAACGGCCGCCGCATTTCATATATGGTAAAATTCAAATGTTTATTTGTGCAAATTCACTACTCTGTAAATGATTTGCAAATTTCAGCTTCCTAACTCATCCCGTAGTACCTAAACAGTTATCTATTTGTTTAAACTTTAAGAATTTTTAACTGCCAAACAAATTAAAATATCAAAATTTGTATAATTCCTATTTAGTTTTTTTTTTTAAGAATTCTACTTATAAAAAAAATTTCAACTCCGTAGCACATGCGGAAATACATAAACCATGAAAATTTGTTTAAACAATTGCGAATTTTTAGCGGCGGCATTGTTGCACTTTTTCAAGATTTTCGTTTTTTCTAGTCGGTTTTGCACAAAATCCTACCTATGAAAGAGGTTTCGAATCTCCAGCACATCTGGAAGTGCCTAAACATTAGTATCCTCCTATATGTTATATCCTCCTCTGTAAGAGTCATCGATATATAATGACTAGTAGTTGGTGCTTGCATACTGCAAGCATTTCATCTCACATTAAAAGAACATTCATTTTTCAGACAGAAATTTCAACATTACAAATAGTCTTTTAATTCCAAAGATTTCATTTCTGCAGCGATTTTCGTTTTTCCCACATGTAAGAATAATAGTTTAAAACAATCTCCAAATGTCGCAATTTTAAAATTTTTACAATTTCTTCATTATAAGGTTCTAATGCTACACATTTAGCCAATTTTTAAAGTTGTAACACTTCTGGAAATAAAATAATATTTTTCTAATTGTTAAAATTTAAATAATTTTTAACGACCGCCGCAATACATATATGGTAAAATTGAAATGTTTAATTGTGCAAATTTACTATACTGTAATAATTTGAAAATTTCAGCATCCTAGCTCATCCCATAGTACCTAAACATCTATCTAATTGTTTAAACTTTAAGAATTTTTAACTGCCAAACAAATTAAAATATCAAAATTTGTATAATCCCTACTTCGTTTTTTTAAGAATTCTACTTTTAAAAAAAATTTCAACTCCGTGGCACATTCGGAAATATATAAACCTTGAAAATTTGTTTAAACAATTGCGAATTTTTAGCGGCCGCATTGTTGCACTTTTTCAAGATTTTCGTTTTTTCTAGTCGGTTTTGCACAAAATCCTACCTAAGAAAAAAATTTCGAATCTCCAGCTTATCTGGAAGTGCCTAAACATTAGTATCCTCCTGTTATATGTTATATGTTATCATTATATATCGACGACTCTTACAGAGGAGGATATAATATACTAGTAGTTGGTGCTTGCATACTGCAAGCATTTTATATCACCTTGAAGAAACATTCATTTTTCAAACAGACATTTCATCATTACAAATGTTCTTTTAATTCTAAAGATTTCACCTCCGCACCGATTTTCGTTTTCCCCAAATGTAAAAATAATAGTTTTAAACAATCCCCAAATGTTGCAATTTAAAATTTTTACACTTTCTCCATTATGGGGTACTAATGCTACACAATTTAGCAAAATTTTAAAGTTGTAGCACATCTAGAAGACAAATAATATTTTCTAATTGTTTAAATTTAAATAATTTTTAACGGCCGCCAAAATTAATCTATGGTAATATTGAAATGTTTTTTGGGCTAGTTTACTTTTTGTACATAACTTGAAAATTTCAGCTCCATAGCTCATTCCGTAATGTCTAAAGAGTTATCTATTTGTTAAAATTTTAAGAATTTTTAACTGTCAAACAAATTAAAATATCAACATTTGTATAATCCCAATTTCGTTTTTTTAAGAATTCTACTTATAAGAAAAATTTCAACTCCGTAGCACATGCGGAAATACATAAACCATGAAAATTTGTTTAAACAATTGCGAATTTTTAGCGGCCGCATTGTTGCACTTTTTAAAGATTTTCGTTTTTTCTAGTCGGTTTTGTACAAAATCCTACCTATGAAATAAATTTCGAATCTCCAGCACATCTGGAAGTGCCTAAACATTAGTATCCTCCTGTTATATGTTATATGTTATATCCTCCTCTGTAAGAGTCGTCGATATATAATGATTAGTAGTTGGTGCTTGCATACTGCAAGCATTTCATCTCAACATAAAAAAACATTCATTATTCATCTTTCATCATTACACATACATTTTTAATTCTAAATATTTCACCTCCGCAGCGATTTTCGTTTTTCCCACATGTAAAAATAATAGTTTAAAACAATCCGCAAATGTTGAAATTTTATAAATTTTACACTTTCTTCATTATGGGGTACTGATGCTACACATTTTCGCCAACTTTTAAAGTTGAAGCACTAATAGAAGTAAAATAATATTTTTCTAATTGTTTAAATTTAAATAATTTTTAACGGCCGCCGCATTTCATATATGGTAAAATTCAAATGTTTATTTGTGCAAATTCACTACTCTGTAAATGATTTGCAAATTTCAGCTTCCTAACTCATCCCGTAGTACCTAAACAGTTATCTATTTGTTTAAACTTTAAGAATTTTTAACTGCCAAACAAATTAAAATATCAAAATTTGTATAATTCCTATTTCGTTTTTTTTTAAGAATTCTACTTATTAAAAAAATTTCAACTCCGTAGCACATGCGGAAATATATAAACCATGAAAATTTGTTTAAACAATTGCGAATTTTTAGCGGCGGCATTGTTGCACTTTTTCAAGATTTTCGTTTTTTCTAGTCGGTTTTGCACAAAATCCTACCTATGAAAGAGGTTTCGAATCTCCAGCACATCTGGAAGTGCCTAAACATTAGTATCCTCCTATATGTTATATCCTCCTCTGTAAGAGTCATCGATATATAATGACTAGTAGTTGGTGCTTGCATACTGCAAGCATTTCATCTCACATTAAAAGAACATTCATTTTTCAGACAGAAATTTCAACATTACAAATAGTCTTTTAATTCCAAAGATTTCATTTCTGCAGCGATTTTCGTTTTTCCCACATGTAAGAATAATAGTTTAAAACAATCTCCAAATGTCGCAATTTTAAAATTTTTACAATTTCTTCATTATAAGGTTCTAATGCTACACATTTAGCCAATTTTTAAAGTTGTAACACTTCTGGAAATAAAATAATATTTTTCTAATTGTTAAAATTTAAATAATTTTTAACGACCGCCGCAATACATATATGGTAAAATTGAAATGTTTAATTGTGCAAATTTACTATACTGTAATAATTTGAAAATTTCAGCATCCTAGCTCATCCCATAGTACCTAAACATCTATCTAATTGTTTAAACTTTAAGAATTTTTAACTGCCAAACAAATTAAAATATCAAAATTTGTATAATCCCTACTTCGTTTTTTTAAGAATTCTACTTTTTAAAAAAATTTCAACTCCGTGGCACATTCGGAAATATATAAACCTTGAAAATTTGTTTAAACAATTGCGAATTTTTAGCGGCCGCATTGTTGCACTTTTTCAAGATTTTCGTTTTTTCTAGTCGGTTTTGCACAAAATCCTACCTAAGAAAAAAATTTCGAATCTCCAGCTTATCTGGAAGTGCCTAAACATTAGTATCCTCCTGTTATATGTTATATGTTATCATTATATATCGACGACTCTTACAGAGGAGGATATAATATACTAGTAGTTGGTGCTTGCATACTGCAAGCATTTTATATCACCTTGAAGAAACATTCATTTTTCAAACAGACATTTCATCATTACAAATGTTCTTTTAATTCTAAAGATTTCACCTCCGCACCGATTTTCGTTTTCCCCAAATGTAAAAATAATAGTTTTAAACAATCCCCAAATGTTGCAATTTAAAATTTTTACACTTTCTCCATTATGGGGTACTAATGCTACACAATTTAGCAAAATTTTAAAGTTGTAGCACATCTAGAAGACAAATAATATTTTCTAATTGTTTAAATTTAAATAATTTTTAACGGCCGCCAAAATTAATCTATGGTAATATTGAAATGTTTTTTTGGGCTAGTTTACTTTTTGTACATAACTTGAAAATTTCAGCTCCATAGCTCATTCCGTAATGTCTAAAGAGTTATCTATTTGTTAAAATTTTAAGAATTTTTAACTGCCAAACAAATTAAAATATCAACATTTGTATAATCCCAATTTCGTTTTTTTAAGAATTCTACTTATAAGAAAAATTTCAACTCCGTAGCACATGCGGAAATACATAAACCATGAAAATTTGTTTAAACAATTGCGAATTTTTAGCGGCCGCATTGTTGCACTTTTTAAAGATTTTCGTTTTTTCTAGTCGGTTTTGTACAAAATCCTACCTATGAAATAAATTTCGAATCTCCAGCACATCTGGAAGTGCCTAAACATTAGTATCCTCCTGTTATATGTTATATGTTATATCCTCCTCTGTAAGAGTCGTCGATATATAATGATTAGTAGTTGGTGCTTGCATACTGCAAGCATTTCATCTCAACATAAAAAAACATTCATTATTCATCTTTCATCATTACACATACATTTTTAATTCTAAATATTTCACCTCCGCAGCGATTTTCGTTTTTCCCACATGTAAAAATAATAGTTTAAAACAATCCGCAAATGTTGAAATTTTATAAATTTTACACTTTCTTCATTATGGGGTACTGATGCTACACATTTTCGCCAACTTTTAAAGTTGAAGCACTAATAGAAGTAAAATAATATTTTTCTAATTGTTTAAATTTAAATAATTTTTAACGGCCGCCGCATTTCATATATGGTAAAATTCAAATGTTTATTTGTGCAAATTCACTACTCTGTAAATGATTTGCAAATTTCAGCTTCCTAACTCATCCCGTAGTACCTAAACAGTTATCTATTTGTTTTAACTTTAAGAATTTTTAACTGCCAAACAAATTAAAATATCAAAATTTGTATAATTCCTATTTCGTTTTTTTTTTAAGAATTCTACTTATAAAAAAAATTTCAACTCCGTAGCACATGCGGAAATACATAAACCATGAAAATTTGTTTAAACAATTGCGAATTTTTAGCGGCGGCATTGTTGCACTTTTTCAAGATTTTCGTTTTTTCTAGTCGGTTTTGCACAAAATCCTACCGATGAAAGAGGTTTCGAATCTCCAGCACATCTGGAAGTGCCTAAACATTAGTATCCTCCTATCATCATTATATATCGACGACTCTTACAGAGGAGGATATAACATACTAGTAGTTGGTGCTTGCATACTGCAAGCATTTCATCTCAACATAAAAAAACATTCATTATTCGTATTTCATCATTACACATATATTTTTAATTCTAAATATTTCACCTCCGCAGCGATTTTCGTTTTTCCCACATGTAAAAATAATATTTTAAAACAATCCCCAAATGTTGCAATTTTAAATATTTTACACTTTCTCCATTAAGTGGTACTAATGCTACACATTTTAGCCAAATTTTTAAGTTGTAGCACTTCTAGAAGTAAAATAATATTTTTCTAATTGTTTAAATTTAAAGAGTTTTTAACGGCCGCCGCAATTCATATATGGTAAAATTGAAATGTTTATTTGTGCAAATTTACTACTCTGTAAATAATTTGAAAATTTCAGCTTCCTAGCTCATCCCATAGTACCTAAACAGCTATCTAATTGTTTAAACTTTAAGAATTTTTAACTGCCAAACAAATTAAAATATCAACATTTGTATAATCCCTATTTCGTTTTTTTAAGAATTCTACTTATAAGAGTCGTCGATATATAATAGATATACAGTGGTACCTCGACATACGAGTTTAATTCGTTCCGTAACCTTGCTCGTATGTCAAATTGCTCGTATCTCAAAGCAATTTTCCCCATTGAAATTAATTGAAATGCCATTAATCCGTTCCAGCTCCCAAAAAACCACCTCAGTCGTTTTTGTTAAGTGTTTTTGAATAAGAAAAATGTATTTACAAGAAGAAACATTTATTTATAAATAACAAATACATATTCTATAAAAACATAATAAAAGAAAAAGTGAAGTGCTTACGGAAGCGCTTAATTTTCGTCACTGGTCTTCGCTTTTTTCGTCACGCTTTGCTCATTTTCACCTGCAGATCGTTTAAAAAAACTGTCCAAGGAGGTTTGTTTCTTCCTCCCTTTCAGGATATTGCGGAAATGTGTTAGGCAAGTTTCGTTGAACAACTCCGATGCACGACCAGTTGCAACTTTTTCGGGGTGATTTTTATCCACGAAACTTTCTCCCACATTCCCAAGATCTCCTTTATATCTCTTGTAGAGATAACCTCCTCCATCTCTGGCTCCTCTTCAAAACTAATTTTTCGTTGAACCACCGTATCCTGCTGCGAATGTAGATCGTGTAACTCCTCGGTTGTCAGCTCCTGAGACTGTTCCTCGACGAGTTCGTTCACATCTCTCTCATCCACCTCCAGACCCATGGATTTTCCCAGAGAAACAATCTCCTCTACCACTGACACTTCGGGTTCCAATCCTTCGAAGGCCCTTTCAGCTACAGCCTCAGGCCACAGCTTCTTCCATGCAGAGGTTAAGGTCCTCGTTGTAACACCCAGCCAGGCCTGATCAATAATTCTTAGACATATCACGATGTTAAAGTGGTCCTTCCAGAACTCTCGAAGGGTAAGGTTTGTGTTCTCCGTCACCTCAAAGCAGCGCCGAAAAATGTGCTTGGTGTACAACTTCTTAAAATTAGAAATCACCTGCTGATCCATGGGCTGCAGGATAGGAGTGGTGTTGGGTGGTAGGTAGAGAACCTTTATAAACTTGAACTCTTCGAGTAAATCATCTTCGAGATTTGGTGGGTGAGCAGGGGCATTGTCGAGGACGAGAAGGGCTTGCATGGGTAGGTTGTTTTCCTGTAGATATTTTTTAACAGAAGGGCCAAACACCAGGTTTATCCACTCCACAAAGAATTTCCTGGTGACCCACGCCTTCGGATTTGCCCTCCACATAACTTGCAGTTTTTCTTTTAAAATCTTATGTGACTTAAAGGCTCTGGGATTTTCCGAATGGTATACTAGCAGAGGCTTGATTTTGCAGTCGCCACTCGCATTGGCGCAAAGTGCTAGAGTTAATCTATCCTTCATGGGTTTGTGACCTGTCATAGTCTTCTCCTCTGCCGTTATGTAAGTCCTATTCGGCATCCTTTTCCAGAAAAGCCCTGTCTCGTCACAGTTGAAGACTTGCTGGGGGATGTATTCTTTGGCTTCTATCAGTTCGGAAAACGTTTTGATGTAAACCTCAGCTGCCTTCACATCCGAACTTGCTGCCTCACCATGCCTGACGACGGAGTGAATGCCGGTCCTTTTCCTAAAGTTGTCAAACCAGCCCCGACTGGCTTTAAACGAGTCTTCCGATTCCTCGTTTGTGGAAGTGTGTGGGATCTGCTTCAGCAAATCACCGTAAATCGCTCGTGCCTTCTCACATATGATGCTTTGTGTTAAGGTTCCTCCTTGAAGCTGCTTCTCTGTCACCCACACCATCAGTAGTTTCTCCATCTTTTCATGGAGAGAGGTCCGGAGCTTAGAAATTATTGTAACGCCCTTAGCTAGCGTTATTCCCTTTATCAACTCCTTCTGTTTAAGCACAGTACATATCATTGATGTGCTACGCCCGTACATCCTCGCCAAGTCAATTACTCGCACACCTTGCTCATGTTTTTCTATGATTTCACGCTTTAATTCAATAGACATCATCTTCTTCTTCGGACCCATGGTTATAGAAATAAATGTGATAATGTTTTGTAAATGTACAAAAAGCAAAAAACGCGACCCCAACTTATCAAAAATGCTTCGAAAACGAGGGAAACAAGCACACAGACTGAGGTCTAGTCTGAGGTGGGAGAAACTGTTAGACGCTGCACACGACACCAACATGCGCCCCGCATGTTGGGGTCGAGTGCAGCGGTGTAATGTGCGATTCCTCGTATCTCAAATCTTGCTCTCATCTCAAAGCAAAATATCGCTCGCTCGGCGGCTCGTATCTCAAAACACTCGTATATTAGGGCACTCGTATATCGAGGTACCACTGTATAACATATAACAGGAGGATACTAATGTTTAGGCACTTCCAGATAAGCTGGAGATTCGAAATTTTTTTCTTAGGTAGGATTTTGTGCAAAACCAACTAGAAAAAACTAAAATCTTGAAAAATTGCAACAATGCGGCCGATAAAAATTCGCAATTGTTTAAACAAATTTTCATGGTTTATGTATTTCCGCATGTGCTACGGAGTTGAAATTTTTTTAAAAAGTAGAATTCTTAAAAAAACGAAATAGGGATTATACAAATTTTGATATTTTAATTTGTTTGGCAGTTAATAATTCTTAAAGTTTAAACAATTGGATAACTGCTTAGGTACTACGGGATGAGTTAGGAACCTGAAATTTTCAAATTATTTACAGAGTAGTAAATTTGCACAAACAAACATTTCAAATTTACCATATATGTATTGCGGCGGCCGTTAAAAATTATTTAAATTTAAACAATTAGAAAAATATTATTTTATTTCTTTAAGTGCTACAACTTTAAAATTTGGCTTAAATATGTAGCATTAGAACCTTATAATGAAGAAAGTGCAAAATTTTTAAAATTGCGACATTTGGAGATTGTTTTAAACTATTATTCTTACATGTGGGAAAAACGAAAATCGCTGCAGAAATGAAATCTTTAGAATTAAAAGACTATTTGTAATGTTGAAATTTCTGTCTGAAAAATGAATGTTCTTTTAATGTGAGATGAAATCCTTGCAGTATGCATGCACCAACTACTAGTATTTTATATCCTCTGTAAGAGTCGTCGATATATAATGATATGAATATATATATCCTCCTCTGTAAGAGTCGTCGATATATAATGATATGCAAAACTTATGATAGAGTATTATATTTTTCAGAAAATCACATTCAAAATCTTTTTAGCCTATGAGTATGGACACAACCATTTTAGCGCTGCATATTTGCATGGGATTCCGCAGAAACTTCTCCAGTTGGGCAAAACCTAGGGTCTTCTTGAATCATATGAAATGATGCGAATGTACCCAATCCATAACAAACCGCTCAATTTCAGCAATAGTTATTAAAATTAATTTTTGTCAATTTATTTATCATTATTTTATAATATTGTGAATGAGATATTTTTATCATGGGGCAGTCGAGAGCAAAGGCACTTCTTGCTACACGTAGGGACAAATAGGTTCTTCGTCTTTAGGGCGACAACTTCGAAATGGACCAGAATTAGCCTCACTGTATATGCATCTTCAGATGTCATTATTAGACAAACTGACCCCAACAGTCACTCTTATTCAAAGAAATCATGTACAAATGCACTTTAACTGTCATTAAAATTAATCGTGCAAAAGTAATAGACTTTTAGTTATCTTCACACCTCATAGGATTCGCATAGCACTCACTTCTGACTTCTATATAAAAATACAATATCCCTTGAATTTACAGTCATTACACTACTCCTTTAACAATCAGCGAAACACGGGCAAAATTAAAGAAGAAAATATAAAAATTTACATTCTTCCTTCGTCAAAAACTAATAAATGGGCGGTTTATCAACTGTAGCATAGACATTTTTTTGGACGATATAATTCCTGAATCAGTTCCCTTTCTTATTTTCCTTCGCTGCTGGGAGATTTCTAGAGATTGGTTCAGTCCCAAAATCTCCAGTTGATCAACCTGTTTAAATAATCTTCGTTGGAATAACTATATATCTACATGGTCGATGAATAGTCCGCGCTAACTCTAGACAAGCTGCCACCCGTGCTTATCAGCCGATCGAGGGAGATTTATATCCATTCTCCTCAGTCGGACACCGCCTCCATACTACTAACTTCCTTCTGCCTCAAAACTCTCTTCCACTCATTCCCTCCCCCCTCCCCCACTCCCCTCCCTCCCCCTCTTCCCCTACCTACCTCCATTCCCACCTCCACCCCTACCTCCCCTCCCCTACCTCCTCTCCCCTCCTCCTCTACCTCCCCTCCCCGCTTATACCCCTTCCCCTGCCTCTACTTCTCTCCTCCGCCTCTCGATCTCTCTATCTCCACCTTCCCGATTTATCGCCGTCCTTTCATCTGCAGCTCAAATCGCTCTTTAACGTTCGACTGCGTTAGTTCTGGAATTTGGAGAATCAAAATCGTTTCGAATATGATATTGATTTAAATGACTTTACAAAAAGATATTCTTTGTCAAATAGTGGAATTATAAAATCGTCGAATCCCTTTTTCTTCGCCTTCTATTTAACGGCTTTGGCTCTTCTGGAGACATTATTCGTATTCGGTGAGGGAGACTTCGTCCGCTGCCCTGAGGGTCGTCGGAGGCACGCGAGGCCTCGTGGTACTGCTCGCGTCCCAAAGGATCGAACACTGCGGCTCAATCCGATCTCAATCTATTCTACCGGATAGAAGATAAATATATCCGCCTGTCTATTAGTGAAAGCGATTGCTTTTCTCCCGATTGCCTCACCAACGATGATCGAGTAAGAATACATTCCGCTAGAGATAAAGGTTTTGGCGCGAGATCTTAATTTATTCTCGATGTAAATATGGAGATGATTCATTATAAATATACAGAGTATATTATTTAGTGAAAGCAATCTTTTAGGGTAATATTAATGCGTGAAATTAGCGTTAAACCAAAGACGTACAAGATAGATTTAGTAGCCAGCAACTTTGATGAATTTCTGGTTAATTTATGAAGTGATTTTTCGACCATTTATGGCATACCCCTAAGCTTTGCGCATTATCTCATCAATTCAACGCATGTTTGTTTTTGATACTGCATTTCTTAAGAATAGAATGTGTAATTATCAGATTTTTCCATAGAAATTATTGTATATTTTTCCGAAAACATTAATAATAAATAGAGAAGCTCAGTGTTCGTAAATTTCTTATTCCAAGCCATAGCAGTGTTTATTCGTAAAGATAGATAGAGAGGGAGGAAAACTACCTATCGTATCACGTGCCACAACAAAATATCAGAAGTGGGGAGGAGAAAAAAGAGAGGGAGAAGTAGAGAATGGTTGGAAAAGAATGTGGCCACAACGCTAAGGAAAATGTGGGTGGCTAGAGAAATAGAAAACAGAGGAGGTAAGAGGAGATGAGGAGGGGAGGTGAGGGGAAGGTGAGAGGAGGTGGGGGAGATTTTAATGGCCGCGCAATCTGTCACGCGACGCCCTTAGCCTGGGATGACCGTCTGCACGGAGAGGAAAGTAGATCTGGAAGGGGGAGGGAAGGGGAGAAGCGAAGGAGGAGGGAGAAAGAAAGGAGCGCGATTTTAACTTGGCCATATGGCGTCACACTTGCGGCGTCAATTTGATCAATACGGCAGCAAAGGGGTCAGGTTTTTGGTACTCGCTTTTTTGCACTTATCTTCACTAATTTCTACTTTTTTCTGTTTTGACTTTTAACTTATCCTTTTTTTACCGTTTTCTCTCTTTCTGCCTCTTTCTCTATCTTCCTGGCGGAATTCTCCGGCACGCAACCTCGGCGAAACACGCATGGAAAGCAGGCGCAGCAGACGAAGAAAAATGGCGCAGGAGAAAAACAGAAAGAATGAGAGAGAGAGAGAATGGCTGAGGGGGAGGAAGGAATGGAAGGGGAATAATGCGGGAAACAGGAGAGGGGATTGGGGCTGCGGGATTTTTTCTCACCATCCAAGAAACGCTCACGGTGAGCCAGGGTAAATTGTTTACAAACATTAGCATCGAATGCAGGCTACGGAATAAGGATGTCTCAGCATATAAAAAGGCGATTGAGTCTTCGTCCGATCTATGAGTTTAATGGCGCGAATAATATTCGTTTTGTCCATTCAATTCGTAATTAATGATTTTTGCGTATATTAGATTTTTTTATATTCAAAAAGCCATTTTTTAAATTTTTTGGTGTTTTTTTTCCAAAAAGTAATCAATGAACGGCGTATAGTTAGGTCGTGTCCATCCGTCCGTCCGCATGATTCATCTCCGAAACTATTGCGCAGATTTCCATGAAGTTTGGTATTAAGGACTTCTGGGTAAAGTCAATAAGAAACTGGTATAAATGGCTCCCATAAACTGATCAGAAGTACCACTATGCAAAAAAAGGAGAACTTCCCATCATATCTCGCCATACCAAAACTGTTTCCAAGTAAAATTTATAGAACTAGTTAAAATAGAATATTTCTTCTTCGATTCATTTTGAGACGCGTTTCGGTTCCAGGAAACGGATTTTCATGAAGTTTGGTATTAAGGACATCCGGGCAAAGGCAATAAAAAATGAAAAACAGGGAAGGTTTGGGTCCAGAACGCATCTCAAGGTTATTAGATGTCTTCTTTGGGAAATAGATCCTCGCTTAACGCGATAATTTTAAGAAACGCATCAACCTCGTTTAACCGAGGACTGCCTATAAATGATTCACATAACTCAATCAGGAATGCCACTTTACTTGAAACAATAAAGAAACTCTTAGTTATATCTGGTAAAAGATTAGTCATATCAAAAAAATCTTCAAAAAACGTTTAAAGAACAAGTAAAAAAAATTTTATTGGTAAATTTATCGTAAGATTTACAGGTATTAAGACAATCAAACAACAAGGTCGCAATTCACTTTGAACTTATAAAATTCATTTCATGGTTAATTAATTGTTATCAATGAAAACAATCTTCGTAACAACTAAAGTAAACAAGATCTGCTATAAATATGTAAATACGTTTAATTTTATTTCGGATCTACGTTACATTTGGTAAGTGAAAAGAAATGGACGAGGAAATTAATGTAAACGTAAAGATTATATTACAACTACTTAACTCAAGTGAGGTAGTTTTTAAATAATTTTACATTGTTTGATTGATTGCAACTGATTATAACTTTAATCGGACAATCATTAATTCAATATTTCCTTGGCATCGCCTCTGACATATCATTTATAATGTTTAGATATAATACTTATCCATTAACCTATTTTTCTTCACATGATTACATAATTCGTAAAGAACGTCTCTGTTTGCTTATGCATGAAGCATGCGTCTAACCTCTCTTGTACTGCAACAATTTGGTGAACATTTAGGGCGTTAAAGCAAAAAGTTCAATCTTGTTTTCAATAAAGTGGGTATTTTTACACAAGCATGCTATTTTGGTATTTTTGGCATAAATCTGAAAATAATAAATAAATTCAATCGGGAGACGTTCAGCCGTATAGCCAATTATATTCATAAAGAAAGCTGGAAAAACTAAATAGAATAAGCGGTTTATCTATTAAAGTACGATCCTAAAAGGTGCTTATACGTAGGATTGGCTGTTAGAACTTTCGACGCTAAAAATACAGTGGGTAATTCTTTTCATTTAGCGAAACGGCTTTCGTCAGAAAAGCATGGTTCTCCCCAGTGCCAGCAGTTAAACCCATTAAAAATCTATTCATATACAAAACTACAAAAGGAATCACAAAACCGAAAGACTGCTAGAAAGAGGGATTTATAGAAGATTAGCGTGGCAGAATGGGTAAGGGAGAAGAAGATAGTCATAGGAGAAAGAAAACACCACAAGGAGACTTAAAGAAGGAAAAGAGAGGAAGGGAGGAACATGAATACACGGTTCAGAGAAAGGAGAGGAAAGAAGGAACAAGAAGGAAGATGGTGAGAGAAGAGAAAATGGCGGATTTGAATTTGAACGTCGTGATGGTGATCGGAGAGAGGAATCGCTTGTCTAAAATGACTCCCTCCGAATACCCATCGCAACTTCGCTAAGGTTGCGATCGAATCAGTCGAATCTCCCCCGTTGATAATCATTCTTTTAGTTCTCGCTCTAACCGATTCATTTCGGCATTTTAGCGTTCGTGTGTGCGGCCCTCCCCCAGGTGTCCGTGTTAGCGACGCCCAAATTTTCGTTATAGTGGGCCTGTCCTAACTTTAATATAGGCGGGCTACAAAAGTGTTTCCAATTTCTCATTTAAATAATTTGAACATTTCCTCTTCTATATAACATAGGATACCTATTACATATGTAATTTTAAATAACTAAAATAAATTTCTTAATAATTCGTTTGAAATCATTAGAAATTTGGTCTTTATATTTTAGGACAATGCATAAAAACTGGCAAATCCAAGAGAGGTGCGCAGGGGCGTTCTGCAAGATCCAATTGTGTTTAACAAGATGGGGATGTTTTTCCTCGAGCTATGCTCAGTAAATATAAAAAATACTCGCCGTTTACTCCTTGTCCTCTTGGTATACAGTGACCGTTAATGACCCCGGTTATGTTAAAATAACAAGATGTTTAACTTTTCTACTGTGAGAAAATTTCGCATTCTTAGGTCTGGGACTTCCTGGGTGTTTCCAAAAATAACATCAGAACTTCAGCTCAGCATTGTAGTGGTGAAAGCACGAGTCGTCACAAGTAAAACTTAGTCCAAAAAGCATTGAAACATGCATAAGATTTACTTATACAGTGAAACCTTGTTACAACGTACTTCACAATAACGTACTTTTCAGATTTAAGTAATTTTTGTAATTTCCCTTCTTCTCTGCCTTATAAGCAATGCAAAAATATTTCACTTTATTGTCATGCATTTTTACTTTCTCCATACGAAGTATAGAAAAAGTATTGTTTTCATGAAAAAATCGAATGCGAGATTTCGACAGATATAATACATGTTTTAAGGTCCCCTGAACACGTTTTTACTATTTTCTCGATGATGTCTGTGTGTCTGTCTGTCGGTCGGTATGTGACAGAATTTTTTGGGTTCTCTAACTCAAAAACTTACACCCGTATCAATACCAAGCTTTACATTTAGAAATAATACTATATAATGAAGAGCTGTTATGTTTTGACAACAATCGCTCAACCAGAAGTGGATGTTTACTCTAATCATGTTTTGGTTTTTGGCAAATAACTCTTTTAAATCTTCATAATTGTAAATGTTATTTATTATAAACTTTATAGATTGATTGTGATTGTGGGTGCCCAGCCGATTCGCATCTCTCCTACGCACAGAGGGTATCTCAGAGGTAGGGTAATGAATAGCCGGGGAAGGGAGGAGGGAAACCCGGTGCCGGCATTTGCCTGCTCTTACGAAGACCACCAGGAGGGCCAACGGCTTAACGTTCCTTCCGAAGAACGAAACAGCTGAATTTGCGCGGTCTCCTCAAACCACACAAACAGGGGGCCGGGCGACCTTGGAAAAATCCTACTTGCGCAGGATTCGTGCTTGCTGTCTTTTCAAGCAGCAGGCGAGTAGCAGCCAGCGTCCTAACCACTACACCATCGGCACCCCCAAACTTCATAGATAATATTATTTTCTGTAACATTTATTTTAAACTTTTCTTTGTATAACGCAGTGTAAAGGAGATATTCCTTTTACTTAAAATATTTCCTTTAATACTTGATGATTGTAAAAGAATACTGGAATATAAGTTGTAGAAACTTTAATTTCGTACGATCTTGGTTCAAAACATTTTCCCATATAATGCATTTTTTAAGAGATACTTTAAAAACTAATTTATTAACTGCCACCATCACACCACCTACCGGCGACTATTATAGACAATTTACGCTTAATACTTACTACTTTACAAGCAAAAACGATCTTCGGGTCACGGATTCTGATTAAAACGCGACCAGGCGATTCTGCGTCGAAAGTAAGGAGACCCGTGTCTCGGGGTTTTTGTGAATGGGCCCTCGAGTTCGAAAAATCAGCTTCGGAAATATCCAAAAACATCGTATGCAACTTTATAGCCTTCATTGTCGAACTTTGATAATAAAGGGAATTGCTGATGGGAGAGCGTGCATAGCTCCTACGGCGTATGCCTGCGTTAAATTCCAAATGTTTTCGTTTTTTTTTTTTTTTTTTCAAATTATCCAAGCGTTTTTTGAAAAGTAACATTCTACGGTAAAAATTCGCTGTATAATTTTTATTTGGAGGTAATGAACGCAGAAACATATAATAACGGGCATTTTAAATTATTTATTAATTACTCCACAGTTACCTTTTGTGTTCTTTTCACGTTAACGTATGCAAAATATTCAAGGAAATTCACAATATTCATTACTTTCTCTTTCAATCGCTGTCCGCCAATGCAAGGCTAATATTATCAACAATATGTAATTAATATAACAATAATATATAATTATAGATGACAATTCTTGCACGACGGCATTTGTCCTGCTGCGAACCATTGTTTCATTTACGGCAACATTTAAAATACTCCTTATTATATGTTGCTGCGTCCATTACCTCCAAATAAAAATTACAGTACAGCGTATTGTTTACCGGAGAATATTACTTTTCAAATAACGCTTGGATAATTTGAAAAAAAAAAAAACGAAAACATGGGATCGAACCAAGTCCCCCCGCCGTAGTAGCTATGCACGCTATCCCATCAGCAATTCCCTTTATTATCGAAGCTCGACAATGAAGCCTATTGAGTTGCATGCGATGTTTTTGGATATTTCCGAAGCTGATTTTTCGAACTCGAGGGCCCATTCACAAAAACCCCGAGACACGGGTCTCCTTGCTTTCGACGCAGAATCGCCTCGTCGCGTTTCAATCAGAATCCGTGACCCGAAGGTTAGTCTCTCCTTGTTAGTAACGCTCTTTTTATTTTATTAATTGTTGGAGCTTTGCGGCTACATCCAATACAAGAAGGCTATGGTTTGAGTTTATTTCTGTTCTTTGTAGTCTAAATTTTCTCGTAGTTCCTTAAAATATTTATTATCATGTAACCTATTTGGAATTTTTAGAAATATTACAGGTATGGAGAAAGTCATTTGATGGCCACATCAGATTTTTTAGTGTTACGTACACATTTATGAGACCCCGAAATAATATTTTTTGCTATGACGTATTTTTCTTCTGGGAGAGAAACAATCCACACTCATTCCTAGAGTATTATTTCACTGAATGGTAGGGAAATGCGGGATTTTTCCATTCAATGTGCTTTACTTTATTCTGAATTCCCTAAAATAAAAAAAATATTGGTGCAAAGGCCCGGAAAGAGAACAAACAGTCTGCTCAGTTTATTCTATACTGGCCCCAATTTGAATGAATAAATGAATGATATCTACCTACCTTCGGTTGTCCCCGCGTAGCAAGGAAAAGCATGAAGGGAAAAGGCGGGCATTTCAGAATTCACTTTTGCCAAATCTGCCGACCTACTATAAGATTCGAATACTTGATATGACTAACTAAATAATTAGTACAAAGGACCAAATTCCATCATTATGCTCTCATAAAAATCTGTATTTTCTGCAATTATATCTATTGTAGGTACACTCACACTCACCAGCAAAATTTTGCGCGGGATAAATGTGGACACCCGTTGAGATTGCTCGAGCAAAAATGTAGATGATAAGAAGAAATTATGCTGATATATACCATGCATTCGCTTACTTTGTCACTCATTTTATTTCTCTCATTTTACAAGAAATCCATTAATGGTCTTCCCTACTCAAATTTTGAGATAATTCTGGGTTATTTCTTGATGTAGGTTTTGGAAATTATCCGGCGTAGATGCTATAATTTAACTTTCCTCTGTTTATTCTAGAGCTGGATTCTCGGGACGCAATAATTGAACAAAAATTAATTGTGAAAGAGTGCATATAAAAGCTTAAAACTCACCAATAGTAGTTTTTGTTTTAATTTAAATATTAAATTGTACAAATAATTACTCTCATTAATATGAGTTATTTAGTAAATAATTACGAACACGGAAATTTTTTATTGAGGCAAAAATTGAAGACGAAAAAACAAGTACCTTTTGTGAGGGAATTACGAATTTCACTAAAAATGGTGCCCATTTTGTTGCAATGCAACGGGTACGAAACTGCTACGGCCTCTATGATTAGTAATTCTGCGAAATCCCGGTGCAGAATACAAATCTACCAGAGGGGCATGAATAATAACTGATGAAATTATGGAAAAGAGAAAATGTTGCTTCTATGTGACAATTGTTCACCCCGTCCGATAGGTGCTAGTTTCAAGGTATGATAACGATCCAGACACATTGTCATTTGATGACCTTGAAAAATATGTAAAATGCCATATTAAAAAATAAGCAAAATAAAATATTAGATTTTTCTAAAAAGTAATGATGCTTGTTAAAAATGCTCTTTTCATTTTTGATCCCTTTGCATTTAGTGCTTCCAAGTTTTTAAAACACAAATCGGGACATTTACTGATTTTTTAAATATTAAGTCGGGACATTTATATGAAGTCAAATTCAAGACAAAATTAAATCAAAACCATTTGGTTTTTAGATAAATAATAGGATCGATTTATTCAAACTACATGTACAATGTAAACAATGTCAGTACCCTTAACGTACCTAACCTTACTTAGTGTCAACCCGCCATGCTATTATGGCATGCAAATGTACAGTAAGACCAGTTTCAAGCGGCGGGTGAGATGCGCACGAGATAGGAAGGAATGACATTAGAAGCAAAGAAGCTAGACATATGGTAAGTGGTCGCTAACCAGGCCAAGCGCATGCAGTACACTCTAAGCAATAAGCGTTGTTTATGCGATTGAGTCACTGCACTATGGACCAAGTCGGTGCTGGTTGGTAGCATCCAAATTCCGTTTAATAATTTGAGTGTTGGACAATTTTGTTTAAAAAGCGGTACTTTCGAAATATAAGTCGGGACAATTTCGCGAAAGTCGGAACGCCTGTAGGGGCAGATAATGTATGTATTTTGGGATGCCTAGTTAAGTTGGGTGGCATAATATCAGGAGTTATTTGGTGTTTGGCGGTCAAGTCTCAGGGGCAACGTGGTGTAATGTTTATTGCATAGTATTAGAGTCATTCGGTATAACTCTGGAGGTATACGCGGTAGGAGAATTCGAGTGTAACATAGATTGCGTAAAATCAGGGGTGTTTTTTATTACGTCCAGTGGTATGTTTTGGGGCGAAACATGAGCCTCCACTATATATCGTAGAATTTTTAATGGCTTGAAACAACGGATTCCTGTTCTAACCCGGAGCCATTTCTCAACTTCATGGAGTTATTCGATCGCAAAGAGCAATATAGGGAAATAGTGCTATGGTATCAAATTCAAGCTGTTATTCCTCAGTGAAAATAAAATATGAAGATAGCGATTAAAGAAAATAATAGTTATATTCAGGATAAGTTTAATAGTGTCTACTTCTCCCCTGTAATTTTTCATATCTCAATGCGTAAATTTATTGTTTTAATGTAAAGTTTAAACAACTGTAACTTTGTTTGTAAACATATTTTTTGGGCAGAAATGTTCTGTAATTTAATTATATATATTCTTATTTAACTAAGATTTTCAGATCGCTACCTATTATGTTAACGGTATAATAGCTCTTCAAACAGGACGCATTTTTCCGCTCCACCCATCGCCAGGTTACGCAGTGATTACACCTGTGCAATAAATACCAAGGAAGTGAGTGTTGGAGGGAGAAGGGGAGAGAGGAGAGGGTTGACGGGATACGAGATGTAAAATAATACAATTGGATGGAAGATGGAATGACAGCTAGGAAAAGAGAAATGTAGGGCAAATTAAATTATCAAATATTTGTTTTCTCTTATCAGAATTGTTTTAGTACGAGGTGTTTTTTGTCGTTTTTAAGCTGTGATGGGTATTATTCATAAAGGGGGTTGTAGCAAATATTCTTTGGTTGGTAAATGTTGGGAATCACTGCCTTGAACGATTTTGAGCGATAATTATCGCTTTTCCCCTTGTAATCGCACGTATTAAATATTGCAAATTCATTTTATTTCATCAATAAAATTCATTTTTTGGATTTCCATTGAACTATTCCTTCTCGAGAGATGACTTTGGCAGCCTTTTTATATTTATTTCACGTCTTATTCTATAATTACAATTATGCAGAATTGCAAATATGTTATATAAGTTCTGGCACCACAATCTCAATAACGACGACATTATTCTGACCCAATTAATTGGAATCATTCGACGAAGACTTATTATAAGATGAAATCAGTAAAGAACGATGCAGGACGAAGATAAGCTGATGCGAATTCGAATTAACTGAAATAAAAAGAGAAGTGTGAGAGAAAAATTTCAGACAAGGATATAAGAGATCCGGAGCAGAAATTCGATCGGATTAAAAATAATAACCCTTCCGTTAAAGATCGTAAATCATCTAAAAAAAGATACATTTTGGACATGTGGATGAGTAAAGTACTTTTCAATAGCAATAATAAAAGCTTTTGTAAGGACAGAGAGAGAGGGAGAAAGAGAGAGTGAGGAAGAAAATCGAGGTTGGGAAGAGAAAAAGAAAGAGTACTCCAAGGAAAGGAAGGAGAGAGAGAGAGAGGGGAAGAAGGTCGGAGGAAGTTTATTACGTGAAAGAAAGTAAAAGATCAAGGAAGTTAAGAAAGGAAAATTGCGGCGAGGAGCGAGGGAGCCATTTCCAAGGTCCGATCCCTTGCAGCCCCACCCACTTCCCCGTCTCCCTCCCTCTCCACCTGCCCAACTCCCTATCTCTCCGCCTCCTCCATTCCAATTCTAAATCCCTGCCATTAATCCCTTTTCAAGATCAATTCCCCTCAATTAAATATCCAAACGTTTAATTTAATAATCGTGCTTAAAGTAAATGCAATTTTTATAGAAGAACAAATAAATGGAAGACAAAAATCTATATTTGTTTATATTGATAATTAAACGAAACTGATTTCATTCTTTTGTAATGCTGAGAATCTCAAACTTTTTATTTAATAATCCGGTTTTTCCGTAAATAAAATCCTGACTATACTTACCTTTACATAGTCTTATCAATTATTATAGGTTTGTTTTACTGGCTTTAGCCCAATTGAAGTGCAGACGGCGGCACTCTTGCCCACTTAAAATGTACAAAAATAATAATTGTTGCCATAATTTTTGTCAAACACAAATAACATCCTTAAAGCAAATAATTTTTAAAAATTATATGTTATATATTTTGCTTAGTTTATTCAAACTATGCCAGTACAACGATAGATATTTTTGAACTTTAGAAATGATATTTTACAATTATTTCATCAAATTGTTTAATTCTTAATTTAAAAAAAATAACGATTCGCAAAAGTTATTATATAATACACATTTATTCACCTAATAATTTTAAGTGAATATCAATATAGATTATAAGAATTAATATGTTATAATTTTTATTATAAATATGATTATAATCACATAGTTTAACCCATAATGGAACCACGAGGAATCTGTGGTTCTTCTTCACCAGTAAAAAAGAAGTGACAGGGGTGGACTAAATATTTATGGTTTGCAAAATTTAAATACTTAAGGAAAAATTTGAACACAATTTTATAAGAGTACATATGCATCTTCTAGCCCACACATTTACTGCCAGGTATTTATCAGCGAAGGAATAGCTTCCCCATGCGGAATTTCTACAGCGTAGGAATTAATAACACCCCTAGAGATTTTCCTGCACCTCCTGACATCATCCCTTCTCACCATCACTCCCTTCTCCTTCATTCTAATCCGTCCCTTTCGCAGACTCTCCATTCCCTCCCTCTCCCTTCCCCTCCCTCCATTAATTTTACTCCACCCTTAATCCTACTTCTACACCCTCTCCCCCTTACTCCTACTCTTTCATTTATCCTCCTACTCTCCTGTTATTCCTTCTCCACCCTCACTCCTATCTCCCTCTACATTCCATCAAACCCGTTCCTTTCGCCTAATCTCCAGTTCTTTCCTTCTGCCTTTCTCCTCCATCTCCTTCTCCTTTCTTATCCTTCCCCTCCCCCTCTCTCCATTTCTGCTCCTTCTTAACCTTCCCCATCTCCATATTCCCCCTCTCCACCTTCCATCTCTACATCTTCCTTGTCTCAATCTTCCCCCTCTCCACCTTCCCTCGGTCCACCTTCCCTCGGTCCAACTTTCCTCGCTCCAACTTCCCTCTCTCAACCTTCCCCGTATCCAACTTCCCTCACTCCATCTTCTCTCTCTCAATCTTCCCTGTCTTCACCTTCCCTCACTCCACGTTTCCCCTCTCCACATCCTCGCTCTCCACCTTCCCCCATCTTCCGTCTCCACTTTCCCTCACTCCACCTTCCTTCTCTTCACGTTCCCTCGCTCAACCTTCCCCTTCTCTACCTTCCCCGTCTCAACCTTCCCTCGCTCCACCTCTCTCCACCCTTCCACCCTCCACTTCCCTCACTCCACCTTTCCACCCTCCACTTCCCTCACTCCACCTCCTCCCTCTCCACCCTCCCTCTATCCACCTTCCCTGTCTCCACCTTCCCTCACTCCATCTTCCCTCACTCCACTTTCCGTCTCTCAATGTTTCCTCTCTCCATCTTCTCATTCTCCACCTTCACTCTCTCCACCTTCCTTTCTCAATCTTTCCTCTCCCCAATTTCCCTCTCTCGACCTTCCTCGCTCCACCTCCAGCTTTCCCGTCTCCACCGTCCCTCATTCCACCTTCCCTCTCTCCACCTTCCCTCCATCCACCTTCTCTCTCTCCACCTTCCCTCTCTCCACCTTCCCTCTCTCCATCTTCCCTCTCTCCATCTTCCCTCTCTCCATCTTCCCTCTCTCCACCTTCCCTCTCTCCACCTTCCCTCTTTCCACCCTCCCTCTCTCCACCCTCTTTCTCTCAATCTTTCTTCTCCCCAACTTCCCTCTCTCCAGCTTCCCCGTCTCCACCGTCCCTCATTCCACCTTCCCTCTCTCCACCTTAGGTCTCTCCACCTTCCCTCTTTCCCCCTTCCCTCTCTCCATCTTCCCTCTCCCCATCTTCCATTCCTTCTCCCCTCCATTCATCCTCCTCCTCTCCCTCCCTTTATTCTCTCCCTACATTTCCCCTCTCTTTCCCTCGATCCATACGGCGCGGGAATCGATCGAATGCAATCGCACGCGACCACTGGGCGTCCGAGAGCACGGGCGGGTGCTGAGGGTCGCGGCATACGGTGCAGAACGGAGGAAAGCGGGGGGTGGTTGGGTGGCAGGTGTGGGGGCCTAAGCGAATCTCTTTATTCCTCTAATTTCTAAAAGAAAAGTTAAAAACTGATTTATTATGAGGAGATTACACTATGGAAAAATTTTCTTGCTCATTTTCCGGGCATTTTCATTCCATCTTCACTCCATTACAATATATTGCGTAAAACGGTAAACTCTTCCACTCAATCACAATCAATTTTATTAGGGCAACTTGTGTTGGTTTCCTTTGGAAGGCGATATATGTTATGTTTTTATCGTAATTCATTGGAGCATTGGTTAGCTACACGTGGATGAATGCTCGTATGTGCGTAGTGTGCGCTTATTTTAGAACGTGTTCGTTGGGTAAGTTCCTACATGGTTTGTGACATTCATTTCCGAAGTATAATTTTTATCAATTAAGTCATTTTTAACGTAAAAACATTCGCTATTAAGTCACGATAAATATTTTTAGGAATGTAAGGCGGTAAAGAAAGTAAAAAGTTTCAAATTTGTTTGAACATGGAATATATATATTGCTGTTTTAATGAATGTATAATTTTCTATTCGAACATATATAACATTGCTCTTGAGTCATGGTATACTTTGCATTGAGCTAAGTATTAATCGACAGGAAATTATAGCGATATTCAATAGAAATGCAGCCGTTAATATTCAAAAGGTAATGGCCTTGGAACCCAAAATGAGGGCTCGCCTTCGAGCGCAGGTTTGTTTGGGTCGAAGTAATCAATCTTGGAGAAAAGTTTGAAGTCTGAAACGGAATACTAGTCGAGAGAGCTTAAAATGTAGGGTAGGAAATGCGGAAGGAAAAGATAGTTCTGATAGGCCTCGGAATGTCTATCAGTAGTTGTGACTCAGTCATGTTTAATCTCGATCAGGCCAATTAGAAATAGATTAAGTTTTCCTCGGTTAAACGTTATTGTTTGAAATATTTCAGAATAGATCCAAACAATGCAAGTTTACTGAAGTACATTACTTCAAAATTTCAACCGAGTCAACACTAAAATAGCCACAATATCTTAATTTCGAAATTATGCCCGGAGCAGGGACGGAACGAATTATATTTCGTATTAGTGCAATATATCATCATCAATACATCTATTTTTTTCATAAAAACGATATTGCGCAAAAATTAAAGGTAGTTTATTCTTGGCGATTTTTAGACAACTTTTATTTGCTCAAAAATGGCTGAAGAGAATTTGATTAAAATCAATCCAATTGCAGAGCCAGATGTCACAAATAATACTATGTAAGACATATATATCTTGAAATCACTATATGGCGTCCAGTGGCATTACAATGTACGCTAAGCTACCCTACCCAAGCCCTTTAAATTCACACCTCCGCCGCGATCCAATCATAATCATATTACAGCCTAAACGGTTAAACTAAATCAATTGATATATCATATTTGTGGATAATATCATTCATAATAGACACTCTGAGGAGATGAACGATATTTTGTAACAATTAAGGGTACTTTTCTCTAGGATATTTTGAAACAAAATTCGATTTACTCAAAAATGGCTATAGGTATTTTGATTAAAATCCATCCAATCGTACAGCCCGATGTCAAAAATAATACTAACTATGCCATATGTCCCAAAAAGTTACTAAATATCGACCAGCGTTGTTAAAATATACGCCAAACTACGGTTAACTTTTATTTATAAGCGTTTTTCTTTTATAAACGTACACAGTCGACCAAACGTATATAAGAAAGTTTGTGCAATGTATATTGCGCCGTTTATTAATTTAGTTTGGATGCGTGGACGCAAGGATGATATGAAATTACCGCATTGTAAAGGGCGAAAATACTCTATGATTTGTTCTGTGTTAATGTGGTGATGTCGCTTCATTTTCCAAATCATAGTATGTTTTCTTTCTGAATTTTGCTACAAATCTATATTTAAAATTGCTTAATTATAATGCGACACAACTATTGTATGACCTTATTCCTTCAGCTTTTCAGAAAATTAATAAGCCTGCCAAAAAGAATTTTAAAACATCAATTCTGACAGCCATGATTCATGATGGGATTCATTAGGGAACATTAGCACTCTAACCATGTGAACAAAAGAAGGATATTGATTTCCCGAATCTGTGAAAAAGTAAATTAATAATCTTAAGATTTAGAACAAATAAGACATATTATTAAACATAGTATAATAATTATATTCGTAGTATTTGGTTGACAATGACAAATAAATTGCATCGATTTTTTTTGCTAAGGATGACTTCTGTTGAACCTAGCCCCCATAACAAACGAGAACGTGGCAGTTGTCTTCGCTAAAAGTCTAATGAATATTTTATATATATGCACACACACATATATCATACATACATACATCAAATACTTGGAAAGCTTTGAAATGTGGACTTGGAGGAGAATGCTGAAGATAAAATGGACAGATAGGATGGAAAACGATGAAGAGCTACGAAGAGTAGGAGAAAAGTGAATGATTATACAGATTATTAGGAAGAAAAAGGTAAACTGGGTTGGACATTACCTGAGGAGAGATAGTATGATTAAAGACGTTTTAGAAGGAAAACTAGATGAAAAAAGGTAAAGAGGTAGGAAAAGGCTTCAGCTGATAGATGATTTGAAAGGGAAAGAGAGTTATCAAGATATGAAGTGGACAGCGAAAAATAGGAGTATATGGAGAACCAGGTTTAACCATGAATAATCACGGACCTGTCTAAGGACAGACTTTCAATGATGATATATATATATATATATATATATATATATATCGTATATATAATTTTCTTAGAATATTTTGTTTTAATAACTAGGTTATTCATAAAAGCCAGCAAATCGATAACTCCAATAGTCATGAAACTAGATAAACATTTATAACAATCCAAGAAGTTGATTACCCAAAAATACAGACATACTAGATAAGCATTACAAGAGTAAAGTGTACTAGGGGATCCGCGGGAACTTCGGCCTCGTTCAGCCCACCTAGGGCTGCTAGAGAGAATTACATTGCGCGCCTCTGGGAGGCTCCCTGTACATTTTAGAAAAATGTTTATTTAACATTTACTTCATTATTTGATGTTTCCCGTATGTATACCAAATTTTGTTTTGATTGAATAAGATTTGGAAATTAACGCAATGCGCTAACGCAAATTGCACATTAACTATAAAGGTGGTATTCTAGAAAAACTATAGGTATTCGAAACTAAGTTATTTGTACATTCACACGAAGTTTGGTAAAAATCAAATAACTGAGACGGCAGTTATCGTAGAACAGACAGACAAACAGACAAAATGCACATGGCTTTACTTGAAACTTTCGGCAAACACTCATTGTATCAGTTAGTGAGATTTCCCACGAGATTTAATAATATATTAGATTTATTGGGTACTAATATTTGTTTGTTTGTTTGAGTGCCCAGTCAATTCGTCTCTCTTACAGCACAAATGGGTATCTCAGAGGTAGTGCAATGAATAACCGGGGAGGGAGAAGGGAAACCCGGTGCCGGCATTTGCCTGCTCTTACGAAGAACACCAGGGGGGCCAACGGCTCAACGTCCCTTCCGAAGGACGGAACAGCTGAATTTGCGCGGTCTCCTCAAACCACACGAACAGAGAGCCGGGCGACCTTGGAAAAATCCTACTTGCGCAGGATTCGTACCCGATGACTTTTTCAAGCATCGGGTGAGTAGCAGCCAGCGTCCTAACCACTACACCAAATATAAATAAATAAATAAATATAGATCGAAATGTCTAAAATACGAGGTTGTAGGAATAATTGAAGCACCAACGTATATAGGTAGAAAAGACCGTGACGATAAGATACGTGAGATCGATCGTAGGACGGAGCGTTATATAGGCTCGTTCTTTCCGAGGAAAATACGAGATCACAATAGAAAATTTCAACCTGCGATAGACAATCTTTAGGTAGGTTATGGTGCATTGCACCCCCTGCCACCCACCAATTAGGTGAATTGCAGGGTAACATGTAGATGTAGATGCAGGCACAATGTGATTTATTGTAATGTTACTGAATATTGTTCGATTCCAATATAAATTCTTACAGTCATTCACTATCTGAGGTGGATCACTGCCATGATGATTATTTTTATTATCATTATCAGTATTGAAGTTACGAGGATAACCTCAATATATCAATTTTCGGCAATTTATCTATCTGAAATAGTAGAAGATTCGACCCCGCGGTTAACCAATTTCTCATGAAATTGAGTAAGGAGAACGAAGGGACAAACGCCCACAACGTGCAAATCTCCCGTCACATTCATCTCTCTCGACCACTCATACGTAAAGAGGAGAGATATTTTTCACGGATCGCCGCATTTCCATCTTACTCTCTTTTATTTTCCCGGTCCTCTCTCCTACTATTAATTCGGCTTCTTGGACACAATTTCCTGTTTCCCATTAATCAATTTATGGCTCTATTTCATGCCTTACTTCCTCACCCACAAAATTTCTCATATCCCATGACACTCTTAATTTCAGAATTATATTGAAATATCTAAACGACGTTTTAGTTTCACATCCTAAATTCCATTCGAGAAACAGTAGATCCCAATATAAACGTGTCTCCCCGACGTAGCTCGCGACTAATGAGCCATCTAACATCGGGAAGGCTCCAAATATATTCGAATGAGGATCGTTGCGGCAGAAATTAGTGGATGGAGTGTATGCGGGGAGGCAGAAACGGAGAATTAAATGTAGGAAACTGCGAAAAGGATCGGTGGAAAGGAAACACCCCGAACGGAACATTACGGCCATAACTCACAGGATATTGAAGTAGGCCGATCTCTCACTTCAATCGTGCGGCCATACGGCCAACCAACACCGCACCGGCGAAGATCCGAGAACGGAGGTCTTCGTGGAGGACAGCGACGACGGCAGGAGTGGGGGGATCGCCGGAAACAACCTCAAGAGTTTGGGAGGCAAAGTAGAATAGGGAAAGGCTGAGGGGACGAGACTGGAGGGGAGAGGATGGAGGGGAGAGGATGGAGGGGAGAGGCTGTAGGGGAGAGGCTGTAGGGGAGAGGCTGGAGGGGAGAGGCTGGAGGGGAGAGGCTGAGGGGAGAGGCTGGAGGGGAGAGGCTGAGGGGAGAAGCTGAGGGGAGAGGTTGAGGAGAGAGGCTGAGGAAAGTTGGCCGCGGAGGCGCGGCCTCTGATGTTGGCCTTTCTGGCTGCGATCGAAGGGCCTTCTTCATCGTCTCCCCCTTCCTCCAAGAGCTCTCACGCAAACGACGTGAGGCGGGTCGCTGCAGATGAGTCTGCAGCACGCATCGTGGCGATGCGGGGGCGGACGGCCGGCCCCCGAGGCCCTCCGCCTCACGCTCCTTTGTCACTTTCCCCGCCCGGCGCATGGAATCGAGTCTACCGCCGATGCGACCGGAGAATGGCGAGCGTTCCACTTGCGCTGCGCGGGAGAATATTGCACAAATTGATCCGCCTTTAATAGAAGACGAGTGGATGAGATGGACTCGCGGTCTCTCTCCAGAGGGCGTTCCTTATCACGTCCGTGTCTCTCGGATGTCTGCTACGCCCAACCTAAATCAAAGGCAAAAAAATACCCATTTTTAGAGTGAAAAGTTTTGGAAAAAGGAAACGCACGAAAGAATGAAAACTCAAATAACTGACGATAAGTAATTAACGATAATATACGTCAGATTTTATTTAAAGCCATCGCCGTGGATGCGATTAACAGTCAATTTGGCACACTTTACCTGATATATTCATTAAATCGCATGGGGTGCGTGTTACAAGGTCGACGGATCGATAGACACCGATTTCATTGACCACGGAATTAATTGGAACGAAACCACGGTCGTGAGCTTGCTCGTGTGATTTTTTGCTGCAAATACCTCTAATTGCTATTTTTCATGCAATAATTGGTTAATGATTCAGTAAAACGCAATTGGGAGTGTCTCACTTTATTTATATAATTTAAATCAAATGTACTTTATTGCAACACTAAAGTTTTTCAACGCATTCCTAAAATGCCATGTTATTCTCCAGATTAAAAATGTTATAAATCCAAATTTTAGAAAACTAGTAACGTATATTCTAGTTTACGATTTCGCACTTCATTTAATAAATTATTGTAAGTTCCATGAATCATGATAAATGGTTATTATTTTGTATCAGTAATGCATCAAAAAAGTTCGAGAATGTGAAATGATAGAAAACTTCTGTGTGATCTTTAATATTCGCCATGACATATTCCTTTAAAAAAAATCAATATTTCGGAACCGCCGAGTCGTGAATTGTATAAAAAATTGCATTATATAAAAATTAAATTGCTGAAAGAATAATGCAATTCTATTTCTATCGCATGGCTCTTATGGGTTATTTATTTATCATAATGATAACGAAACGATCAGGATCCATAAAAATTGGACCGTAAATAAATAATAACAAATGCCTTTGAGAAAATCTTCCCGAAGTTCTGAAAGAAATGAATATCCTCTCGATTTGTCTCTAGCGCAACTAAAACACTCCATCAATCTATCATTGAAGTTAACATTCTTATCACATCTCCCCACTACGTTAACTTTCGCAAAGCAACGAAATTTTATTATTACACTTACACAATTACTATCGTTTTGTTTGATTAGGACCTCAAAGATTACATTTGCTATATGTATCAACTTATTAATGAAGTTTTTTAAATTTTCAAAGAATACAAAACTTGATCAGTAGTTAATTTAGATGAAAAATATGGAAAAATTGCAATTAAATAATTGAATTTCCTCGCTATAATGATTATTCCACTTATGATATATTTAAACACACGCATTAAAAAGTCCATTTTACTCGTTTGGCTTTTGTAAACCATTTAGTCAAGCGATTTTGCTCCTTCCAACACGTTATAAGTAGGCTGGGTAGGATTCAATTTAAATCGAAAAACGACAAAAAACGTCGTTATCTTTAAATTTTCAAAATTGACAAAAATGAATAGCTATCGATAAGCGTCGATTTTCCAACAAGATGTAAATGTGTGCGTCTAAAAATCTATTTTAATCTGAATTATAGCATTAAAGTCGTTTCGGTTTACTTTTTTGCAATATTATTTCCTAACTACGGTTTTGTTCATTTTATGGGCTTGCATTAACAGTGGGACGAAAAGAGGAGTATTTCCTTATATTCAAATATGCGTCTTTTTGAAAAGTTCACCCTTCTACTCTGAACAATCATGTAACCGGAAGGCCCTAGGCTAGGTTTGAGAACACGTGTTTCTTAGCCCTTTTGAGGTTTTTGAGATTATATTTGCGGTGGAATATTCCACGAGCCTCTCTATACAAATATGTTTTCTTTATTTTAAACAAAATGCAATACAGTACAAAACATATAAAATTTAGATATGGTAATTTCCATGCTACATTGTCACATGATGAACATAACAATACTGACACAGTGGTATATTAATTGGTTGTGGCAAGTGTTCCTTTCACAAAGTCTGGATATCTCCTCCGATGATCGCTGAAAATCTGCAGAAGAAATTGCCTTTGCTATTCACCCTGGGTGTGTAATCGATTGTATTCCTCGATCAGGGCAACTCTGCATTTTGCCGCATCGTTAATGCAATTGATGGACCTGATGCACTTTTCTGTGGCAATGTCGTTCCCATCAGAAGCCCAGAGTTCGGGATCCAATTCTGTGAATTTCGAGTCAAGACCAAGTATGTCGAAAAACCTCAAAGTGTTGGCTGATACAAAATAGTCCAAATTTTTCTCCAAGATGCTATCCAGATCGACAGTCACTCTCTTTGAGTGGTCCTCATTACCATCATTTTGGAGAGCTTGAATCAATTTGGCTTTTGTATCTATTGATACGTTTTTATCAAAGAAAGCAAGGGCAACCAGCTCTTCGCTGAGGTATCACAGATGACGAGCAAGATTCTTCAGAGCAGCGTTGGCAACTATTGAGTTTGTAGTCTTGTACTGTTGGAGGTTCTTCAACAGCATCAAGTCATTTAAAGGCGCAGCAGTTGGAAGCGCAGCTTGAAACCACGCCTTCAAATAGAATCTCACAACAAAAATTGCTATGTCCCTTATCCCAGCTTCCTCTTTTTTCTTCAATGAAAACTGTCCTTTGAACATCCACAATTTGATAGCATAAATGGCTTTGGCCATCCAACGAGCCTTATGCATTGCACCAGGAGCAAGAAATCTAATTCCACGAGAAGCTTCACTTCCAAGAAAGGTGATAGAGATTTCCAGGAGTTCTCTGTAATCATCGCGAGGTTGCTGCTGGTTTAGTTGGTCTGTAGCAAAGTGATTATTTCGTCTTTAATATCGGCAACAGCACTGGCAGTGAACTCATCATCAAGTGCAGTTCTGTATTCGGACTTATCCAGTGACACCCAATGAGGTTGAAATCGCTTGAAGATTAGTATTTCTGGGCTCGCTGATGGACTTACGATGACAGAGAAGACAGCTTCCAGTGCCAGCTCCAATATGTGATGCCTGCGGGGAATGTAGAGAAGGTTCTTGTCTAATTTCTGTTCAATCCAAGGACATGCTCCATTTTTTCTTCTAGTATTTGACGCAGTAGTGTCAAAACACATTCCTTTCACTTTCTCTGCTAGATTCCACAGTTCCAAAGTTTCAACAACAGCCTTGCCCATTTCCAATCCAGTTCCAGCCGCCATTTTTGGAACACCGAGCAGTTGTTCTACTCCATCACCTTTGACTAAAATAGGAAGACGATCAACTACTTCCTTTCCAGTAAGACCTGGTAGCAGCTTTCCATCCCAATGCACAACTAGCGGAACTGTTGGATTAAATTGAGAGATTATTTGTTTAGCTGTTGCATCCCTTTGCTGAGTGAGACTTACACGAATTGAGGAACGATTTACTGCGAATTTGGTTCATTTTTACTAATTAAATCGTGACTTTTAACCATGTAACTCTCCACCTTTGAGCCGGCCACGAGATTTTGCGTGCTTTTATAGACTTATGAGAAAATGTCCGGGAACTAGAATAGTAATACTATCCACTCTCCTCATTTAACATGTGATAAAAGTGCGAACGAAGACACTAGTATCATGTAGCGGCAAGGATTTATCCTAGTGGCGGCAATCGAAAAGTGCAGTGTAAAACAGTGACGAGACTTACAGAAATGTTCGAGCAGCTGCGCGTTCAAGCCAAGAAATTGTTTATCCCGTTATTATTTTAAAAATTAGGGATAATATCAACAGAATTAAAGGAACAAGCTGTCCGAGCCAAGAACGGAAATCGGACGCACCGTTCCAAACTTATTAGCGGTGGAAATGGCAAATTCGGCAGATATGCCGTATTTGAATTTATCTAAAAATGCAGCCATAAGGCCGTCTCCCCATTCCTTGAGTTAGAAAAGTGTCAGGTTTATTAAAAATGAATGAACGTTTCAGAAGTCATTAGATGTTACTAACACATCTACATATACACACCTGTGTAAAACGACATTTAATAAATCTTACTTAGGATCATAATAACTAGACACCGAAAAAATACAACTTGCAAAAAGGCGCACAAACACACACAGGCACGATGGCATTATAGGGTAGTTTACTTCCAGAAACAAGTCTAAAAATGGATGCAAACTTTAATTATATAACATGTGAAAACAATTCAACATACTTAAAATATATATCGAAAACTTAGAATACACTATTAATGAGACTATGTATTTATGTGATAACTTCCAGTCTCATCACGACAATGTTATGCTTGTATTGCAATTACAGAGCCAGTGATTAAGGATTACAGTTCATAAATCTACCTAAGATGTTAACGCCTTTTCTTTTCTATGCATGCAATATTTTCTTCGCTTTGGCATTTCTTTTGTTTTTCATAACACATGTTCAAGAGTCATAAAGGGTTTTGATAAAACTATTAATGGTTACATTGATTAGCTTGTGCATGAACACATTTAGACAACATCACACAGAGAAATATTTAAAGGTATATGTATGTTTTCGATAATGCGTGCCTTCACATTATACACACTTTCCATCAAAAACTGCTTCAACTGCGCATCTATACACAACTTTATATCAGCTTCAAAGGCTTTCAGATCTTTACGTGGATACAACAATGAAACATCATCATACTTTATTAGCCTACTTTTCAGAATGGAAATAGACTTATAGTTTTGTCGTTGTTTCTGTCTGTCCATCTGTCTGTCCCCCCTATCAACTAGTGAACCAATAGACCGATTTTCATGACACTTGGTGAACATCTCTTGCTACTTGGGATGAGCTCCCGAGGATAGTTTGTGTTGCGAAGATTGAAAGTCACGGGTTTGATTCCAGGAACTTCCTATCCTTTCCATTTGATTTACATGGAAAATCTCAAATCCATCGGGCAGGGTAATTTTCTCTTGCACATTAAAATATCTTTGAATTGTAATATCGGAGTGGAATTTATACCATTCTCCGAGGAAATAACTTAAGATTCTAATGTTTATCGTAAAATTTACCTTATTGATTGTATTTCTTCAAATATCTCGTAAATACGGGCGTTTTTGCAGTTTTTATCACTCATTACGAGAGTGTTACCAATGTTACGACTATTGTTGGACTCGAATTCGGTATAATCTAGTACATGCACGCGTTATTTTGCCACACAAATACGCGTGAAGAATTTAATTTTCCATTCAAATGTATTTGTAATATTTTATAACGGTAAATTATAAAATTTTGGATCACAAAGAGAAACTCATCCGCAATGATTTTAAAGCTATTAAAGCCAAAATAAGTATTAAATAAATAATTATGTGGAAAGTAGGCATCATAAGTTCCGTTTGGATCATCTTGTTTTCGTAATATATACCCCATCATGCAACAGGAACTCCTGGTATGATTTCACTTTCAATTTGCACTCATCATGAAGGAGTTTCCTGCAGACCCATCCAGTTACATAATTCAAAGAATTCTGTTCAAATATTTCACTAACGGTTAATTCTGAATTAATGCTCTCGTTATCATTAACCTTCTTTGTATTTTATAGGTATGTACAAATTTTAAATCGAGATTTTTCAATATCTGCCTTACTCACAGAATGCGTACAGCTGTCCGCTGTTTAGAACTCCGACCATTCCCTGCCGCTAGGAGCGCTGTCATCGCTGTTCTCGCAAAACAGGTGGGAGTGGATGGTATTACTATTTCAGTGTATTTGGTCAACGGCGTTTTATACCGTAGGCAAAAAAGACATTTGCCTAGGGCCCACCATTCCAGGGGAGCCCAAAATTATTTTTTTTTCAATTTTGTTAGGGATTAAAACATAATTATTAATTATAAGTATGCATTGTAAACCCAACAAATTATTCCAAACTATTCCGCCTTTGTTATTACATAATTTTTAATTTGGTCATGTTGCCGATAATGTGATGTTTTTCTCAGTATGTGAATGCAAAACGTGGGTATTCGCAGTTTTGTTATAAAAGTTTTGTTTTTGTTTGTGTCAAAAACCCTCCATCTATTCATTAATTAATTCAATTACAAAACGTAAGTATTATATTGATTATTTATTTTTATTATAATTTTCCATGAATGAGCACGAAAGTTAATAATTTGTTTAAGTTAATATAAAAGAAAAGAAAATCCTATTTTATTACAAATCAGGAAAACTAGATATATTGCAATCTGTTATTGTCTACAAATCAATAAAATTAACTTTTCCTTTCTTAAGTCAGATTAGAAAAATAACGTACGAGTCTTGTGCACAGAAAAGAAGAAAAATTAAAATTAGAGAGGCAGAAATCGGAAAACAACAAAATTCGTTGCAGCATTTATTCTTGAAAAAACACCAGAAGACAACGCTGTTGATGAAGCTGTCATTACACCATATGCAGTTCATTCGTTAAACCTAATTGGAAATTCAGCTGCAGAATCTTGTTCCAAGGCCATTCATTTTTTTATTTCATTCAAAATTTATTCGTCTTATTTTCGTCGTCAACTAAGACAAACACAAAATCAAATTTTACATTAAAACGAATCAATAATACCAGATGGTCTGCAAAGGCGGATGCAATATTAGCCGCTAAGGTCAATTTTGTGGCCGTAAAAAAATCATTATTTGAACTTTCTAATGAACCAAATGAAAAACCTATTACGAAATTAGAAGCTAAAATCTATACACCTGCTTTGAAGATATGAAACAACACTTTTTCTGATTTTATGGAATACACTTCTATTACAAATAAATGCCACTAATAAAAACCTTCCAAGTAAAGATTGCAACCTACAAGAAGGCGTAAGTCTTCTAAAATCATTGCCCGCATTTATTTTAAATGTTTGAAACAGCAACATGTTTGAAAGTATGGAAACGGAAGCACATTTATTGTCAGGTTATAAAGAATACAAATCCGATAGAAGAACTCAAAAAAGAAAAGGACCGTTCAGCAAAAACTGGGATAATAAAGCAATATTAACTAGCAAAAATGTATTTATTGTGAGTTGCCTTAATGTCTAGTCTAGTCTACTATCAGAAATTAAAAGACACATTGAGATGCATTAAGACGTGTTAAAGAAATTCGCAATATTTATAAATTTAAATTTACGCGACACATCAACAAATGATTATGATGGTTGTATTGCAAATTTAATTCATAATTATGAAGACGATATTGATGGAATTGTGTTCGAAGATGAAGTAGCCCAATTTCTTCAATTTTCAATTATCAAAAAATTAGTCACACCGATAGAAATGTATGTGACGATTCAGAGAGGGTTAGTTTCAACCTTCGCAAATGCTGACAAAATTTTAAAAATATTTTCGTCAATGCCGATCGTGAATGCATCTGCGTAAAGAGAATTTTCCGGGTTGAAAAGGGTGAAAAATTACGTGAGAAATTCACTTGGACAAGAAAAATTAAGTAATTTAGCAATATTATGTATTGAAAATACGTAACAAAAGATATTAATTATGATAATATTATAGATAGCTTTTCAGCACACAAGGCAAGGAAGGTTAATATATGTTAATAAACTGTATGTAAAATGTCACATTTTAAATCTACTAATGTATATACATTTTATAAACATGAATATATTTTATCTGATAAAAATTGTCACTTTTTTAATTATAGATGTTGTAGCTATGTTAAAAAAAGCTAAAAACATTTTTTTGAGCCCCCAAATTTATTTTGCCTAGGGCCCCCAAAAGCCATAACGCGCCACTGTATTTGGTACAGGAATCTAAATTATATATATTATATATATTATATATATATATATATAATATTGGAATCCCCCACGATGATGGACTCTCTGCCCTTAGTAAACTCCTGGACTCAAGACCACCCGACGCAAGACCTTCCTCCCATTTCTTATTAGACTTGGCAGCAATGGTGCTCAAATTGAACAACTTCTCTTTCGATGGTCGTCACTACCTTCAAATTAGAGGCACTGCGATGGGCACCCGAATGGCGCCTTCATACGCCAATTGCTACCTTGGAGAATGGGAAAGACTTCCTCAACGTTCCACTCAGACCACTTTTGTGGCTGAGATACATCGACGATGTCTTCCTCATTTGGACGCATGGACCTGACTCTCTCCTTTCCTTTCTCTCGCGTCTCTCCTCCCATCCTTCACTGTCCTTTACCCACCAATCCTCTACCTCCCACATCACATTCCTGGATGTCGATCTTTACCTTCAAGACAGCCGAATCCGCACCTGTGTTCACATCAAACCCACCAACAGCCTCCAATACCTCCACTTTGATAGCTGCCATCCCCTTCATACCAAAACCTCTATCCCCTATGCCCTTGCTCGTCGAGGATGGAGGCTTTGTTCCGATAGAGCATCCCTTCTAGAGTATTACTCTGTCCTCGAGGATGCTCTTCTCAAACGTGGTTACCCTCCAGTCTTGGTCCGCGAACAGATCCATAGGGCGATGACGCCTACCCACATTGGATCTCATCCTCACACACCCACTATTCCTGCATCTACCCCTCCACTCACTCTTACGACACTTTTCCATCCTGGTATCCACGAAGCTCTCAAAACAATCCTTCATGCTGCCCACCCAATTCTTACCTCTTCCTCCCATCAGTCCCTCTTTATCAACCTTTTTGCCAATCCTCCGCTCCTCTCCTTCCGCCGGCCCCCAAATTTGGGAAATATCTTGTGGAGGAAGGATCTTCCCACTTCTACCACGCTTCTTGCAATAGGTTCCCACCCCTGCGGAAAACCTCGCTGCCTCACTTGCCCTATCCACCTACCATCATCTTCATTTTCGAGTCCCTCCACCAACATCACCTACCCCTCACCTCCAGAAGGAACTGCACCACCCGTAACGTCATTTACCTCCTTACCTGCACCCTTTGTCCCGCGTTTTACGTAGGCCTCACCAGCAATCCGTTAAACATCCGAATGAACGGTCACCGGAATAGCGTTTCTCTCAGACGCCCCCTCCCAGTTGCATTACATGCTAATACCCACAATGTTCCCTTTAATAGTTGCTACAATGTTAGGATTATTCGCGCTTTACCCTATGACACTCCTGCCCCCCTTCTCCGACACTGGGAACTAGCACATATCCATCTTCTCGACTCTTTCTCTCCGCCTGGCCTCAACCTCCGCTAACCCTATTAGCCCCCTTACAATGTTTCCTTGTTACTTTGTAACTATTCGGACTCTACCTCATCACACTCCCTCTTTATTGGCTATCCACCCCTCCTACTCCCCACCTCCTCCAATCATCAACCTTCCCACATCACCCTGTCATTCCCCGCCCAGTGTGTCACTTTACGTTACTCTTTCGCTGAAGAAGGGCTTAGGCCCGATAAGCTTGCGTGTGTTTTTGTGTTCGTGTGTTTTACGTGTCTCTTCGACGCCCCCAGCAGCCTGCCAGCTTGGTCCTCAACTTGGTGAGTGTCCGCTGGGCTTCCCTCAACACCTTGTTGCCACCCTCATCACTACCTTTTCTTTTCCTTTAGTTAATATATATATATATATATATATATATATATATATATATATATATATATATGAAGAATATTTTGACTTGAAAGCTTATCTCTTTAAGTAACAAAAAGAGCTAGTGCAGATAGAAGTTAAATGTGCGAATACGAAACGATATTTCTTGTTCTTATATTTCCACTACTTTCTTTACAAATTTTTCCAAACGTGATGATTTCGACAACCAACCTATATGAGAAAACATGTATAAATAGCTGATTCACGACTTTTACTAATTGTATCTTGATGATTAACACTAGAACGCCCAGACGGGTCAATTTGAACCGAAGGAGAATTTGAATCCGTTTTTCTACTGTAATATGATCTTGAACCCAATTTCCTTTTGTGACTTTTAATCATTTTGGAAGGTATTTACCCACAAGCAATTTTAATCTTATCATGAAAATATGTCATGACTTATAAAGAATTTACCTCGGACGCCCGAACGGGTCATTTTGACCCGAGTGTAAAATAAAACGTATTTTCTTCAACATGGAATGCCAAAACGCATTCATGTTATCTCAGCTAATAATATTGAATTAATATTTTTTCATGTTCGAAGCTCACTAATGCGACAAGCCGAGGTTTGTCTTCAAGTTCACGGACGCCACTTCGGTCATTTATTGTAATTATGAACAGTCGTTATGTTTGTATGCCTGTTTGAGAGAATAATTTCATTTCATTTTTTACTGACTTGTATGACTTCTTTAAAGTTTCATTGAATCATAACTCCGAAATAAAGCGTTTTCAGAAACTTTGTGATAGAATATTTTAGTCTTGTTTTTTCCTCAAGATATGTCTCTGAATTTTTTGCACTTAATATTGAAACACCCTGTATATACATTAGATATAAATTTTTTATTTCATAAGAAACTTTTCCGTTGACAACGGCATCTCTCTAGTCTCCCTTCCCTCCTTTAATGTATTACGTAACATAAATAATTTTTCAAAAGCATGAGCAGTATCTTGGAAACGATTAATTGGCACTTCTAAAAAACGTAAATTCTTTTCTGCTCAAAGCAAAATTGTGAATCGATTTGAAGCGTATTTGAAAATCGGCGAGAAATTTAATTTTTAACCTTTTATGCGTTTTTTTATAAATTTGCCATCTCTTTGCTTCCTTGACAAAATGGGGTCATCACCTGTTCCTAAGTAGCCTATAAAGTCACCGCATTTATTTCTTCTTAAGGGAACTAGTAGTCGAATTGACTCGATACGTGAAACTCGTCTTCGATACAAATTTAGAAGGAACCGTCCCATCGATATTGAAACTAGACTACGCCGCTACTTTACATAATGCAGGCTCTAGATCAAATCCTGAATACTATAGGCTTATATCGATAGCCTCGCCCTTCATTAATGTCCTCAAATATATAATCGCCAGTTCAGCGATGAAGTTTTTCTCAGACAGTAACATGCTCAATGAAAACCAACAAGATTTCTGTCGAGGACATTCACGTGAGATACAGCTAGCGCTATTTATGGACGTTTGTTTAAAGCTATTGACAGTGTAATTTGCACCAATGCAGCACTTCTTTATTTTAGAAAAGCGTTTGACACAGTTTCACTTTGGAAAATTTTACACAAGCTGAGAGCGTACAATATCATTAATTTTGTAGTTGACTAGATCGCCTCGTTTATGAGCGAGCAATCCCAATGCGTAAAATTAGATGGCGTGCTTTTTGAAGCAAATTAAGTAACATCGGGAGTCCCTCATGTTAGCATTCGCGGCCAGTTGCTCTTAATTTGTTTAAATAAACGTTTAGACTAATAAAATTTACAGAAAATTGAGGCTCTTTGCAGAAGACACGTTAGTTTGCTGCGAAATGTGTACCGAAGAAGATAGAAAACGTTTGCGAAAGTACTTGCAAGCGATCGTAATGGCAGCTTGAAATAAATACACATAATTGTTTACCTATTAGTTTTACCCGTGAATTGCAGTAATATGAAAGGGGCGATGAAATACACGGTAGCAGTATTAATTTCGAGCAGCGGTATAAATACGTAAGTGACATGTTTAAATTATATTTGCAAAATGAGAGATAAAAGGCTATGGTGAAAAATTCAAAATTTACAGCGAAAGAAATTTTTAAGAAAAAATTCTTTAAAACAAACTCTTAAACAGTTCGAATCTACGGTTTGTGTTTTACAAAACACGTAAAGGTCATTACAAGTAAGGAGAATACGATTCAAGTTGGTTAATCGAGTTTTTAATAGACGCCCAAGTCACGTAAAGGAAACAGCATACTTTTATCTCATTCGCCCAATCTTAGACTACTGATGTGCAGTGAAGGGCCCATTGAAGGAAAGATTTCCGAGAGAATTGTAGACGGCACTGCGAAGAAAAGTGCGTTTTGTAATGTCAAAGTACGGGAATGATGTGTTTCATTCCTACTAAATGAGTTTGGATGAGAAACCTTAAAAGATAGGCGAGAGCACTATAAGATGAACTTCTTCGGAAACTTTACAGAAAAGGATATGTTTTGTGACGTAACCAGTACAAGGATACCGATTGACGATTCCAAAAAATCAATATGACCCAGCATAGGAAAAAGCTTATGGAGATTGCAGCTAGGACCAAGAGTTATTTTTTGTCCTTCTTCTCCGAATTAATCAGAAGAGACAACAGCTATAATGTTGACACCGTCTAGAAGTAGGCTGGTGTTTACCAGCCTGTCACACTCCTTGGTGGACTGCAGGGTATAATTTGTAAATTGCAAAAAGGCAAAATTTCTACCTCTTTTGACAACTTACGAACTTATTTTTTCTGACTTCTTAGTAAGGAGACGAAAATGCTGTTAGATTTCGTCTCAAATAATGCTTCATCATTATCATAGGTAGTCTGTCAGTAGACAGGTAATGATACTTATGGTCTGTCAATTCGTATAGCGTCTAACACTAAACCATTCTTACGAAATTTGGCTTTGCTTTGTTGCAATGTGGAATACCACCTTCAGGCTTTTCTTGCTAAATATTTTTACTGTCTCATTACATTGACTAGCATTAGGCAAATGTTCCATCCAAAAAAACTCGTTCCTCAAGTGTCAATCACCTTCACTTCCATGCATAAAATGGCTTATAATAAAGACATTGAAAGGGTCCACAAACCTAAAGGTCATTTTTTGTTTCAAAAGGCGAGTGTATTAATTTTCATGGTTTACATGGAAATTGGGTAAGAACACTGAGACATTTGGAACGATTGTACGACAAAAGAGCAAGTCCGTAAAGAGCAAGCGGCATAAGAGCAAGTCCAGAAGAACAGATGCAGAAAAGAACATGTGGACAAAAGAGAAAGTGGACAAAATAGCAAGAAGACGAAAGAGCAAGTAGACATAAGAGGAAGTGGAAAAAATAGCAAGTAAACAAAATAGCCATAAGACAAAAGAGCAAGTGGTCGAAAGAGCAAGTGGACGAAAGAGCAAGCAGGTATAAGAGCAAGTGGACAAAAGAGCATGTGGACAAAAAAGCAAGTGGACAAAATATAAAAATGACGAAAGAGCAAGTAGACGAAAGAGCAAGTGGTGGAAAGAGCGAGTAGATATGAGGGCAAGTGGACAAAATAACAAGAGGAAATTGGAGCAAGTAAACATAAGAGCAAGTTGACAAAATAGCAATAAGACGAAAGAGAAAGTGGTCGAAAGAGCAAATAGATATAAGAGCAAGTGGATAATATAGCAAGAGGAAATCAGAGCAAGTAGACATAAGAGCAAGTTGACAAAATAGCAAGTGGACAAAATAGCAAGCGGAAAAAATAGCAAGTGGATGAAAGAACAAGTGAGCAAAATAGCAAGTGGACGAAAGATCAAGTAGATAAAATAGCAAGAAGACGAAAGAGCAAGTGGACAAAACAGCAAGAGGACGAAAAAACAAGTGGACAAAATAGCAAGTGGACGAGAGAGGAAGTAGACATAAGAGCGAGTGGACAAAATTTTGGACGAAAGAACAAGTGGACGAAAGATCGTTTGTGTGTTTGTATCATCAGCCCTTTTCATTCCCTTCCTCAATCCTCCCGCTTTCCAAATCAATTACCTAACTCCTAGTTGGACCTGAGATATTAACAATCTCTCTGTTATATTTATCTTTCGGTCTTTTTTCGATCTTTTGATGTTTCTTGGGATCCATTCGGTGACATTAGACATTCAACGCTGATAATTTCTTATAACGATATGATCCACCCACTGCAAATTTGGCACCATTAATCTCCTATATACGTCGCAGAGTTCTGTAATTCCTTTCTTACCCTGTTGTTTATTTTGCTGATTCTTTGGATATTCCCTAGGATATATCTCACCTTGCTTCGTTGTGTAGTTTATAGGCATCAGACCATTCTGGCATCCATGATAACCATACCACATCTTAGGGTCAGAACCTGCAGAACACCTTGGTATACAATCTTCTCTTGAGGAAAGAGCGAGATATTTGATTTGGATATATTAGCATTTCGTTGGAATGCATTCCATTAGCACGTTCACTCCCCTGTTGATTTCTCCAAAAAGTGATAATTCCGTAGTGAAGAGTTGAGCCAAGAAAAAGTAGCATGTAATCCTAGGTCATGGGTCAAGGAAAAAAGAGACATTTTTTAACCATTTCAAAATGCTTGGGTTACAACCTGTATGCCATTCATTATTTTTTTTGATTCGATTGATTTCAATAAGCATTTTCCATGACTGATAAAGGTTAGGGAGCTTAGCTAACTTCTAGAGTCACAAGTATTTACTCAAGGATTCATATGAGGTCCCAGAGCTGCAGGTTGCCGACCCATGTCCTAAGCATTGGCAATCTTCAACAACACGGGTAGGCAAACTTTTCCACATTGCGAACCGCGTTGAAAACTGCGAATACATCAGCAATGATCGCATTGAAAATTACCTAGACATTTCGTGATACTTTGTTACTTAAAATTAACTCTAAACAATTTATTAGCGTAAAATGTTCACAAGAAAAGCTTTTATGACCATAATCTTAATTTAAAAAACTGCTAGGGTTCAATTTTATGGAACACCTTGTGATTGTAACTTCGCAGACTACATAAAATGGTCTCTTGAGCCACATTTGGTCCGCGGGACATAGGTTGCCACCTCAACTTTATAGCATAGTAAATAAGTTACGAAAAGTAACTCGCCCTAAATGAAGCGATAAAATATTAACTGTTTAAGTTTCATAATTTATGCTTGGAATATGAGTGATAATAATCGTGTAGCACGAGTGGTGCATCGTGACTCTTGGAATTTGCGTCCATTTTAAAAGTCCGCTCACCAAATCCTAATTAAAAAATCATTGCGTATGCGAAACAAAGGCTCTACAAAGGTCACATACTAATGTATGTTTCCAGTTGATTCACCTCTTGCCTACGCGGAATGGGTATCTAAGATAGTGCAATGAATTGCTGGATAGCAAGGGAGAAGAGAAAACCAGTGCCGGTATTAGCCTACTCTTAACGAAGAACACCAAGGGGACCAACGGCTTAACGTCCCTTCCGAAGGACGGAACAGATGAATTTGCGCGGTCCCCTCAAACCACACAACAGGGGGTCGGACGACTTGGAATAATCTTAGTTGCGCAGGATTCGTACCCGCTGCCTTTTCAAGCAGCAGGCGAGTTGCAGCCAGCGTCCTAGCCACTACACCACAGGCACCCCTAACAAAGGCTCTATAATTTCTTATATCACACCCTAGGATTCGTACCCGCTGCCTTTTCAAGCAGCAGGCGAGTTGCAGCCAGCGTCCTAACCACTACACCACCGGCACTCCTAACAAAGGCTCTAGAATTTCGTACATCACACCCTAGACATAAAATCCGTAACACAATAGCGATGAATAAAGAGGCGCTAAAGTCTACCATGAGAACTGACTTCAATAAATTCGTTTTGTATGCCCAAGAAATGAATATATCTATAATAAACGTTAAACGTTTACGTCGAACATTAAAATAGAGCAATGAGAGTTGATGTCGCGGGAAATAAACCCGGATAACTCACCAAGAATTCGATTACGTATAAAACTAACACTGCTCACTCTTTTCACCGAAAAGGACATTTGCTAAAACTTTTTAATAAATTAAAATTAATAACAAATGAATCATTTGAGAGAATGAAGAATTTAGATGTGTGTGATCGATACCTATGGATTAGCATATGCTCGTGAAATGGTGCCATTCATTTATGGAGAAGAGCAACATTCATAACCTAATGATTGCGTGCATAAAAAGATAAATTAGAGAAGGCACGATAACCAACCGGGACTTAGGACTCGCCTCGAAACGACCCCACTCACGAAACGAGGTCAGAGCCATCTATCCGAGGATATACGAAATTGGATAGGAAACAAGATGGAGCACCGAGAAAGAATCACTCGGCTCGATCGTATTATCGCGGATTCAAAATCGTCATTACGCGATAGATCGGCTCAGGAGCTGGTCGGATGGATTATAATTTGTTAATCGGTCGCGCGAGTCAATTTCTTTGATTAATGTCACGGTTGTTTCCATTGAGAAGAGGAACGCGCACGCCGAACAGACGACGGTAAAATGAGCGCCTTACGAAACAATTGGTATCAAGAAGAGCGGCGAAGGAGCAGAGGGGGCGGCGGTGGGTGGGTTGGGGGAGGGGCGGGTGTGGGGAGGGGCAGGTGGGAGGAGGCGGGGTGGGGGTGGGGCGGGTGGGGGGGAGGGGAGGGGCGGGGCGAGGGGGAGGAGGTGTCTTTACACACGACGCCCAAGGTACGATGGCAATTGAACGGAAAGTGTCCCATAACTGATTGTGAGTTGTCTAACAAGGATGTCACTCGCCACATTTGACGAATCGGCCGCAGATACGATGCTCTTCATCAATTACATTATTTGCCTTATGATTTTTCTCGGCAGTTTTAGAATATAGGTAGAAAAATTCAAAGTTTCACACTATATATTTATATTTCCAATAGTAAATACGTTGTATTTCTATTATACTTTCATAATTTTAACAAAGATTAAGCTTTTTCCTTATAAATAATGACTAATAATGATATATTTATAAAGAACAGATGAATATAATAAAGTATTAAATAGTTCCCCCTAAAATTTTTATATTAAGCATACCACAAATTTCTGGTATTGTAAAAAGTTGTATTTGCCGTGTTTTTTAAGATAGGGTACCACTAAGTGAAGGCCCATTACAGTCAAGTTTGCATTTTTCATATACTTATTGTTATTGTATGACATGCTTAATATGGTTAGCATTTCGCCACAAATTTAGCGAGTATCGCAATCCTGTTTGCTCTTAAGAAAGAGTTTATTTCCGAATCCAAAGCGTCTCTCCGACACCAACCAATCTTTTCCTCTCTCTCTGCTTTTGTCGCATCATAAAAACGAGCAGAAGTCGGTATCGAGCGACAGATCGACCTTTAACGCGGAAAGGAAGCTTGCGCAGGGTAGAAAATCTTTAGACAGATTTTCTCTGGATCTATTTAATCATAATGACCGGTCAAATTACCTTATCAGGTAAAAGAAAGCGAGTCAAACTTCTTTTACATATATGAAACCGTTACGCGACTTCTGAAATCTCTCCAAACTCCACAAATTCCCTCCGACTGGAAATAAGCGCGGCACGGTGTCACAGGTGAGGATATGAAGATTGGAGAGAAAGAGAGAGGGAGTTACACGTGAGGAATGGTTGCAGTGGAAAGGAAGGTAGAAGAGGAAACTAATTGTAAGAGTGGATTTAAGAAGACAGACAGAAAGTAAATGGAGAAAGAAGCGGAAAAAGAGGTACAGAAACCAGGCCATTTCTGCAAAAAATACCGCGACTTTCCTATTCTCTCCCTGATATTTAATTCTTGCGCTTAATCCGATAGAGGTCCCGGCGAAAAACGCCCTCGCATTCCGTATCGACTGGAAACACCTAAAAATAAAGCGCCCCCGCCCACCGCCACCACTTGCCCTCGCGTCCTTAGGTGTGAACGGAGGCACGTGATGGGAAGGGGAGCAAAGGAGGGGGCGAAGGGGGGCGAAGGGGGAGAAAGGGGGGGAGGAAGGGAGGCGAAGGGGGGCGAAGGGGGGCGAAGGGGGCGAAGGGGAGCGAAGGGGGGGAGGAAGGGAGGCGAAGGGGGGCGAAGGGGGAGAAAGGGGGGGAAGAAGGGAGGCGAAGGGGGGCGAAGGGGGGGCGAAGGGGGACGAAGGGGGGCGAAGGGGGAGAAAGGGGGGAGGAAGGGAGGCGAAGGGGGCAAAGGGGGGCGAAGGGAGGCGAAGGGAGGCGAAGGGGGGCGAAGGGGGGCGAAGGGGGACGTAGATGGGGTGAAGCGAGGGCAAATGGGGCAAAAAAGGGGGCGAAGAGGTGAAGAAGAGTGGACAAAGAGGGGGTGAAGAGGGGAGAGGAGAGGATCGCGTGGGCGAGAGCCGAAGACGAGGTCGAGGTTTTCCGAGAGGGCGGTCAGGAGGCGAGAGGGGCTACGGTTGAGGAGGAGAGGGGTAACCACGTGTACCGCGTTCGCCCCTCGTAGTCGGTAAAGTGGACGGGCATCTAGGGGTAGCGGTGTAGAGGTGAGCCGCGGGGGAAAAAGGCCGTCGGATTGGAATGATGGGAGTGGCGGCTGCGGGAGGGGGCGGAGAAGAGAGGGCGGGGAGGAGGGGGCGATGAGGAGGCGGAGAGGAGGGGGGCGGGGGAGGAGGGGGCGATGAGGAGGGGGGGGGGTGGTTTGGATTGTGGTTGAGGGGGAAAGGGGGTTTTCGGAAGGAAGGAAGGGAGGGGAAGGGGAGCGGCAGCGGGGACCTTTGTTTCCAGTCCGGTGCCGTCGTGCGCCACGGGTCGAGGCGTGTGCCGGACGCTCCGACTCACGAGTCGTGTAGAGAGAGAGTGATCCTCCCCCTCCCCCTTCCCCTGCCATCCTCCCCCCTCCCCTTCAAACGAAAGGGCTCCTTCGTGGATCTCCCCTAACCCCCTCTCCGGCTGATCCCTTTCCGGGGCCGCCTTCTTCTTCCGCCGCAGAGGTCGCAGAAGGCGGCGGATAATCCGCTCCTCTCTCCGTTGTGTTTGCGTGATGGGGGAAACGTGTCCCCGCCTCGCGAGTGCCTTCACCCATTTACCGCGCATGTGATACTCGTCCACACCGAAAATGGCGCCCCCCGCGGAGTTTTGGATACTCGCCGGAACAGGTGAGTGTGCGTATGTATGCTCGCGCGCGTTTGTGTATGAGCGTGAGTGCTTATAATGTGAGTCATAATCGGCGGACTCGCGCGACGTTTTCACAGTCCGTGGCTGTCCCGAGTCTCGAAGGCGAATCTGGACGACGTGGGGGACGGTCTGGGGGCAAAAAGGGGCGAACAGAGGGGGGAGGTGTTTGTTCGTACCTTTTCGCGATATTGAATCCTAAATCTCCCTCGTCGCGTTTGCCTAAGGCACCCGTGCCGCCGCCACAAACCTATAAACCAGTTTCATATTGAGAATCTCATCGGTGTCTCTTATTGCGGTCAACAAACACTGCGTCTACGGTCCTCCTCTCAAGATGATCTTTTGGGCAGTCTAGTTTCTCAGATAGATTTGCAAACCCGGAGACTCGTTATTCCTAATTGTAGGGACGTGGACGATTTCCTGAATTTCATGTAAACGCCTGATTTTAATTTTGGGCTCGAAGAAAATTTGAAAACTTCGTCGAATTTGTGGATTAACTCTCGGAAGTATCAGGTGCATCTGAGTCGTCTCGTTTGATGGCGGGGAATTATTTCCAGTAAAACACCAATACTCAAAGGAATTTATTCCTCATTACATATCAGCTCCCTTACAATTATTTTATCTGTCCCATATCAGTTCTCTTAAAACAAACATATTCGAGTCCGCAATCCCAGTGGATGATTACAGAAATTTCGAATGAAATATGAACAGAATTTTTACGACTCTGAAGATATAATCCATTGTGTACTCAGGAGAGTGACTAAGTTCATTATTTTTCTCGATGAGTAAATTCCACTGGGTTGAGCCTGACCTCATTATTGATTTATATTTATGTAGTTTGTGCCATGAGCATAATTCTATTCTTTGTAACTGTTAAAATTGCTTATTTCATATTTTGGATGAAATTTTCCTAATTAGAGGATTTTAAGACCAGTTGTTCTTGCATTTTTCTAAAAGCCCTCGCATTTAAGTATCATATTCCTTTTTTCAGTATTTAACAGGTAAAACCGTTGTAAAGGATGTTAATTTGAACAAATTTAATAAAACATTTTAAAGTGATGTGTTGTAGCTTAGCAATTCTTCAGCTAACTATATTTTTCTGTTTTTATATGGATGGTTGATGTGATGTTAGGAAAGGAACAAATTATTATTTTTGTAATTTAACTAAAGTAACTAAAATATGAAACATTGAAGTGTCACTCACACTAAAAGAAAACATTTCCTAAATTTACTAAACAAGGGACCGCCGACGAAAGCGATATGGAAAATTTTGAGAAGTCAAGGCGTCACCAAGTCTACCTCTTTCCCCAAGGAACTAGCGGTACTACCTGACAGCCTCATCACGCACTTCTGCACCAACGATATCCCAGAAGCTTCAATGGACACTGCCAACTGCTATTCAAGCAAATCCCGCTCTGATTTACCCCAATTCCGACTGAAATATCTATCCACTAGAGATGTTAAGGTCAACTTGTACAAGTTATCCTCAAAGGCAGTCGGACCAGACGAGATAGGAATAGACATGGTGAAACTTCTCTCCCCCGTCACTGTGAACGTCCTCACGCATCTATACAACTCCTCCATCGAGAAAGGAGAATACCCAGAAAGCTGGAAGCAAACTTACATCCTACCGATCAACAAAATTAACACTCCCACCAAACCAAGCGACTACAGGCCAATTAGTATCTTAAACGTTGTCGCTAAGTTACTAGATAAAATGATTTCCAGCAATTACTGTCACATGTAACGAAATATAACTCCTTGGACAAATTCCAATCAGGATTCCGACCAGGCCACAGTACCGAGACGGCACTCATTTCTGTACTTGATCAGTTACGAAAAGGATTAGACCAGCGAAACATTTCAATAGTCGTCACCATCGACCTAAGTAGAGCTTTTGACTCTGTCGGTCACAAGATTCTTTCCTGCATCCTTAACTCCATGAATTTTCATCCCGTCACCCTCAACTGGTTTATATCCTACCTCACCTCTAGAACCACGAAAATTTCAACCGCTATTGGGGAGACTTCCTCATGGCGAGAGGTCACATCTGGCGTGCCCCAAGGGTCATCCTTATCCCCGCTATTGTTTAGCCTCTTTATCAACGAACTTCCGACATCCCTGAAAACCTGTCACTACATGCTATATGCTGACGACGTGTTCTTGTACGCACAAGCGCCCCTTCCAAAGATCAAATCCACCATCACACTTTTAAACGATGACATAAAGAGTTTACACACGTGGTGCGCGAATCACGGCCTTAAATTCAATCCCCTCAAAAGTAAGGCGATGATTGTTGCCAACAAACGTACTCTAATCAAGCTGGGCCAGGACCAACTGCACAAAATCACAGTCTACGACAATGCTCAAGAGTATGTTAGCGCAATTTCTTACCTAGGACTCACTTTCAATAACACTCTAGCATGGGATACTCAGGTAAAGACAGTATGTAATAGGATGTATAGGGGCATCTACCAGTTAAAAAACATGAACTACAAGCCCGACATCCAAGTAAAAAAGAGGCTAGTTCAAGCTCTCATCTTCCCCCACCTAGATTACGCAGCATCTGCATATCCGGATATAACTTCGGATCAGTTACATCGCCTGCAAGTGGCACAAAACACGTGCATACGTTATATTTTCCAGCCCGCATATGACGCCCACATGACCCCCTACTACATATCCCTGAAATGGCTGAGGTAAAAGAGAGACGGCTGTCAACTATCGGACTGCTGACCTACAAAACCCTTACATATGGGGTCCCTGCCTACCTCCTCGACGAGCTAGAGTTTGTGAACGACACCCACGACAGAGACACACGCACATCCCGTAAGATGTTGCGCATTCCACTTCGCCGCACGACCCTATAAAGCCGATCCTCCGCACTGTCAGCAATTAAGCTATACAATAAGCTCCCCGACGCCATAATTCAGGCGAGGACAGCCAGCTCCTTCAAAAAAGTGGTGAAAACATACCTATTGTCTAACTACGAGTAGTAGGTTAAATGTAAGAAGGGACTACATAGTTTCAATTTCGCCCTAATAAAGTCGTTTGTCTCTCTCTCTCTCCCTCTCTCCCTCTATCCCTCCCTCCCTCCCTCCCTCCCTCTCCCCCTCCCCCCCCTCTCTCCCCCTCTCCCTCTCTCTCCCCCTCTCCCCCTCTCCCCTCTCCCCCCTCCCCCCCTCCACCCCCTACCTTCCTCCCTCCCTCCCTCCCCCTCCATCTCCCTCCCTCCCTCCCCCTCCCTCCCTCTCCTTCCCCCTCCCCCCCCTCCCCCTCCCTCCCCCTCCCTCCCCTCATTCCCTCTCCCTCCCTCTCCCTCCCCTCTCTCTCCCTCTCCCTCTCTCTCCCTCTCCCTCCTCTCCCTCCCTCCCTCTCCCTCCCTCTCCCTCCCTCCCTCTCCCTCCCTCTCCCTCCCTCTCCCTCCCTCTCCCTCTCCCTCCCTCCCCCTCCCCCTCCCCCTCCCCCCTCCCCCCTCTCCCTCCCCCTCTCCCTCCCTCTCCCTCCCTCTCCCCCTCTCCCCCTCCCCCCTTCCCCCTCCCCCCTCTCCCTCCCCCCTCCCCTCTCCCTCCCCCTCTCCCTCCCCCTCTCCCTCCCTCTCCCCCTCCCTCTCCCCCTCCCCCTCCCCCCTCCCCCTCCCACCTCCCCCTCCCACCTCCCCCTCCCCATCTCCCTCTCCCTCCCCCTCCCCCTCCCTCCCTCTCTCTCTCTCTCTCTCTCTCTCTCCCTCCCCCTCTCTCTCTCTCTCTCTCTCTCCTCTCCCTCCCTCTCTCTCTCCCTCTCTCCCTCTCTCTCCCTCTCTCCCTCTCTCTCTCTCTCTCTCTCTCTTCCATTCGTTTGATAATCGCATTGCGTTTTCAAGTGAATACAAATTAAATAATATCTTATATAAATTCATCTAATTTCCTTTCGTGCGCATGCAGAATATAGTAAATGAGAGGGAATGGATTATTCTTGATGAAAGAAATGAACTTAAATACGTGAAATGAAAATAACTGGATAATTTGCGAAGAAGGAATTAATGCGGACGTAGAGATCATCACCACCGCCATCGTCATAGGTAGTCCGTCCGTAGACAGGTCCGTTATTACTTTTGGTGGTTTGAACCTTATTCCCCACATACTCCTATTTTTCGCAGTCTTCTTCGTGTCTTGATAGCTTTCTTTCCCTTCCAAGTCGTATATCAACTGAAACCTTTTCCTACCTCTTTCCCTTTTTCCCTCCAGTTCTCCTTCTAACACATCTTTAATCATTCTCTTTCTCTTAATGTAATGTCCAATTCATTTCGCCTTCCTTTTTATTTTAGTATGTATAATCATTCCCTTTTCTTCTATTCTCCCTAGTATTTCCTCGTTTTTCATTGTCAATTTTATTTAATAACGATTACATTACATCTAATTAACTAAAGTGAACTATACTTAAAATAATTTTCCAATGTTTGACTGAAATGTAAATCGGTAAATATAAATTTCAATGTTTCCTTGGCATCATTTCTGATACATAATTTAGCAATGTTTGGATATTATAATAAGCCATTATTATTCATCTTTTTTGACAGGATTACATAAATCGTAAAGAACACCTCTGTCTTGCACGTGTGCATGCATAAAATGTGCACATTGCCTCTCTTGTTATTGTTTAAATGCGTGGCAATAGTATAGTTTTAAGTGAAAGTTGTACCGAAAGAAAAAATACCTCTTATGTGTTAAGCACATAAGCATCGCCATACTGAGTAATGAATATAACTACAGTAGCACTTACAAATTGCTCTCGACATCAATTTACTCACGAATAACAATCGGAAATTTCAATCGTGATTAATTTTTAAACAATTAGAATAATTTTCACATTGACAAATACTTTTAATCACTTTTCACATTTTAGTAGAATTAGTAAAAAATTATTTTCAAAAAAGTGATTCAAATTTTTTTCCATGTGAAAATAAGTCAGTGTTTAAAAATTAATGCTGAAAGAAATTACCGATATTTATTCTTGAGGAAGCTGTAGTTGAAAAGAACTTGACAGATTTAATCTCCGTGAATGCTACTACTGTTATTTATGTTTTCATTTGACGTATTTTTTAATATTTTCTTTTGGAATTTTTTGGTCGAGGTCACATTTGTTCTTATTTTTCACTGATGAATTCGCTCATTCGGCCAAGTTTAATGATTTCTTCGAACTATGACATGTATATAACTCTAATACACACGATATTTACACTTAGCAAAGCCATTTCCTTCTCACCGCTTTAGTCGTAATGGCTCAGAGCCCAGATTAATCCCTCTTGCGAATGAGAATGAGAGAGAAATCAAGGACGCCGGATGTTTCATTACGCAGTCGCTAAGGTTTTCGCGTCAAGAGAATGCGCGATGCTAAAATAGTAAAGGAACCAGATTAAAAGGCGTAAATAATTGCACGTCATTCGAAAATCCTCCACCCACTCTACCTTCATCTCCTCACTTGGTCCTACATTTCCGATTCCCTTCCCAAGATAAAGGTTTATAAGAGCGGAAACCCACATCAAATATCTCTGAAAATATGAATATCAAAAGCATGTGATTGTGACGACGACGTCTCCAGAGTGAAAGAGCGAGAGAATGAGTAAATAGGGAAAGGCAGAATAGATGGGCAACTGCTGGAGGATAAAAGGAGAGGGAAGGGCGGTTGGAAGGTCACAAGAGGAGGAAGGGGTGGCTTGAGGGTCACAGGTGAGGGAAGGGGCGGCTGGAAGGTCACAGGAGGGGCAAGGGGGTGGCTGGAGGGTCACAGGTGAGGGAAGGCCAACTGGAAGGTCACAGGAGGGGCAAAGGACAGCTGGAGGATAACAGGTGGGGGAAGGGGTAGCAGGAGGGTCACAGGTGAGGGAAAGGGCGGCTGGAAGGTCACAGGAGGGGCAAGGGGTGGCTGGAGGGTCACAGGTGAGGGAAGGCTAACTGGAAGGTCACAGGAGGGGCAAAGGACAGCTGGAGGATAACAGGTGGGGGAAGGGGTAGCAGGAGGGTCACAGGTGAGGGAAAGGGCGGCTGGAAGGTCACAGGAGATGAAAGGGGTGGCTGGAGGGTCACAGAAGGAAGAAAGGACAGCTGGAGGTTAACAGGTTGGGAATGGGCGACTGGAGGGTCATAGGAGGGGGAAGAGACAGCTGGAGGATAACAGGAGGGGGAAGGAGTGGCTGGAGGGTCACAGGTGAGAGAAGGGGCCGCTGAAGGGTCACAGTATGGGGAAAGGACAACTGGAGTGTCACAGTTGAGGGAAGGGGCAGCTGGAGGGTCACAGGGTGGGGAAAGGACAACTGGAGGATAACAGGTGGAGGAAGGGGTAGCTGGAGGGTCTTAGGTGAGGGAAGGGGCGGCTGGAGGGTCACAGGTGAGGGAAGGGGCGGCTGGAGGATAACAGGTGGGGAAACAGATTCTTTCCAGATGCAGCTCTTAAACACGTTACATAAGTTGGCCATAAGGATAGCAAGGACTCTCCATATTAACACCTGTAACATTAAGCGGTTGTCCTTGAACTTTATTGATTAAAATCGCCAAAGCAAGACGTACTAGAAACTGCAGTTGCATTAATAAAAAGGACTTTTCATCGGAGATAAAAACCTGAGAATGACCCAAGACTATTCCACACAAAAATACTGAAAACAAAGGAAAAACTACACCTAGACTCAAACCTTGTTACTTCGGAGTAAATAAATGCCTCCTCGAACTTCAGCTTAAAATATTAACAAAACAGTATTAAATGTTGACCAATTTGGTTGACGGCATGAGCGCTGAAGTTATTCAGCGAGAAAATTGTCGAATTTTCGAGTCCAAAACAAATGAGCGTATCGATTTGAGGCCTCTTCGAAAATCGACGATATGAAAATAAATTTTTATTCATTTAGACTTTTTTTGTTTCATGTCCGAAGATTGTAAGATGATAACGCAAACAATGCCCTCGAATTTCCTCTGGATGAAAATAAGAGTCCATGCAAAATTTGGTTGCCTGGCTCTTGCGGTGTTCCAATGCTGATAGACAAACTTTCTTTTTTATGTATTAGATACAGTTAGGTACGAGTTGTCAGTGTTTGCATACTGCAAGCGTTCAAAAAATCACTATACACCAAGATATAAACTCGTAAATAAACCAACGCGACAGCATTTGAACTACACAGAGCCCATTTATATACGATAATAGTTTTCATTTTCTGCGAAATTAAGGCATCTACCCGGAATTTCTAAATTCTCTGGCAATCGGCTCTCGTCCAAGTTTTCGAATCTCAAGTTTCATGGCTCAGATCGCTCTTTTTAAGCAATAACTATAATCTTCATTAAGACAATAGCTTATATGTTACACTAAAATGTATGTAAAAATTAGGATATTTTGTGTTTTAGGATTGTGGTTTCATCATCCGTGCCTTTTAGTATGTATTTTGATAAAAAATTAATTTAAAACTATCACGTCATCATATGTATACGACGTTGGCTGAAATCAAATAGATTATAATGTAGTCTAATCATTAAATCAATGCTCTTGAAGTATGGAAAATCAATTCCCATTGGAGTCGTTGCTATGGTAGCTTTTCATTGCTAAAGACCGAAAAAATTTCATAATTTTATTATTAAAATCGAACTTTTACGCAAATTCAGCATGAATATGAATTGTCTTCAAAAAAATTAACATTCTTTTTTCCACAGTATGGTGCATGTCCTGACTTTGTATCTTAATTTTACATAATTTAAATAAAGAACTTTTATATAGTCCTGCACATTTTTCAATGCTTTTCTTATGGGTTTTTAAAATTGGGCTTAGGGATCAAAAACACCCCTTAAATATACGTTTTTTAATTTCGGATTTTATCCAGAGGTTGTAACCAATGACCTATATTTATGTCAAATTTGAGCTCTGTAGCACTTTTAGAAGTACCTTAGGTTTTATATTATATATCTACACGCGAGTTGTCGGTGCAAGCGCTTAAAAAATTACTATACGCCAAGATCTATACTCGTAAATAAACCAACGTGATCTCCAGGGCAACAGCACTTCAACCATGTGGAGCCTATATGTATAGGACTATATATTTCATGAATTTAACAGAATATTTATAATTTTCCGCGAAATTAAGTCAACTATCCGTAATTTACAAATTCTCTGGCAATCGCCTCGTGTCCACGTTTTCGTATATCAAGTTCGTGATTCAGATCGCTCTGCTTAAAGTTTAAACAAATAGATAAATGCTTAGGTACTTCGGAGCAAGCTAGGAAGCTTAAATTTTAAAGTTATGTAGATCTTAGAGCATTAAAACTAGCAAACATTTTGAAATCTCCAAAAAAGTGTTATTGCGACCGTATTAAATTGTTAAATTTTAAACAATTAACTAAACATTATTTCACTTCTACATGTGCTACAACTTCAAAATTTTACAAAAATGTGTGGAATGAGTACCTTACATTGGATAAAGTATAATATTCTTAAAATTGCAAATTTAAGGCATTGTTTTAATCAAATGTTGTTCAATAAGGAAAGATAGAAATTGTGTGCAGAGGTGAAATCTTTTGAATTAAAGAAATATTTCTATTAATTTTATCTCTCTGAAAAATAAATTTTTATCAGGGTGAGATGAAATGCTTGCAGAATGCAAGTACCAACTACTTGTATGTTATATCCTCCTCCTCAGTATGGAACGTCCATATATAATGATACTGCTGTCCTCTTGGGTTCAAACTTTTCTCTCCTTTTACCGTTGAAATTTCCAAGGAAGTAATTTAAAAATAAGTCCACAATTTCTCCTTGAATGCCAGATAGCGATTCATCGTCCGAAATCATGATTTTTAATATTACAGAGGAAAATATCTAGTCAAAATTTACGCTCACTGTCCACTGTGAAAAAACAAAATCCTGTGAGAACGAAAAAACTTAAAAAATTAAAGATTTTCCATCAGAAATTAACAAAAAGCTCAATCAAATAAATAAATATCATATACTGTTTGGCATTAGGAATCGCCATTTTATCAAAGTCACTATATTAATAAAAATCTGGTGTCCAGATTATGACTTTCTCCATAGAGGTTAAGGAGTATGATTGCAATATTACTTGCAAGTTACTCTCGACTTCAGCGTCATCAAAAATAACTATCGCCAATAACACTCGGGATTTTAACTTACCGTCAATCGATTGGGAAAACCTATGTTCGTCATTTTTCAGTAGTATTTTTCTAGCACTTGCTTTAAAAAAACTCATATTCAGGTAGTAATTGTTTCTGTAAGAACTCTACGCTGTTTGTGTACTAACTTAACTTGTTTTAACTTGATTATCGCTGTTGGTGTACTAATTTAAATTGTTTTAACGCTTGCTTGTGTTTCTATCTTGCCTGTTCGCTAACGTTGTTTGTGCGGTGAGTCAGCGCTTCCCTTTCACTTTTTACCTGCGTTCCTCTCTAGCGTAGACCTTAAGTCCACGAATTAGTTAGTCACTTAGTATAACCTTAGCTTGAAGTTTAATTTAATTCATAGCTAGTACAGATTAGTGTTTAGGATGGCTTCACCTAGGATTCCCGTTTCCTCCTTTCTATGCGACGCTGATTTCGAGGGAATGAGGTCTCGAATCACGGAGCTGGTAAGAGAGGTTACGGACCTCCGTCGGAGGGTGGCAAGAGCGGAGTCGGCCCTTGTTCGTGTTGGGAGAACGCATCCATCCCCGAGAACTCACCGCGCCATGATGGCGACTCGGGTGCGCTCGAGTGCGAAAGTCGGTGGTGTGATCGAGGGTGTTTGTGGGACCTCTTCGGGGGCTGGGGTCGCTCCAATCCTGAAACCCAACGATTGGAGAGTGGTCTCCAACCGGGGGGATCGTGGGGTGGTCCTGCGAAGGCTGGGAGCTGGGAATGCCTCGGCAGACCCTCTTCCAGTTTGCAATCGGTTCGCGGCGTTGTCGGAGGACGACACTTCGGCCGATGCTCTCGCATCCGCTCCCGTCTCTTTGGCGGAGGCTGGATCTTTGGGAAGTCGGGGTGGGAAGGGAGGGCTCCTAGTAATAGGTAGTTCTAATGTCCGGCGTGTTATGGCTCCCTTGCTAACTCGGGCCCGCCGGGAGGGAGTGGCTGAGCGGGTGTTCTCCAGGTGTATACCAGGAGGAACGGTCCCCCAAGTGACGAGGGCGGTACGGGAGTCGGTGGAGTCAACGGGTTGCTCTAGGCTGCGGATGGTGGTCCATGTTGGGACTAACGACGCCTCGAAGCGCGGGTCCGAGGAGATTCTAAGTTCTTTTGAGGACTTGGTCGCCGAGGTCACTCGTGTCCGAGAGGAGTCGGGTTCTGATGTGTGGCTCACCATTTGTAGTATTGTCCCGCGGATTGACTGTGGTTCGGAGGTTTGGAGCCGCGTGGCGGGGCTAAACCAAAGGCTATGGAATTTCTGTGTGGGCATGGGAGTCGACTTTGTTGATCTCCGGCCGGTTCTCGGATCGTGTAGGGTACCCCTAAACGGCTCTGGAGTTCATTACACGACCGAGGCTTCACAGAGTGTAGCGTGTAGGATCTTCGACCATGGTAGGTCTTTTTTAGATTAGAGAGTAGGGTAGGGTGTAGGCGTATTAGGAGATTTCATAGGGGCATCGAGTGTAATACAGTTTCTGGTCGCAAAGTGAGAGAGTCCACCTGCGAAAGCCGTAATAGAGCAGTTAATGCTTCGGGCGATAACGAGAAATTAAATATTATAGTCTTAAACTGCCGCAGCATTCGTAGGAAGTCTGCCGAACTCGAACACGTAATTCGCACGTTGCATGCGGATGTAGTTATAGGTACGGAAAGTTGGCTCACTGAAGATATCGCTAGCCAAGAAATTTTTCCGAAAAGCTATAGAGTATACAGAAAAGACCGCGCCAATAGAATAGGTGGCGGAGTATTTTTGGCAATAAGTGAAAAGTACGATAGTTGTCAGATCCCTATTATCGATGAAACGACCGAGAGCGTGTGGTGCCGCCTAGGTAAGGATAATTCGAAAAAGATATATTTATGCTCATTTTACAGACCACCTAATGCCAAAGTTGATTATATTTTAAGTTTAGAGAGGCAATTAGCCGAGCTTAGATCTATTATGAACGACGGTTACGTGATAATTGGAGGCGATTTTAACTTACCGTCAATCGATTGCGAAAACCTATGTTTCGTTACGGGAGGTAAAGAACGCGAATCGTGTGAAGCCTTAATTGACACGTTTCATGAATATTCCTTAATCCAGATGGTACAAAAAGCCACGCGTTCGGGCAATGTTCTCGACTTGCTTGCTTCTAACATCCCGCATAGGATAACTAAGGTATCCACAGAGGAGGGACTTAGCGACCATCGAGCTGTGTATGCGGAGTGCGAATTAAAGCTCAAAAGACATCCTAAGCCTCTTCGGAATGTATACGCTTTCGCCAAGGCCGACTTTAAAAGTTTCAGCTTACATCTCAAAAGTACCTTTGTCAGTTATCGTGAAAAGACAGAACGATTAGGTATGGAGCCATCATGGTTATTATTTAAGAATATACTAGGAAGAGGTATCAATAGATTTATCCCCAGTAAGTTAAAATCTGATAAGAAAGAACCTCGTTGGTTTAATAAGGAAGTCAGGATTGCCTTAAGACGACAGAGGCGTAGCCACGCAAAATTGAAAAACATACCTACCACCGCTTCCGATGAGTATCGCACAGCTATAGTCCATGAGTATAACAGTGCCCGCGTACTAGCGAGAAAAACCATGCGTAACGCATTTAACACCTTCCGGAATGAGGTATTAAATACAAAATTGAAGGAGGATCCAAAAGCGTTCTGGTCCTACGTAAGAGAAGTCAAGGGAGTGGGTCCTTCAATACCCTCCCTGCGATGTGATTCCGGAGACATCCTTCACGATGGGGAGGATAAAGCTAATCTACTAAACGTTTACTTCGCGAAGGCGTTCACGGCAGGTGGAAATATACTTAAAGATAATCTTATTCCCGATGGATGTACTCGGATGGATAATATTAAAATCTCTGAGGCAGGAATAGCGAAGCAACTGAGTGCGATAAAGCCCAACAAAAATCCTGGACCAGAAGGAATTCCCGCGCGTGTATTAAAAGAACTAGCAGAAGAAATAGCTCCCTTCCTTCGGATAGTTTTCGAGAAATCTCTTACCCTCTGTGAGGTTCCTGATGATTGGAAACTAGCACACGTCACACCCATTCATAAGGGAGGTGACAAAGAAAACCCCGAAAATTATAGGCCGATTTCTCTAACATCATTATCATGTAAGATTTTGGAGCACATTATTGTTAGCAACACAATGCGTTATCTTGAGAGTAGATCGCTCTTAGTCAGCTGTCAACATGGCTTCAGAAAAGGTAGATCCTGTGACACCCAACTCGGTCTGTTTGTGAATGATGTTTTATCATGCGGCGAAAATAATAAGCAGGTCGGTGCAGTGTTCCTTGATTTTAGAAAAGCTTTTGACAAGGTTCCCCACCGTAAGTTGTTATTAAAATTGGGAAATCTTGGCGTTAATGTTAAAGTCATTAACTGGGTTCGCGCTTTCCTTTGGAATAGAAAACAAAAAGTAGTCATCGATGGTAAGTCCTCGAGTGTGGCAGATGTAGTCTCTGGAGTGCCGCAGGGTAGTGTGATCGGACCTATGCTTTTCTTGCTTTATATAAACGACATCAGCTCAGTTGTAAAAAGTAATATCAGGCTTTTTGCGGATGACACCGTAGTCTATAGAGAAATTAGTGGTCCTAGCGACCATCGTCAGCTTCAGGATGATCTGGATGCGTTATCTGTTTGGTGCAAGGAATGGCAGCTAGAAATCAATCAGAAAAAGAGTAACGTTCTAAACTTTTGGGAAACCAAGAAGCCCATCGTCCGTGTTTACCTACTCGATAGATGGTGAGAGCATTCCTGTTTCGGAATCCGTGAAATACCTCGGGGTAACCTTGAATCGTGACCTGTCTTGGGACACCCACATAAGACGAGTGATAGGTGCGGCAAATAAGAAGTTGGCTTTTGTGCGTAGGATAGTCAGGAAAAGCACGGAAAAGGTGAGAGAATCCTGTTATTTATCGTTGGTTAGACCTCAAATGGAATACGCAGCAGCGGTTTGGGATCCATATCAGAGGGGACACATAAAGGATTTAGAAAAAATACAGCGGCGAGCAGCTAGATTCGTGAAAAAGAATTACGATAAAATACAGAGCGTTACGTTACTCATTGATGAGTTGAGTTGGCCATCGTTGAAAGATCGTAGATTACAGGCGAGACTTAAACTTCTAGATAAATATAGGTCGGAGATATTCGTAAATGAAATGAAGGATATTATTCGACAACCAACGTATATCGGACGGAGGGATAATGACGACAAGATTCGCGAAATAGATAGTAGGACGGAGAGGTATAAGGAGTCCTTTTTCCCTAGGACAATATGTGACCACAATAGATAACTGTGAATAATAATTAGTTAGGAACTTGGTGCGCGGCACCCCCTGCCATCCACCGTCAAGGTGACTTGCAGGGTAATATGTAGATGTAGATGTAGATGTTTCGTTACGGGAGGTAAAGAACGCGAATCGTGTGAAGCCTTAATGGACACGTTTCATGAATATTCCTTAATCCAGATGGTACAAAAAGCCACGCGTTCGGGCAATGTTCTCGACTTGCTTGCTTCTAACATCCCGCATAGGATAACTAAGGTATCCACAGAGGAGGGACTTAGCGACCATCGAGCTGTGTATGCGGAGTGCGAATTAAAGCTCAAAAGACATCCTAAGCCTCTTCGGAATGTATACGCTTTCGCCAAGGCCGACTTTAAAAGTTTCAGCTTATATCTCAAATGTACCTTTGTCAGTTATCGTGAAAAGACAGAACGATTAGGTATGGAGCCATCATGGTTATTATTTAAGGATATACTAGGAAGAGGTATCAATAGATTTATCCCCAGTAAGTTAAAATCTGATAAGAAAGAACCTCGTTGGTTTAATAAGGAAGTCAGGATTGCCTTAAGACGACAGAGGCGTAGCCATGCAAAATTGAAAAACATACCTACCACCGCTTCCGATGAGTATCGCACAGCTATAGTCCATGAGTATAACAGTGCCCGCGTACTAGCGAGAAAAACCATGCGTAACGCATTTAACACCTTCCGGAATGAGGTATTAAATACAAAATTCAAGGAGGATCCAAAAGCGTTTTGGTCCTACGTAAGAGAAGTCAAGGGAGTGGGTCCTTCAATACCCTCCCTGCGATGTGATTCCGGAGACATCCTCCACGATGGGGAGGATAAAGCTAATGTACTAAACGTTTACTTCGCGAAGGCGTTCACGGCAGGTGGAAATATACTTAAAGACAATCTTATTCCCGATGGATGTACTCGGATGGATAATATTAAAATCTCTGAGGCAGGAATAGCGAAGCAACTGAGTGCGATAAAGCCCAACAAAAATCCTGGACCAGAAGGAATTCCCGCGCGTGTATTAAAAGAACTAGCAGAAGAAATAGCTCCCTTCCTTCGGATAGTTTTCGAGAAATCTCTTACCCTCTGTGAGGTTCCTGATGATTGGAAACTAGCACACGTCACACCCATTCATAAGGGAGGTGACAAAGAAAACCCCGAAAATTATAGGCCGATTTCTCTAACATCATTATCATGTAAGATTTTGGAGCACATTATTGTTAGCAACACAATGCGTTATCTTGAGAGTAGATCGCTCTTAGTCAGCTGTCAACATGGCTTCAGAAAAGGTAGATCCTGTGACACCCAACTCGGTCTGTTTGTGAATGATGTTTTATCATGCGGCGAAAATAATAAGCAGGTCGGTGCAGTGTTCCTTGATTTTAGAAAAGCTTTTGACAAGGTTCCCCACCGTAAGTTGTTATTAAAATTGGGAAATCTTGGCGTTAATGTTAAAGTCATTAACTGGGTTCGCGCTTTCCTTTGGAATAGAAAACAAAAAGTAGTCATCGATGGTAAGTCCTCGAGTGTGGCAGATGTAGTCTCTGGAGTGCCGCAGGGTAGTGTGATCGGACCTATGCTTTTCTTGCTTTATATAAACGACATCAGCTCAGTTGTAAAAAGTAATATCAGGCTTTTTGCGGATGACACCGTAGTCTATAGAGAAATTAGTGGTCCTAGCGACCATCGTCAGCTTCAGGATGATCTGGATGCGTTATCTGTTTGGTGCAAGGAATGGCAGCTAGAAATCAATCAGAAAAAGAGTAACGTTCTAAACTTTTGGAAATCTAGAAGCCCATCGTCCGTGTTTACCTACTCGATAGATGGTGAGATCATTCCTGTTTCGGAATCCGTGAAATACCTCGGGGTAACCTTGAATCGTGACCTGTCTTGGGACACCCACATAAGACGAGTGATAGGTGCGGCAAATAAGAAGTTGGCTTTTGTGCGTAGGATAGTCAGGAAAAGCACGGAAAAGGTGAGAGAATCCTGTTATTTATCGTTGGTTAGACCTCAAATGGAATACGCAGCAGCGGTTTGGGATCCATATCAGAGGGGACTCATAAAGGATTTAGAAAAAATACAGCGGCGAGCAGCTAGATTCGTGAAAAAGAATTACGATAAAAAACAGAGCGTTACGTTACTCATTGATGAGTTGAGTTGGCCATCGTTGAAAGATCGTAGATTACAGGCGAGACTTAAACTTCTAGATAAATATAGGTCGGAGATATTCGTAAATGAAATGAAGGATATTATTCGACAACCAACGTATATCGGACGGAGGGATAATGACGACAAGATTCGCGAAATAGATAGTAGGACGGAGAGGTATAAGGAGTCCTTTTTCCCTAGGACAATACGTGACCACAATAGATAACTGTGAATAATAATTAGTTAGGAACTTGGTCGCGGCACCCCCTGCCATCCACCGTCAAGGTGACTTGCAGGGTAATATGTAGATATAATATGTAGATGTAGATGGAATAATTTTTATACATTTTGAATAACTTTCGCAATGAAAAGTAGTTTGAATCAATTTTAACATTCTAAGTACAATAAGTATTAATAAATAGTGGGCACTAAGGCGAAGGTAAAGAAAGGAAACAATTCCTATACCGTAATTTACTTATGGCATTGAATTTGTTTCCGTTATTAAGAACAGACAACTAATTAGTTTTTTGTTGCTAAGGATGAAAAATATTGATGCAAATCCTAATATTAATTTCAAACTCTTGCGAAAAATATTTCAAGTAGGTATTGTTATCCTGAAAAGAAAAAGAATTCGAGAATTCAACAGAAATACACGTTTTAAGTTCCCCTGAATACGTTTTCACTATTTCCTCGATGATATCGGTGAGTGATCGGAATTTTGTGGCGCTCTGATTCAAAAACTAATAATCAGATCGGCGCTAAACTTTATATTAAAGATTTTTATTAGAAATTCAAGGTCTGATAAGATATTGGCTGTAATTGGTCGACCGTATGTGGCGTACGCTTTTCATTTTTCCGTTGATAACAAAAAATTACCGTTCGCGGAGCTAGCAATGCAGTCAATATTTACAAGAAAATTTGTTTAAATACAATGCCGCTGGATGGTATTGGGATAACTTCGATCGCGATTAAAATTATCGTTGGCAGTGTAGATGTCGCTATCAACAATTCGAAAATATTATCATAGCAACGGAAGCAAAGCTGTCATATATCGACAAGTACTGAAATTCAAGAGGATAGTCGAAATATCGCTTTAATAATCCGTTCTATGAAGAGATGTTTCAAACAAAATATGTTGAAAATTATATTTTCTAGAGATTTTATTATAACATATTTATATTAATGCTGTTCTAAATTAGATATTTAGCAAAAAAAAGAAAAATGGCAACAGTAAACCTACAAATTGAGGAATTTTAGGACAAATTATAATCTGATATTTATTTTTTAACAAAAATTTTAAATTCTTTTTTAAAAACCGCAATTTACTATCTGCTTCAGCAGCTCCTTCCTTACTTGTTATGGCTACTGGAGGTAACTAAGACAATGATTTATTTTTTTCAATTTTCGTTAAGTAAGTGATCATGCTGGGATATCTTAAGAAAATGTCATTATATGGAACATTAAACAGTATTCAACAATTACCACGATTGGTAAAAAAATACGTACATATTGAGGTCATTTAAGTGATAAGAATCCCCAATTAATAGATTTTTAAAGTGGTTACAAAAACATAATAATTTAGGCAAGTAGCTATTAAGTTATTGAAATACTAATGTTATGTAAATAGTAAAAACTATTGCAAGTAGAAATAAAAATACATTGAGTAAATTTCATAAATAAATAACATAAGGGAATAAGCAACTTCATCTAGCATTTATAAAAATTAACTTTACTGGTAACTGACAGTTTTTCAGTTAACAACATAAGATCCATTCATGCAAAAAACAATGTCATCTCCTTTATTTTAGCGTTTTTTTTAATCCGCTCACGCGTTCGGTTTGTCCGTCTGTATGTCTGACGCGCTAACTCATCCAAAACAAAGACATATTGACTTCGTTTTTTCGCCAAACGAATCGGTATACTGTCTGGTTATAATACAATTTCAGACTAATCATATTGGTACAAATAAATTTTAACATTCTGTAATAATAAAATATTGTATGAAAAACCGCTATTTACTGCCTGATTCCTTACCTGTTGTCCAACATTTTGGAACATCTTACCATTAGAATATCTTTTAGCATGTCGTCTTTCATATTTGTTCTCCGTGGAGAAAATATAAATTGCATATTTGAAAATTTCTTTAACCTGTAACTATGTTAAAAAGTATTGATGTTAAATTATATGCAAACAGGCATAAGCTGGACAAGATGGCATTCTGGAAAAGCAGGAGAAAAATTCTGCTTTCACCGCCAAGGCAGAATTCTTCTACTGCTTTTCCAGAATGACTTTTTTAAACCCGATTAGGCGGGAAGAGCAAAAGGTGTCAATTTATAGAATTTTTTTGAGATCCTATTAATGTTTAGGAATTTTGCCTCTTTTATTCCTATTAAATTCTCCAGCAGTTGGTCCAACCCTAATCCGAGCAGAACATTTCGTTAAATTTAAAAATTTTCACCAACTCAACCATTTAAAAAAACGATTTGGATAGCGGTTACGTAAAAATTGATATTTGGTTCGCGTCTTAGAATATTACTGCGGTTTGTCCCGATTTTCGATTCGGATCAAGTCCCTACTAAAAACATAATTGATTTGACTAAACCAGCTCATACTTTTACCGCTTAACATCTTCCCACTCTTCTTTTACCATTAACTCAGGTTAAACAACATTGGAAATAGTAGGCGGCCCTGTTTCACTTACTAGTGTAGTCCATTCTGACACTCCCTCTGTTAACCTCACCTGAATAAGATTTTGATTAAACTTTTATTTCTCTTGCCGCTTATTTGCTTCGTAATTTTTCCATTCAGCTAGGTAACAAAACCTCATGAAAAGCCTTTTCGACATCAAATAAACATACAAACACATTCTGACTGTACTCATTTCTGTTTCATGCAGCTATATTCACCCCAATGGCCTTTCTTGCCTCTCGCGCACTTCGAATTGCGAACTGTTTTTCAGCAATGTGAAGAGTTTATTGATCTTCAAGTCTTCTGCAGCAAATTTGGATTAATAACCTTCGATTCGTTCCAAGTTAATCAGATTTTTCTATAGCATTGGAATTCAGTCATTTCATTTTTTCTAAGGTAACAAAATTGACTTTGTTAGCTGCCTTAGGACATTTTCCTTCTCCATAAATTTCCCGGTGCAATTAATAGAATCACTTTTCTCTCCTATATTAATCACCATTGTCGTAAATAAATGAGAATGGAGACTATGCTGAAGATAATGTTGAAAATTGTGAAATCTCTCTTTAACCGCACAAACATTTGTACGGTTAAGCAGTGATTTTCACAAGTTTTAACTCCATTGTTGTACGATTAAATCTTTAGACAATTATTTAGACTTCATATCTCTTGTAACCTTTCCAAGCTTCCTATAAAAAATAACTCAATGAAAATGCCTATTAATGGTGGATGCGCATACAGAGAGAGGTAAAATTAATTCATTGTTATGGAATTAATAATATAATAATACATGTATTACACAAAATTTTCCGTGTCCGTATGTTTCGTTGGCACAGCTACTGTTCGTGCAGAGAGCTCGGCGGTTGCTTAGCGTAAAACTCGATATTTTACAATTTCAAAGGGTGCTATTTATTTATTTTAAAAGAAATATGTCCTGCATATTATTATTTGTGATATTAAGCTCTATAACTGCGCCAATTTTATTCAAAACTGATTATGTCATTTTGGAATAAATCGACATTTTGTGAAAATAGAAAAGAGTAAACTAACCTCTATTGATGTGCGATATGGTTCATTTCAATAGAACTTCCATTACATATAATGTCCTACATGAGTACGAGAATTCGCGTCAATCTTTTGAATCCTTCAGACACTAGAGCCGTGCCCGAACGACATATTGGTGACGACAGACAGACGGAATCACAAAAAAAACTTTTTCATGTTAAGGAACAACTAAAACGCATATTTATCAACAATTTTTATTGGATTTTTTCAAAATAATAATCCTTTCCTTATATATTTCTTGTTTGAAAAGATATCACACACGCAGTATACTCAAGTATGCTTCCTTTTTAGAATCTACCACCATTTAAACACCAATGATGACGGCTTCTTTGTATCTGAAATGCGCATCTGGGTCTCTCAATCTTTACATGGGTCTTAGAGAATAAGTTTTCCCGTTGGATTATAGCCAGACGGCGTGCTCGATAATTCCTTTTAATAATTTTTCTATTGTCCTCATTATTCTTCCCCCGCCCCTTCTCTCTTCCTCCTTTTTAGTGATTTTCGTCTATGCTGATTATATTATCTTCGTGATGTCCGTCCGTACGCATATATCGGGGAAGAATTAGCTAAACCGATTACAACCAAATTTAGTATATAGAATCTTCATATAAATTAATGACCAAAGTGACATATTTGGACCGGATTGACTATGAAGGGGCGCCACAATTACAAAGTAAATCTGTTCGCTAATTGTGAATTTGGAAGGAATTGGCTTAGCCGATTTGAATGAAATTTCGTAGAAAGGAGGCGTGCAACATAAAAAACAAAATCAGTATGTTTAGTGCAGTGCACAAATGTATAAAACCATAATAGCATACTTAAACGGAATCAGCCAAACAGGGATGCCACAATTACAGATTAAATTCTTTCAGTAATTAAGGATTTGGAAGGAATTGGCAGAACGGATTTCAATTAAATTTTGTATATAAGATTTGTACAACATACCAAAATGAAATCAAGATGCTTAAAGCTGAGCTAAAGAGCAGGGCTACCACAGTAAAAAGTCAAGTAATATTTCTTTTACACGCAATTCTAGAGAACTGACGGCATGGATTTTAACCAAATATTATGTATACTTATATAAATAAATAACAAAATTATTATATTCAAACTGGGTCGACTAAGTAGGGCTACCACAATATCAAAGTTATAATATGTCTGTAACAATTAATTTCGAAGGTATTGGCTGAACGTATTTCAAAGAAATTTCCTTTGTAGTATAGTAGTAGTAGTATAGAATGACAAAACGAAATGAACATGTTTAAAACGGATCTAAACAGTAGGGTTGCCACAATATAAGGAAAAATAATTTTCTGATTTCAAAGTAAATATATTAGTATACGATTATACTACGGCGAATTTGACGAAAAGCACTTCTGTACCACGGGAAACCCTTGTACATCCCTACTTGTTAGTCCTTTTCGTTAATGCTGAAAAGCATTATTATCTTCGTGATGTCCGTTCGTCCGTCCGTACGCATATATCAGGGAAGAATTTACTGTACCAATTTCAACCGAATTTGGTACATAGAATCTTCACGTAAATATAGGACCAAAATGGCATTTTCCACCAGATCGATTCTTTAGGGGGGCCACAATTGCAAAATTAAACTTTTCGGTAATAATAAATTTGAAAGAAATTGACCAAACCGATTTCAACGAAATTTAGAATAAATAAGGTGTGCAACATTGAAAAACAACATCAATATTTTAAATGTAGACAGAAAACAGAGCTGACACTATACAAGTAATAGAAAATTTCTTTTTACAAGTTAACATCAATTTTAACCAAATTTAAAATTTCTAATGTGCACATATATATACAAAACCATAGTAGCATAATTGGACTGGATCAATCAAACAGGGGTGCCACACTTACAAATTAAATGTTTTCAGTAATTTCGGATTTGGAAGGAGTTGCCAGAACGGATTTCAACTAAATTCTGTATATAAGATTTGTACAACATACCATAGGGAAATCAAGAAGTTTACAGCGGAGACAAAGAGCAGGGCTACCACAATAAAAAGTATAATTATATCTTTACACGTATTTAGAGAGAACAAGCAGCATGAATTTTAATCCAATATGGTACATATAATCTTCATATAAATAAATAACCAAAATAGTATATTTTATCCGAGTCGACAAAACAGGGCTACCACAATATCAATGTTAGAATTTTTCTGGAACTATGAGTTTGAAAGTCATTAGCTGAACCAATTTCAAAAAGAAATTTCGCTTGTAGGGCGAGTATAGAATGGCAAAATGAAATGAATATGTTTCGAGCGTATCAATAAAGCAGGGCTACCACCATATAAGGAAAAATCTGATGTGGCCACCACATGACTTTCTTCATACCTGTAACATTTCTAAAAACTCCAAATAGGTTACATAATAATACATATTTTAAGAAACTGCGAGAAAATTTTAGGCTTTACAAAGAACAGAAATAAACTCAAACTTGATATTGGATATAGCCAAAAAACTCCAACAATTAAGAAAAGAAAAAGGTCGTTTATAAGACGTAACTAAGCGTCAACTGTATCAATAGTCGGTAGGTGGCGTGGTGGTGGCAGCTAAAAATATAAGATATCTCAAACAATTCATTATATGGGAAAATGTTTCAAACTAATATCGTAGAAAATTAAATTTTTACAACTTTTATTCCAGTACATTTTTACATTTATCAAATATTAAAGCAAATATTTGACATTAACGGATAAGTGACAAGAGTAAACACCCACTTTCGGTTGAGCGATTTTTAAAAACTAATCAGTTTTTGTGAGTCATAAAAATGTTAAATATAAAATTTCGCATTGACCTGATTAATAGTTGTTGAGTTAGAATACACGCAAAAATCTGTCACGTGCACAGACATCATCGAGAAAATGGTCAAAACGTGTTCAGGGGACCTCAAAACGTATATTTCCGTTGAAAACTCGAAGTCGATTTTTTTCATGAAAACAATACTTTCCCCTATACTACGTATATGGAGAAAGTAAAAATGATTTTCTGATTTCGAAGCAAATACATTAATATATTATTACACTACGGCGAATTTGACAAAAAGCACTTATGTACCACGGGAAACCTACTTATTATCTTTTGATTACGTAATTTCATAAGCATTCCCAGTTACCGTTATTTACAGATATACACGAAACAAGTTTCCACCAAAATGCAAACAAGAACCGCTCCTTCCTCTTAAGAGCGCATAACCTCTCCTTCCACCCCTCAAAGCGTTGCTATGACAGGCTCTCTTCCCTTCACACACACCCCCCCCCCCCCCAATCCCATCCCCCATCCCTCAACGGAAGGCGACCCTGTTTGACTTCTTTCCTCGTTTTCTCCCGCCTATTGTTTCCGGAGTAGTCGGTGCACCCGCCTCGCGGCCCAAATCCCGTCTGACAACTGACCTACGACCCAACAAATAAGACTTCAGGGGGGTGGGGGAGGGGGGAGTGAAGATGATAGGAGCAGAGGGTAGGAGAAGAGGGTAGGAGAAGAGGGTAGGAGAAGAGGGTAGGAGAAGAGGGTAGGAGAAGAGTGTAGGAGAAGAGGGTAGGAGAAGAGGGTAGGAGAAGAGGGTAGGAGAAGAGGGTAGGAGAAGAGGGTAGGAGAAGAGGGTAGGAGAAGAGGGTAGGAGAAGAGGGTAGGAGAAGAGGGTAGGAGAAGAGGGTAGGGGAAGAGGATAGGAGAAGAGGGTAGGAGAAGAGGGTAGGAGAAGAGGGTAGGAGAAGAGGGTAGGAGAAGAGGGTAGGAGAAGAGGGTAGGAGAAGAGGGTAGGAGAAGAGGGTAGGAGAAGAGGGTGGGAGAAGAGGGTAGGAGAAGAGGGTAGGAGAAGAGGGTAGGAGAAGAGGGTAGGAGAAGAGGGTAGGAGAAGAGGGTAGGAGAAGAGGGTAGGAGAAGAGGATAGGAGAAGAGGGTAGTAGAAGAGGGTAGGAGAAGAGGATAGGAGAAGAGGGTAGGAGAAGAGGGTGGGGGTAGGAGGAATGAAAAAATGGAGAGGGTGAGGGGAGGGGGGTGGGAGGACTCTTCCTTCGACCACGCGTCTGCACCTCCACTGCACTCCTCCTCCACCCACTGCGCATGCCCAGAAGCTGCTCTTTTCCTCGCTGCTTTCAGCTTTCATGTTTTTACGAGGAGCCCAAGTGCTCATTTTCCTTCGCATACGAGTAACTACGTGATCGTGATTATTATAGCTGAAGTAAAATTATTGCCTTAAACTTTTGAGATCTTCCTTGAAAACATTCGTTGGACGCGCAATAAAACACATCTCTATTTTACTCCATTCTTTCTGCTTAGCTGACAATGCTGCCTCAAGTGAGGGAAATTAGTGACCACGAAGATACTGCCCACATTCGATGTCTTTTTTAATGATGGCGAAGGTCATTCTTAGTACTTCATATGATTAAGAGGTCAAACTCATTCTAAAAGCAAGAATGTATAAAAAAGAGTAGTGCCTCATTTCAACAATAAAACTTCATAAAATTCCAAGGTTTATCTTCTTACTACCCATTTTCTTTTAGTAAATACCAACAGATGATTTTCATGGCCGGGGATTTTTTAAAAGTAGACAGACATGAGTCATTCATTCGTAGGGAAATATTTTCAGTCTTAAACACCTTTGCCTTCCTCAGCATACGCATGATACAGAACTATTTTCTCAGCTTACAGCGATGATGCCTCGATAGTGAAGTAATCAGATAATACAAACTCTCGACTTAAGAAAGTCCCAGGTCAGTAGCCTTTAATATTGCGCGATCCAACGGTAGCTTATAGGCGCAAATCGCAGCGCCTTTGGTATATTTCATTCTTAAAATTCCCTCGATGGAATTCGCCTATCGAATTCATATTTTGAGTCATTCTCCAATGCTGCAGTTTTCACTTTTTAACTCTTGTTCTACCAAGGTATTTTACAACTTACTTCTCCCAAGGGGGGTAACTCAGTTACCCCTCCATTTTTTTGTCAGAAATGGTTGTTTATTGGGAGAAATATGTAAATATTAGAATACCTATATTAAATTAATAATATAGAATAGATATTTATAAAGAAAATAAGGAATATTTTATAATTACTTCACAATTGTAACAATTTTTTTGCTACCTAGGGTGTTGAGCACAACCAGAGGAGAACATGTTAGTTAGTTGATTTACAACAGTCTTGCACTGTAACATATTCACTTAAGATCATTCTTTCATAGTTCACCTACCCGTGACCAAAATGCTTTAAAAAACTCTTTACCTATTTCAAACATGAAGAGTATAAGCTGACATAGACGCGTAATATGAAAATAAATATTTGTAAAAATAATAAATATTTTATAATTACAACGCAGTTGCAATAAAAAATTCTTAGTTACCTTGTATGTTGAACATAACCGAACGCGATACCAACTTGGATTTACAACGGCCTTTCAATATAACACACTAGCATATAAGAATTTTTTGTAGTTCATCACGCGGCTGCTCATCACCAAAATGTATTATGTAGTTTGTTTCGTGAGAACTACTATACACTTTTCAGATATTATTTCCTACATCATAATATCAACATCATCAAGTCTTTTCAACAATTGTTACACAATTTGAGGTGAAACTTCATCGCTACATATTTAAAGCGATCCATGATAAATTTAAGGCGTTAGAGTTCCTTTACATACAGTCTCTACTAATATTTGAGGACTTGCTCACACACTCGAACGACTATTTTATCAAAGGGAATGGACCAAGTTTCAGATGCCAATCAAGGAGTTGGATCTTTGCATAAAAATGTAACCTAATGGAAAAAGAACTATACAGTGAAATAATTACGAATTCCAATTCTTAATCATTATAATATGAATATGAAGTATCATTTCCATTTATCAATCAATACTATAAATATATTTATCAGCTTTTTCAGCAAAATTTATAGGAAAAACCTATTTGTGTATGCATCTGAAAATTTTTATTTAAATATATGTATATGATATGTACATTTGCTTTAACTGCGAGAAGGAATTTCAAGCCTAACCAGTGATTCAAATACGGTCATATAAACCGAACCATGAAGGAATTAATTACCCTTACTCGGTACCGGAAAGACTTAATTTAAGAATGAATAATAAATACCTTTTTTGTTAATCAACCGTAATATGAAATTTGATATTATCCAAATAATTTCCGTTCTATTTTCTATAAAATATTGTGTGTATACATGAAAAAGATTTCATGATATCAGTCGTTGATTATTTCAACTACCTACAATTAAATCTCTCCATGGTGACCGCTTTTATTCAAAAGAAAAATAACAGTTAAGTTGGAATACAGCCTTACGGAGTGGTTGCTTGATTATATTTTAAGGGTACAGAACTCCGAACTTCAGCAAGAGGCCTCAGAATGTCTAAATCCGCCACTGAGCCAAGGAACATTACCGTGAAGGGGAATGGGGTTGATACCACACCAGTAAAAGTTAAAATCTGAATGCACAACTCGGCCTAAACCTGTTCCCAATCGTACCATCCGCCTACCTTCACATACAAGTGAGATTAAATGCTTACATGCTATAGGCAAATTTTATAACATTCCGAATAGTCAGATTGTACACGACACGACGTAGGGCAATCAAACCCTTCAACGGAAACACACAAAGTTACCTCTTGCCCTCCTTTCGCAACCAAGCTTATCGATTTCGGGACGAAGGAACTTCCCTAAACAATAGCAGCAGCAGTCGGCGGTAGAGCGTGGGCCTAAAGGGGCCTCTCTCAATACAACAGAACCGACCCTCCGATCGCAAAAAAGCTCACGAAATTTGGCAAAGATGATCATAGGAGAAGGAACCATTGTGGATGAGTATGCGAGTCCTTGTGACGAAATGAGAGTGAGAAGGAGAGAGGGAGAGAGTGAGGGGGAGAGAGAAAGAGGGACAGAGAAAGAGGGAGAGAGGCAGGGGGAGAGGGAGGGGGAGAGGGAGATGGAGGGAGAGAGGGAGGGGGAGTGGGATGGGAGGGAGAGGGGAGGGGGAGGGTAAGAGTGAGGGGGGAAGGAGGTGGAGGGGAGAGGGAGGGGAGGAGGAGAGGGAGGGACAGAGAGAGAGTGGGACAGAGAGAGAGGGACAGAGAGAGAGGGACAGAGAGAGGGACAGAGAGAGAGGGACAGAGAGAGAGGGGCAGAGAGAGAGGGACAGAGAGAGAGAGGGACAGAGGGAAAAGGCGATCCCCTCCCTCCCTCTCACCTTTCATCGAGGAGTGAGGCCAGACATCGATTGGCCTCTTCTGATGGAAAGAGGCGAGGGAGGGAGATAGAGGAGGGAGGAAAAGAGGACAGGAGGAGTTAGAGGGAGGAAGGTAGGGGAGGAAGGTAGGGGAGGGAGGTAGGGGAGGAAGATAGGGGAGGAAGATAGGGGAGGAAAATAGAGGGGGGAGTTGTTTCGGAAGGACACACACACGCGACGACACTGAAGCTGCGCCGAACGCTTGACAAGGAGAGAGGGAAGGGAGAAGGTCGGTCTCTCTCCCCAACGGGATAATCCATCTTCGCGCTGCCCCCTCCTTCCCTCCTCCCTTCATTCCTCCTCTCCCTTCCTCCTCTCTTTTCTCTCGCCTTCCCTCTCTCTCCGTCCCCTTTTCCTTTCTCCTCCCTGCCCTCTCCCTCTATCCCATTTCTTCCCTGACCGATGGCCAGTAGACGTCGCTTAGGGAACCATGCAACCCTCTTGCATCTAAATTCCCCCTCTCTCTCTGCTGCGTTCACCATTACGGGTTGACCCAGGCCCCGAAGCACTAGCGATGCGCGGGGCTTTACACAGGGGCCAACTATCCTCTAGAGATGCAGAGACGCACGACCGGGCATCGATCCATCGGTCTACGAGACTTAGGGCTAATAAAAGCGCTCTTCAGGTAGTGTTTACCGCCGTCCGTGGGAGGTCGGGACACGAGGGGCGGAAAGATGAGAGGGAGACACGACGACGGCAGCAGTAGGAGAGGGATGGGGAGGAATCGAAACGCCTCCTGGTCCGCCCCTTCGCGCCTTCAAACGAGGCCCCATTGCCCCACACACTAAAAGCACGCGTTCAGTGAGGGAGCGGACGCTGTCTCTCTCTCTCTCTTTCTCCCAAAGGTGAATATTTCATGGCGCGGCCTCGTTACGTATAAATGATGCGATTTGAATTGATTCCCAACACGAGGCCTCTCTCGTACGTTGCGACGCGCACCAGTGAGCAAGTAGCCCCTTCCTCATCTACCACCCCCTTTCCCACCTCCTTCTCCCCCATCAAGTGTGCGTGAGCACGCATTAATCTCCAACTGCCACTAGTCAGGTCTCCGTAATCTTCGTCGATAACTTTATAAACGATCGGCTTTCATTCGGACGCATGAAGAGCAGGAAGAAGAGATGACTGCACGTAGAAGAGTTTCGGAGGGAGAGAAGTGAGGAAGGAAAGAAGGAGAAGAATGGGAGATGGAGGGCTTACGAACGGGTATCCATCTGGAAGGTCGAGAGAGAGGATTGAGAGACCGCGTGTTTTTGTCGAAGCACGCGCTTCGAGAGAGAGTAGGTCACGCGTGGGTGTCTGTGTATACGTGTGGGCACGCGTGGTGTCTCCCGCCAGCTAAAGAAGGGAGGGGGAAGAAGGAAATGTGGGAGGGAATACGGGGGCGGATGCGCTCGGGTGGGGTCGCGGAGAGGGAGACAGACACCGGGACGAATGGGTGGGGCGCGATAAACTCGCGGCAGAGCCATCTGTCGGGGGCGCAATGCAATGCCGCCGCGATTCCGGGGAAGGGGCGGGGGGGCGAGGTGGCGAGGGAAGGGAGGAGTGCGTGGGCGGAGAGAGGCAGGCCGTAATCGGGCGAGGCCCCATCGTTCGCCCGAGGGCTCTTTTTCCGGGCGGGGCGGGCGGAGGTGCAAGAGGGACCCGTCGTCTCAGTCTCGAGGCAGGAGTCGACCTGCTAAGGCGTGTCGGCCGCAGAGGGGACAGGAGCCGTCGCGGGGGGCGGGCGTGCCCCGCGGGAGAGCGTGCCTAGGGAGAGCTAGAAGGAGAGCGGGAGGAGGAGGAAGCCTCGTCGACATGGAGGTGGCTCCGACCTCCCGGACCAGTGCGAAGGTTACGCTCGGTCGGCCGGGGGCGCATCTTCCACCTCCCGGCATCCCGCCTTCCCGCGCCCCCCAACGCACCACCTCCTTGCGGTCCTCCCCCACGTAGCATGGCGACGGAAGACGGAAGAACGCGCGTCGGACCAAGGATCGGTGACGTAGCCACTGGTGAGTCGCCCCGCGGCGTGGTTGTCGTCGCGTGTCGAGAGATCTCCTGGGGAGCGCGTGGGAGTGTGGGGGGGGCCGTGTCAGAATGCGGCCCGGAGGGGGCGGTCTCGCCGTGCTTTGACAGGAGCGTGCCACTTGTTCGCGTAGCGCGAGAGGCGCCTTTCTCCGCCGCGTGCTTGGTCCTCTCGCCGTGTTTCGCGCGTGCAGCGCGCGGCGGCCACGGACGTCTTCCTTCCGCAACGCTCCGAGAGTGTCCCTTTGGCGGCGGAGCATCGGCCGCTCGGCCGCCGGAGGAGGAAATCGATAAGTGTCGCTCCTGGGAGTGGATACGACGACGCGACTCACTGTGAACGAATTGCGCGATCGCACATTCCGGCACATGTCTCTCAGCACCAGCAGCAAAAACGTTTCTTTTTTATTGAGGTTATTGTGAAGTAGGAATGTGTCTCGAAAAGATATGTGGTTTCTTGAAGGGAAATTCCGTGAGATGTCTTTGCTCCCCGATCAGGATGATCAACAGGTTTTTTAATGACAAAGTTTATGTAGTGAGTTTCGCGAGAGACCAAAAGGAGGTCGATAAGGACGGGTTCTCGATTTATATTTTATTCTTTGTTGACTAAAGCGCATTCGGTTATGAAAACATCCTTTATTAACCCCCGTTCTGTTTTAATCTGTTTCTAATCTACTAGGTATGTCATTTTTCACGTTGGAAATACGATAAATGCTTGACTTATGAGATGCACATTAGCGTAAAATTCGATAAGATGCTTCATTAAATAAGAAGAATGCACCTTTTAGAGTCTTGTTATTGTTAGAAAAAAATGCTGTAATATTTCTTCTCTGAGAATACCGCCTCTAATTACTCAATGCTAAATTATTTTACATGGGCGTATAGACTGAGGAGTAAGATTCCCCCCGACTTACGATAAAAATGTGATGTTCGTTCAGATGGAAAATGCAATAAACCATAGCAAACAAACAGTGAAGCATTGATTTGTTCTATTCAGTCAAAGGCCTCTTTGGGATCGTGAGCTCTTTAAATTTCTGTTATAGAAGGGTAACCTCTTAGGAAATAAATCGCTTCGTATTTGAAAGAGAAATTAATATTTAAAATATGTAACGAAAATCACTTGTGTGTATTGCAGTTGAAAAGTGAGAGTACTCTATTGATGAAGCGTCTAATTTCCAATTATCTTTGACAAAAACTGCAAATTTTAAAACGCGTTCATAACGAAGATAGGCAGCATTACGGTGTACAATCAAAATTTCTAACATATAATCATGAATAAATTTCAAGGTCAAAAAGACATGATAAATAAACTTATAATTCGCGATTGGTTTTTATGTTACCGCAAAAATAAAATTCAATTGAAATTCTAAATTCTTGGCAGAGGTTCTTGTAATAACATATTTGCAAAAATTAAAAGTACATTTAAACTCTTAAAATGAGGATTCATGTGATAAAAATGTAGAAATTTATTCAAATGCGCTGTAAATCCATTCTGCAATTCATGATGATTTTATTATACTTCTTGCATAAACAATAACTTTGGTAAATAATGCAATTATTTCCATCAAGACAGGTTGTATGTTCCGTTTTTTATTCATATTCATTGTCAGTTTATAATCCATATTAGCCGTAGAATAAACAGAGTGCATCCCAAGAAAAACACAGAGAAACTAGAATATTCTTACCGATTGTGGGTCATGAAATTTAAAGACCATTTACATTCAAAATTGTGGACAAAGCCAAGCGTGTGACTTAAAATGAAAACAATATCGCCTGTTGAACGGTGTAGGCCACATTATCAACCGGGACTTAGAGGAGTCAGTCTCATTCAAACTAAACTTTTAATCCTTACCTTATAAATGATTTACTCTAAACCAAGTGTGTCAAACTCGCTCGCGTCTTGCAATAATGCGGCCCACGAAGTAAATTATTTTATACTACATAGCGTAGGCTCAAAACGAATTTTTACAAAGCGATTCACTCATATCTTTGTAAATAATCTAATAAGCTTAAGAAGAATATTAATTTAGCACTTTTAAAATAACTGCGATTTATTCTTCAATCCCATTTATGAAAACACAGCACATTTGGAGTACAGAAGAATGTTCTTCTCGCTGCCAGCTTGTTTCTCGCGTGTTCGAAGGATTTAACTCTAGACGCCGAATGTAATATTTTTTATAAAGAATGGGTATAAGGCCGCATCATAGGATTGGGTCGATATTTCCTCTTAAGGAGGAGGATAGTGAAAGTCCAAAGAATATGAAAGGTGTGAGGACTGGGAGAGTCTGGAATGCGGCCCGCGGATTTGGTGGAGAGCTTTCATGCGGCCCTCGCACCGATGTGAGACCTCTGCTCTAAACAAATAGGGTTCTACTGGTGAGGGAGAGCTTCGAATGAGCGAATTACCTAAACTAACTGAGCGAAAGCAATTAAAGGAAATTCATGTAAATTTTCAAATCAAACATCCCGGCACATAATTATTAATATAATATTTCAATTTATATTATGTATGGACAGTAATAAAATTGAAAAAAACAAAAGTTAGATCGATGCGAAATTTATTACTTATGCCTCTCGATAAACCTTATTTAATTCGATTTTGATAGGCCTTGACTGCACTTTCGATCCGCTATGTTTTTCCTCAGTAAACTTAAACGCTGACTACAATTTGTGTAGCAGACATGTACTGTGGCGGTTTACATCTCATCGGAGGTTTCCTGTTATTTGAGTTCAATCGCAAATTTCAAAGTCTTTGGTTTGCTAGATCCAAGTGATGCTTTAAATGAATTTCTTGAAACACAAAAACCTGATCTTGCAGTTGTTAATTCCACAAAATATATTTCATAAAACTATTAAAGATATTTAAATTGGAGGATAGTACGGATTCCGTTTAATCGATTCCTCTCAGTCAAGGGACCATTTCGTCCCACAAAACAAATGCCGCCCTTAAGTCACGCCTTACCAACAGAAAGGCACGGCTTGCAAATTCCGAGGGTCTTAGAGCGCGGTGGTCGTCCACGCGCACGCTTTCTTCGCTTATGCCAAATTCGGTACGCAAGCAATTCGTAGAAAAATGCCTCCCGCCCAATCATTCTTCACCACAAAAAAGAGGATGGAGGAGCAGAAGAAATTCTGCGCAAATATTCTCACATTCACTCGATTTCTGTTTTCGAATTAGTCGCGATTGACCGAATCTCTCTCACACGCATCGTGACGACTCCTCGGCACCACGTCGCTGATTCCGCACCGTCGCCGCGAACATCAAAAGGGATAAATACGCTTTGGAAATCGTAACGGGGTTTGGAGTCATCCCTCTAATTTAGATACCCTCCGCCCCTACATCCCACGCCTTTCTATAATGATCGCTCCGTTGAGCAGAGACACGCCATCTCCCACCCTTCTCTCCACCCTCCCGATCGACTCCCCTTTCACACGCCCTCCTTCCTGTTTACAGTCCAACTCCATTCTCCCACTCCCAACGCCCTTCCCCACTCCCAATCCCATTCCCCCACTCCCAATCCCATTCCCCCACTCCCAATCCCATTCCCCCACTCCCAATCCCATTCCCCCAATCCCAACCCCCTTCCCCCAATCCCAACCCCCTTCCCTCACTCCCAACCCCCTTCCCCCACTCCCAATCCCATTCCCCCACTCCCAATCCCATTCCCCCACTCCCAATCCCATTCCCCCAATCCCAACCCCCTTCCCCCACTCCCAACCCCCTTCCCCCACTCCCAATCCCCTTTCCTCACTCCCAATCCCCTTCCTCCACTCCCAACCCTCTTTCCCCACTCCCAACCCCCTTCGCCCTCTCCAAACCCCCTTCCCCCACTCCCAACCATCCCCGCTCTCCCAACCCTCCCCGCCCCCCATCCTTGGGGTGCCTACGAAAATCACTATAGCGTTCGTTATTGGTCTATATAAATTCCTTTTTACAGTCCGGGTGAATCCAAAAAACATGTAGCAGAATGATTCAAAGATGGACATTCCTGTTATCGTCACTTGATCACGTCTCTTCGTGAGGTTGGTGGTAAAATCTGAAAAAATTTTCAACTGCCCGATGATTGGAAATTGAAAAATGGGATAGAGAGAAACCTTATTCCGTTTAGAAAATTCATTTTAAGTAACAAGTGAATAATAAAATTGAACTGGGGGTAGAATTGTTTAATTTAATTGAGACTGTGTGCATATAAAACAGTCGTAAAACTATGAATGAATTGCGAATAGTAATGCGGAGATTATTCATGCATTTTATGGTAAAAAGCGCACAAATAATTAAATTTAAAAATATTCACTGTAGCTTCTTTCAATCATGATCATGCCGTTAATGGCCTAAGGAATCCATAATTTTCTTTCAACTAAGACGAAGCTCAATAGTTCACACCGAGCCTTCCTTTACTTTTTATTTTGGTATAGTATTCAATAGGCTAAACACAAATTAATTTAGCAAAATTAGATTGATTGGAATCATTTATTTATAGTATAGTCGAAAAGAAAGTCTCAGCGACGGCGCTCGATGGAGCATTAATTCAAAAGGGAGATGGGAAAAATAGGTGGCGGTTTATAATGGCGGAAATAGTCTTGGCAAAATCCACGAGAACCATTTCCCACTCTGTATCTGATTTATTTATATTTTAAAATTAAAACTTCTGCATTACCTTATTATATCGTTAGTAATTCACTGAACAGATACAATATAGCCGAAATATGGCGAGAGTTTAGAATACAACAATAAAACTCCACTGTGGAGGCCGTTACTTTCAGGAAATACATATTATGAATGAGAGACAAGCTGACATACCTTATAAAATATTACACATGCATTTTAGTAACGTTAAACTTCAAATAAAATTGCAGTGTCACCTGGATTATCCCAACCTCATGATAGCAATAATTAGTTGAAGTGACTTGACTGTCATGTCGATTTAAAAATTAAATATAAAATTATTATCCTGTCTTTTTCATTCTATAAAATATACGTGTTTCTTATTCCTAACAATTCTCCTTGTAGCGAATGTGTGTAGCATTTTGGTTATTTTGAGATTACGTGATTGCTAGGTTAGGAGTAAGAAAGAATCCTCATCACAATAATATATCCAAATAAGAGAAGCATTATCGAAGCCAAATTTGCATAATCGTTTTTAACAAAGTCGTAAAAACATCTAAAAATGAGACGTGTGCCATGATCAATTTCACGCTGCCTGATATTTTAATTCTCCTGCGTATATGAGGTAAATCCAGGGAGTTTTTAATATTTTCAAATGAGGTTTACTGCAAGAATACTAGCGTCAGCACATTAATCAGAGATTTAAAAAATATTAAAGTTGCTTTACTAATGGCTTTAATGACGACTAAATAATCTTGTACAAAAAAGTAAATATTTCTTATGCGATGTCTTCACATCGTTTTCTGTGGCATCAATTTCCCCGCGTCTTTTTGTGGATTCATATCATCTTTAAACGAGCTTTTGCTCTGAAACACGTTATACATAGATCACTTCAAGTGCCTGCCATTAATTTTATACCAAAGTTCCAATCCGAACATGTTTCACGTGTACTTATTCCGTTTTTAATAGCTTAATGAAATTAAGGGTTTCGTTGCATTCTCCTGTTGAACTGAAGCACTTGTAATCGTCTGTGCTCATTCTGTGTTTAATATTGGATTTAAAATGCCGAAAACGTGTTTACTGTAAACACAAATAAAAGTCAAATTGTTGAATTGGTAAAGCTAAAACATTCTATAGTGTTAATATTACTTAAATAGTGTGCGTTCATAGATATACATATTGAAAAATAATCTAAGAAAGTAATTTAGGCATTGAAAAGTAAATAAACATACCACAATGAACTTCAAGCGTGATATATTGTCTACGAATTAATTTTTAATAACAAACGATTCTCTAAGATGGAACAAACTGAATAAAAAATACACAATATCGCCATTATTTCGACTATCTAAAATAAAGAAGTCCCCATAATATAACAAATGTTAACTCGTGAATGATACTCATCTCGCTAATCCTTACAAGAAATAAGAATTCGGTCTACGTTGTCTCTATGTCGAATTCTTATAGTTCTCTCTTTGTTCGCTATATATTTTAAAAATATGCTCACTTGTCTGCTAATATCCACGATGCATCAATTCTTCGTGAATACGCAACTTTCATCATTTTCACTTGCTGCACACTAAATGTTATCCCTATTATGAGATAGGAATTCGTTCCTATTAAATACTATTATTTGAATGTGCGCTGGCCATTTTCTATAGATAATTTTAAATCGGTTCGAATGAAACAACTACAACTCGGGACTTAAGCAATCGTGTTCTTGAGAAAAAGGTTTGTTTTTTTTATAGAGATCCGTGTCGAATTACCCTGGAAATTTCTGAAGGAACAGAAAAAGCTTATTTACATGTCTTCGGTAGTTACAGGTTTGACCACCATGTCTATTTTGGGTACTCTAGTAAAGTTTGATCAGGCAGGCTAAATTATTTCATTCAGCAATTTTTCTACTTTATTTAGCCAATGAATAATTGATAGTAGCTCAATAACTTTGGCTAAGATTAATAAAGGTGAAATACTCTAATATTATAAATATTCTAATTGTTTGGCTAAAGGAGGATTTCACCTTTATTAGCCAATGAATGTTTCACTTAATTTTTAACGTGGCATCAGCCTCGAAAACTACGAATGACGCTTAACGATTTCAACTAACTCACGGATCATTTGACGAGAAATTATGTTTATTTCGTAATATCAGGTGAGTAAGTTTAAATATTTGGCATAACTTAAAAACGCTACAGAGCATATGTAATTCCATGGCAGAACTATTTATCGAATAAATTATGATTATTTCCTGACTGAAGTTCGATTAAAATTTTCCCTATCCAAATGTCGGTGCATTAACGAAATATTTTACATATTATTTAATAGTTTAAAATATGTTTTTTGTTTCGCATGAAACACAACACGCGGACGTCCGCAACAGTTTACGCAGCAAGTGCACAATCGAAGGGAACGCGGTATATTAGTCTTCGGCGAATATGCCACTTACATACTTATCGAATTGCTACGGATACTTCTGATCAGTCAGCCGCTTGCAGCGCCAACGCCCCATACCGTTGGAACCGAGGCAGTTTCTATGGCGTACTGCCTGTGTCCTTGCCATGGCAAATGCAGAGTTCTCAATGGTTCTCAAACTCGAGCTGCCTGCGGGCCACGTTGATAATTTCGAAATATATGGCGGGCTTCAAGTGATAATTCCAATATAAATGGCGAGTCCCACGTCGTAATAATGACAGTTAGCCTAAGTTTTTTGTTGAAACAAACACCTCAAAAAGATTTATATTTTAATAAGGAAAAAATGATCATAAAATTCCTAAATATTTAACGTAATATTTTTTCGTTCTCCTTGTACTCCATTATCGACTCGTCTACGCTTTCGCTTCCACTCATTTACAGTAAAATTAAAGCGATGAGAGAGAGAGAGGGCACACGTCCTCTTTTTCATCGTATTCTCCCAGTGTCGCGAAAACGATTGTCGAGACGGGCAATTGTCTCGTATATTAAGCATTTTTTTAAAAGCTACATTTATCCTCGTAATAATTTGTGAAATACATTTCTGGCTTCTTTATCCACCAACTTAAATATGGAGTGAATATAAATAGTAACATTTTTTACGGTACGAGTAAAGATGAGATGTTTTTCATTCCTTATTTTGAGGAATTGTAAGGCGTCTTTTTTGCCGAGAAAAAGAAATAGACAAACCAAGTGGCCTATAGAGTGAAAAGCCTAAAAGGAAGATAAGAATCGAGCAGAAGTAGTTATGGTTAGACAAATAATGCAACAGGTAGTGGGAGAGGAACACGAAGAGAGGATCGGAGAAAGAGGGAGGAGAGAGGATGATGTGCATGATACTACGTGTATTCAAAATCATCTTGATTCTACTTTACCCTGTAAACAAGTAGAATTTCAAAGCAGATATAATAAGATAAAACAAATCCTAATCATAAGAGGGATAATAAGTCGCATTGAGCGAGCATAAACTCTCTCTGTATAAACTTCATCCGCTATAAGAATACATTGGACTCTTTTCGAATCTTATCTACATTAATTGTACTGCATAAACGGCGATAAGAAGAAATGTACATAATTTTAATCAATAACACATTATCCGTTAAACTGGATGAAGATAAAAGAGCTTTTAAGATTGAAAAAGGAATAAGAGAAGAAGATACCCGTTCTCCTAAATTATTCAAAGAAGCACTAAAAGAAGTGTTAATAACTCTAAAATTGGGTAAAAATATATGAAGGTAAATATAGCGTATCTGAATCATTTAATGCTTTCTGATGACATCGCACTCTTTGCAAGAAGTCCAGAATAGCTCCATAAGAGAAATGAGGAATACTGAAGAGGTCAATAAAAAGATTTAATAGAATCTCAATAAAACAAATGCCATGTTCAACTCCTTTGCAAATCCTAAGAAGATATTTATCAACGGATCGGAACTCGAAGGAGTAAAGAGCTACGTTTAATTGGGTCATCTCATCACTTTTTGGAGAAATCAACCGGAAATGGTATGGAGTGTATTCCGACAAAATGCTAACTTGGACAAATCAAATGTCTTTCTCAAGAGGAAATTGCATATATGCTCGCTCTGACCTGCTGACGTGAAACATGGGCCATGAATCCAGGATTAATCCAGCGTCTTGTTTGACCGCAAAAGGAAAGACTGGGTTAGAATGAAGACAAATGTCTGCGGCGTAATTAGGTGAATAAATGCGCAGAAGTGATAGCGGGAAAATCACATTGCAAGAATAAATGATCAGCTTTGGGTGTAAAACATCATCGAATAGATCCAAAGTAACATAAGGAGACCCGAAATAAAGATGTGACAGAGAAACTGTATTTTTGAGGCCAACTTGCAGGAAGGAGGCAGGCGATAGGGAAAACCCGAAGGGTCTGGGGAGCTAGAATTGAAATCAACAAAAAATATGAGGAATGTAAACAAGTTTGTAGGCTTATTTCGCGCATAAACAGTTAAAGCGATATGAATATATCTAGAAGGTAGGTTATTAAATCCGAATTTTACCGGAGGAAAGCGACCTCACGTATAAAGTAGCTACTGATTTGAAAATAGAAGATATTTCCTAATTAATAAACCTAGGATAAATGGAGCAAATAACTTGAAAGATTCATCACTCCATAAGAAATAAAGAAGCTTTTAGAAACACTCTTCGAAACTGTTATTAAAAATCTAGAAACGCTGATGCTAATATATGTTAATATAAATGCAATATCAACCCAATAAACGAACAAATCGGCTATAGACTTAGTCATGTTTTCGGTTCCTCTCCAAGAGAAATCATTGTTACATACGAGGACACGCTGAGTCACTTCTGGCGCAACCATGTCTCATAAATGCTTCATATAATTCATATAAATAGTTCATTTTTCCATAATTAAAATATATTTGGGACTAAAAAGGTTAGTAATAAAATTTCATCACGGTTTACGTCACTTTATCAGATTTGATTGTCAGTAAATATAGCATTTATTATTACTACGTATACTTTTATTGGACTCCAAAACGTATGTAGCGAATTGTGACTGTCACAGAGAAAACGGCGCCTGATAGGTAAAAGGTTGATCGTCAATGTCCTTCTGATCCCTAGCATTTATTCTGCCTTTTCCCTAACGTTTTAGTAAGATGTGAAGGTAGCAGAGGGATAATCAGATTGGGCAACGCTATATATAATGAGGCGTGAGACAGGGCTGCCCACTCTCACTGGCATTGTTTATTATTTAAGACAAAGAAATCATAAGAGAAGCATAAGAAGATGTAGAAAAAGAGGCAAAAGTTGGAGGCAGGCTTGTCAAATTGGTTGGATTTGCAAATGATAAAGTACGAGACGACGAGATTTGTTGACAGGGAGTCTGAATTAAGATATTAGAAAGAGGTTAGTAAAAACTCTTGATAGGGAGAGTAGCATTAAATATATATATATATATATATATATATATATATATATATATATATATATATATATATATATATATATATATATATATATGCGAGGCGTGGAAAACTTGAAAAGAAGACATGAGCAGATTAAAGGCATTTGAGATGTGGGTATGGCGTAGACAAGAGAATATTAGTTAGACAGAGAGAAAAACAAATGAGGGAAGAGAAGATAAAGAGAGAAGAGTGATGAGGGAAAGACCAGCATTTATAAAGCCCGTCAATATGACCAAAATGGAATCTTTGGACCGGATCTACTCAGCAGGGGAGCCACAATTGCAAAGTTTAACTTTTCGGTAATTGTGAATATGGAAGGAATTGGCTGAACCGATTTCAAGCGAAATTTTGTATAAAGGATTTATGCAACATAGAAAAACAAAATCAATATATTTAGTATAGATATGGAAAACAGGGCTGCCACAATAAAAGTAATAAAAAAATTCTTTTTACACGCATTTGTGATAAATTGTTGAACTGTCAACAACAATTTTAAACAAATTTAATACTTATAATATACTCATATAAACAAAATCATATTAGCATATTTAAACCGAATCGGCCAAGCAGTGGGGCCACAATTACAAACTCTTTCAATAATTAAGGTTTTGGAAGGAATTGGCAAAACGGATTTCAATTAAATTTTGTATATAAGATTTGAACAATATACCATAATGAAATCAATATATCTAAAGCGGAGTTAAATAGCAGGGCTACCACAGTAAAAAGTTAATATTTGTTTTACACGTTTTTCTAGAGAACTGACCGCATGGATTTTAACCCAATATGGTATATAAAATCTTCATAATTATAAATAAATAACTAAAATACCATATTTCATCCGGGTCGACTAAACAGGGCTACCACCTTATCAAAGTTAGAATTTTTCTGTAAATATGAATTTCGAAGGTGTTGGATGAATGGATTTTAAATAAATTTCGTTTGTAGGGCAAGTATAGAATGGGAAAACGAGATGAATATGTTTAGAAAAGATCAAAAAGCAGGGCTACCACAATATAAGGAAAATTAATTTTCTGATTGTCTGATTTCGTGTATGGCTTTCTGAGAAAAAATGAGCTTATACAAAATGCGTTTGACCTGGCTTAAGAAACGGCTGCGATATTGAGCGTTATGGACAAAGTGACCAAAGGAATAAGGGGTTTATAGTTTGTTAATGAATAAATCACAGGGTCAGACACTGGAAAAAATTGAACCCTTATTAACGCAGCCAATATTTTCTCACGGACAGTTTTATCACTGTCAAGAGTGCGTGCTTTCAGTCAGGAAGATAACAAACCAGATGGACAGCCACCCATCAGGGATATTGTTTACAGAGAAATTTTTATTACAAAAATTAAATTTACTGCCATTCTCTGTTCGAAAATAAATTTGTGAATTTTGTGGTTGACTATCAATGTTCATGCACATCAAAATAATGTATCTATCCTTTCTCTAAATTTTCCGCAGTGAGATTGCGGGTTCTGTATTACATTTAAACTGAATTAAATCAAATTAAATTAAATTATACAAATGTGCTACACAGCCTTTTAAACAATTATGAAATTTTGCACGGAGAAGCAGATCTGTAATCGTATTAACTATCTCTCAGTTTGACTTGTAGCAATCGCCACTTCGCACTCATATTAAATCATAATCGCTCGCAGCGACGACAATGTCTCCGTCGGAAAGTAATGATCTTGCAGTAACTGAAATGTTTTTAAGAAGGCGATGGAGAGTAAAGTGACAAGTTACAGAATTTCTAGAAAAACATTAGATTGTTAGCAGCTTTAATCATGCAAATAAATCTTAAAATCACATGTTCAATTCATAAAATCGGCGTTAGCGGTCGAACGCGAAAGATCAAATCCGAGGATATTGAAACCGAAAATAAATAACAGGAGTTATCCCGTGAAAACACAGAAAAATCACGCGCTGGTTCGACAGCTAGAAACGTACGCTGCAACGAATTGCCTAGTTTAAAAGAATAAAATATTAACATCCACTGAAGAGGCCGTAACATTGCGGAATTCCACAATCATACGTAATACTGCATTATAAATTACATATTTACTTTCTCATATACGTAGTATATTGAGAAAGTATTGTTATCGTGAAAAATTTCGACTTCGAGATTTTGATGGACGTTTTGGGTGTCATAAAAGTGGTTTTCGCCATGCCGTCTGTCTGCCTGTCTGTCGGTCTGTTCGCCGATCTAGGGCCTGAACGCGTACATGAAATCGAGTGATATTTCGTATTTATGCAATATATCATCTTTTGCAGACCCTTTTTTCATAAAAATTATATATTGCACAAAAATAAAGGGTAGTTTATTCTTGGTGATTTTTTGAAAGATTTGATTTACTCAAAAATGGCTCTAGAGAATTTGATTAAAATCATAACAATTGTAGGGCCTGATGTCACAAATAATACTACGTAAGCCATATATCTCTTGAACACTCTATACGCCGTCCACTGACATTAAAATGTACGATAAGCTACCTAAGCCCTATTAGGTCACGCCTCCACCGCGATCCGTTCAAACTGTTGCTACGGCCTTACGCTTAAACTAAATCGAATGATGTCTCATATTTATGGATAATATCATTCATAAAAGACATTCTGATGAGATAAACGATATTGCGCAACAATTAAGGATATTTTGAAACGAAATTCGATTTACTCAAAAATTGATCTAAGGATTTCGTTTAAAATCCATCCAACCTTACAGCCTGATTTAGCAAATAATACTAAGTCATATGTCCCAAAAAGTTACTATATATAGTCCAGTAGCATTATTTCTGTACAAGACGCTCAGCGCACGCGTCAGAGGGGAGAGTTAATTTCGGGGTAAAAGTGTAGTGAGATCAAACGAATATACGTATATGAGAAAGTTTGCGCAATTTATATTGCGCCGTTTATTTGTTGATATACTACTTTTTGAGTCCGTAAAAGTTTTTTCATTCATTTTATGTTTTATTATTATTTAACGCAAAATATTATCTAGGAATACAATTTTTTCTGAAGCCTCCACGACAAACGACACAAATACTGTTTAGATTATGTGAAACCAGTGTGTTTTAAGGACGGAAAGGAATTTTAATTACAAATTCTGAACAATTCTAAAAAACTGTGAATTTAAGAATAGGAGATAATTAACGTCAAATGAAAAGTCGCGTTTCTCGCGAAAGCTAATCTCCTCTTGTTGTGTCCCATGGAAGGAGAAAAAACGTATATACTTAATATTCAGGATGTCAAAGTGTTCGCTGCTCGTTATGTGCACATCATTATCTTCTCCGAGAGTGCTATATTTTTAATACCAACATTTTCAAGCAAGGTCTTCTCTTCGGGTAAAAGTAACTCGGGAGCGAAGCAGTACTCAGAAAATTTCATTGCCGCCAGAGATTGGTCACAATATTCTTCGGACTTAAAACCACTCCAATATTTTCTGGAGAAAACAGTAAAAAAGAGTCGCCGGTAGCCATTCCACAACATGACGGAAATACGTGATCGCAGTGAAGAATGTTGGAAAAACGTACCTTAACGTAGAATTCTTCAAGAAAATCTTTGTGTGAAAAAGTTATTGATAAAAATTATGTTCATTAAGTTTTACAGTATCTGTTTTTTCCATTACATTTTAATGTTTCCATGAGAAACGCCATTGTTTTCTACTTCTTTTACATTCTTCCTCTTATCGAGTCTTGGGAATCCCAAATGTTTAAAATCGGCATGGAAGATCGTTTCTGACTTTGCGCAAAACACCCTTCTTGCAGCCCTCCCCCAATCTCAATTTTTTATTTGTAGTCTGCCTTTCTTCTTTATTCAGTTAGTATCTCACTTGAATCTGTTGGTGTTAGTCTTCATTAACCAGTGCTTGATTTTTAACTGTTTCTACATTTTTACCGTTTTTAAAGAAATGTCAGTAGGTAAGAAAAGAACCGATTTGAGTGTAAAAGAAAAGTTGCATTTAATGAGAGATTCAGTGCCAAAAATAATTTAAATCGGCCGACTGGAGCCCGAGGGGTTCCCATGGAAAGGTTGGCCCAAATTTCGTTTTTTTTTAAGATATCTCAGCAACCAATTAACTGACTTTGACGAATTCTCCACCAATGTCAATATTTTCATGAGACATATTCTAGCCGAAAATGGGCCGCACAATAGGACAAATTACCAAAAAGGTGGTCATAAATAGGGAGGACATATATTCTCAAAAAAAAACAAATAAGGAGTCATAATAAAGGAAAAAATAAAATGCAAATAAAATTTAGGGTAGTTTGAACATTTTTTGGTGCATTCCATGTGTCCACTTATCAACCATCTGTAGTTAAATCGATACAAGAAACGCAACTCACCTTACTTAAATGTAGCTAACTATATTGATATCAAATTAAAAATACATATGTAATGTAATCCAGTCGTTACAGCTGTCTTTTACTTTAGGCTCTTATTTATTAGCATTAAGAATCTAAAAATAAAAGATGACGCAAATGCATAACATTTGATAATTTAAGAAAAATACAGTGAACCTCAATTAGAATTAATAAAACAAAAAAAAATTAAAAAGATGCTTTTATTACTTGTCTGATAAGTTTGAAGAAGTGAAAACAATTTACCTTTGTAGATTTTTACAAATTGTAATTTTAAAAATTAGAAAATGCAGAGTGAAAAAGGTATTTACAAAATGAACAAAATTAATCGCTGTCACTGTATTCGGAATCTGTCTCCGCCTCTTCTGATGCAGATGATTCTACGTGCGGAGCCGACAATAACGTCTTTAGGAAAGGATGTTTTTTTCTTTTGAGGTTGTTTTTTCATGCTGGAGATAACAGAATCAAAATATTTGAAGAGTCTCTTGATGAGATCCTCCATTGTTTATATTCATAACGAGGCGATGACGGCCGAGGATTATTCCAAAGGATAATTTTATTATTTTACTCAGGTTAGACACACATGAACTGCAGAGGAACAAAAGATGTGAAGAACACATTTTCATCGGAATCCGTTGAGTCTTCAAATTTCTGCTTATACTGACTGACCGGAACTTCCGTCACAGCCCCATTTTGAAATCCGACATAAATCTTTCAATTGTTCGTTGGACAAAATACTAATAACCTCATTCTGAACCTGTATAAAGCGTTCGGTTGTCTTGTTTAAAAGGCGCGTAACGTTATTTCTGCACTTTTGTCCGTTACTGTAATAGAAGAACTAACAGGGTAACGTTTCTTCGCCTCTTTCACTATATGGTAAGAAATATACAAATCGCAGTTATTTTTTTTGCTTGAAGTTTGAGAAAATAATATTGTTTTTTCGTTAATTTTGCCTCGACCATCGCTGACAGTGCTTGATTTCCTGAAGGTGGAATGACGCGATTATCTTTCTGTAGAAAAATTCCGTCTGTATTTTGATCCTCTTGTTGGTGTAGTACAAGTCGTATCTTTCACGACACAGGCGATATCCACACTTCCTTCTGCTCGGAGGCACATTTGCGTTGCATAAGACAGTCCAGAATGTACATGGAATTCCGAACGTAAAGCTTGAGTCCTTCGCCGCTTAGACCGCTCACTAATGTCACTAAAATCTATTTTGGTCGTCCTTGACCATCATTTCTCGTAGAAAGATCACCACTAGGGGAAGATATTTGCTGTTCCAGCCACTCCTTATTTTGATACAGAAATCTTTCCTTTTTCTTTGGGCTGCAATCCATCTTATTTTATCTGATGAGTTAACACTGATATATATAAATTCGCTGCTGACGAAGGTGGGTAATTTCCATAATGCGTCTAGTAAGATATTCACATTTGGCACTAAATATTTTTTTGGTGACGCATTATTTCAAATAACGCCCTCCTCTTCAACATGGTGATGTGTACATTACATGTTCCTGTAAAGATACTATGATTCATTGTGTGAAGTAGCACATGATTTGGAATACTATATACTTACAATATTACAACGAAAAGTTGCCCTTAAAATTTCTTGTTAATAAACTAGTTTTACTAAAAGACAGTAGCTATCGGAAATATTCATTCAATAGTGATACACGGACATATATAAGTAGGTAAACTTTTTGTTTGCGCAAAATGTTTTTACACTTTCGGACAGTTGAATAAATGAGCTTTATTACTTAGTATAAATGTTTGCTTGATAAGGCTTTATACTATAATAAAACTCCTGATGAACATAAGAGTTTTTAAAAATCCCACTTTTCGCTAGGTCACAGCAAAAACTTATACAATTAAAAATAAACGGAATGAAAATAAAAATCAATATAGTGTAAATTTTCTGCATACCTCCAAGAACAGAATCTATCTTGTAGTTAAATTAAAATATTAATGTTAACTGAATTAAAAATACGTAACTGCACGTATTCCACTCACAAATGAACAATGCACTAAGCACACGTCGCAAATTACAGCCAATTTTGAATTGATACAATGTAAGTTGTGTTCAAGACAAAAGAGTGCAATTAACGGTAATTAGTGTTAGGGTCATTGTAGAATACTTGTATAATAATAAACACGAGAAATGTTACACTTCGATAATTTCATTTATGATCACTTTTTCGGCCATTTTTCCCACTGTGGGTCGGACCAAATTTCACTGGTTCGAGGGGTCCCCATGCAACGGTCGATCTTAATTTCGGTTTTTTTTTAAGTTTTCTCAGCATCCAAATGACCGATTTTGATGAATGCCCATCCAATATCAATGTTATGATGAGACACGTTTTCGGGCCGAAAATGGACAAAATCGGTCCACAGGGACGAAAGGACATAAAGTAAGGGCCGGTCCAAATTTCGTTTTTTTTAAATATATCTCGGCAACGAATTGACCGATTTCCATGAAACCTTCACTAATATCAATGTTTTGGTGAGATACGTTTTACAGCTGTAAATAAAAGGCGTGAACATGTTTTACTTTTTCTCAACCATCGAGTGATTATATCAAAACTAAGAATAACTTAACTAAACCACAATACTTTACAAATGTTTTTGATGGAGAATTTCGCTGGTCCTCTCCCCATTTCTCCCAATTTTTCCTCTACCGCCCTTCATCTCTCCCTCCTTAACTTCCACTCTCACTCTCCCTCCCGCTCTACCTCCTCCTCTATCTCTCTTTCTTCCTCCCTCTCTCATTCTTCCTCCCTCCCTCTTTCTTCCTCTCTCTCCCCCTCGATATCTTCTTCACAATACATCCTAAACAATGCATCCATTTGGATTTCTCTATTGATTGGTTATTATTAATATATGTACTCTAATCGAAATTAAATGATCAATTTTGTTTTCAAATATAGTTTAAACGCTTTCGATTATACACCGCATTTACCCGACTACAAGACTAAGATTTTTCGATTTTTTCACCAAAACTGATGTTAAATACAATCTCTACAACAGTGGTTTCCAACTTGTGGGGCGCGACGAACCGAGCAGTGGGCGCGAAAGGTTTGGCAGATTCAATTTTTGCTTAGCCCTTATTATGAGACCTCGCTATGCGGCTGTCAAATTTCATTCTAGAGTGGTTTGGAAATATTGTTTGCGCCTTTGTTTGTCTTGAGGCCTATACCATTCTCCTACTATAGTGCCATATATTTCCACAGCTCCGTAATGAATGCTTTTCTTCAGTTTAGTGTAGGACGAATGCTCCAAAGATGTTTCTGTTTACGATAAGGCATTCTCATTTTACCCTCTCACTTAGAGAGTATCGCATTGAGTCAGTGTAATATCTCTCTTGGCTCTTGAGCTCAAGAGCTACAATGTAGCAGCTACATCTTTCCACGTTCCTAATGAATTCGTGTATACTTTATTGGTTATGTGGCTCCTAGATGTCTGTGTTTATAATTTTTCACCCTCGGGTTCCCATAGCTTCTGTTTTGGCTCCCATGCGTTGAATATATCTCCCCGCTCATGTGTATTGAAAAGTAGAGAATAAGGTTACCGTTTGAAAGGTTGCAGTGAAAAAAACAGAGTTGTATAACAGACACAAGGAAATTCCTACAGACTAGAATTATAAAGTGACGGCCCCTTGTAAAAATATAATTTGTGGAGTGACGTATGTTGTTTTACAGCAGTTACTTTCCAGCTACTAGTGTTAGCGTGTGTAATTAGTTTTTACAATTATTTTATATTTTTACCGTTCACTGTTAGGTTCGGAAAGTGATTTATTTGAAAGTTATTGCTTCGACTCTCGAGTGAAAATTTTTTCTCGCTTGAAAAATGGATAAATTCTTGACAGGTAAGAGGAAAGATAGCGACCAAAGTTCCAGTAAAGGCGAGAAAACTAGTAAAAATCTGAAAATTAGAAAATATGAAAAGAAATATGTATCTCTTGGCTTCACAAATACTAACATCAATGGAGAAGAGAGACCTCAGTATGTGATGCACGAATATCTTGGTAATTATATTGGAATAAAAAATGATTTCTTCTAGAGTAAATTAGAAGGTTTATATAAACAAAGAAAAGTGTTTGCTAAAACGAAAAACTTTGCCAAAAATCACTGCTCGCCTCTTACAATGTCTCTTTTAGAATTGCTAGATATAAGAAGCCTCACTCAGTTGGAGAAACCTTGATATTGCCTTCTGCTATTGATATGGTAAAAGTAATGTTAGGCAAATCATACGCAGCCGTTTGCAGACAACACTGTAGGAAGAAGAATTTCAGAGATATCTGAAGATCTTTGCTAACAGTTAATTGAAACAATTATGAACACTCGCTTTGCCCTGCAAGTAGATGAGGCAACTGATGTCGTAAAGGATGCTCATTTAATTGCTTATGTGAGATATATCAGGTAATGAAATTAAAGAGGACTTGTTTTTTTTGCAAACCAATTGATGATAGGGCTACATCTGTAAAAATGTTTAAAATCATTGACAAATTTCTGCTTGAAAATTATGTTGGGCTGTGTACAGACGGAGCTCAATCTATGTCTGGTAAAAATGCAGGACTTCAGGCCCTGGTGAGAAAAAATGCACCACTTTCTCTCTGGACACATTGTTCACAGACAGGCTATTTTGTCTAAAAACATAAAAGAGGAACTAAGGACAGTATTTCAAGATGTCGTACGAATAATAAATTACATCAAAAGTAATCCGTTGAAAGTAAGAATTTTTGCTAAGTTGTGCCATGAAATTGACGCAGAGCCCAATGCTCTGCCCTATTATTGCAAATCTTGCTGGTTATCTCGTAGAAAAGTGCTTCAGAGAGTTTATGAACTGAGGAACAAAATTAGAGTTTTTCTCAGGGAATGCAAAAATGCGGATTCAAGTTTAACGTATGATAATATTTTAAATCAAAAATTGGCGTAGTTAGTGGACAATTATGAAAAATTAAATAATTTGAATTCTTCTTTGCAAGAACCTCAGATTAATATACTCAACCACAAAGATCAAAATAAATGCATTCATCAGAAAACTGGATTTATGGAAAAGAAGTTTAGAGAATAAATGTTTTGACATGTTTTCTGTTTTAGAAAATTTTCTTTGTAGTAGTGAAATTAAAGCTAATATAAAACTATTCATGGAGCACTTAAGTGAGTTACAGGCGCAGTTTGAAATATACCTCAAAGACTTGCAAGTTGAAAGATATGACTGGATATGAAGTCCTTTAGTTAGCCCTATCTCTGGATTGTCTACTTCAGAGCAAGAACAACTGATAGATTTATCTAGTGATAATTTGTTGCGTCAGGTATTCGATCCTGAAAAATGTCCTCAGTTTTGGCTGAAATTCGCAATTCCTGTTTTATCAGAAAATGCCATTAATATTCTATTTCTGTTTATAGCTTCATACTTTTGTGAAACTGGATTTTCCGCTGTTGTTGTCATGATGACCAAGTATGTATCTCTCTCGGATAATAATTGAAAAGGAACTGCGAGTTGCCATCTCGTCAATGACACTCAGATTCCAAAAACTTTATGCTGAAAAACAAGCGCACACATCCCACATCCATTGTAAATTTAATTAAATTTTATTACGTTTTTTCGTGTACCATTTAATATTATCATATATAAGCTATATGAACTGTAGGTCAAGTAAGTTTTCTTTAATAATTGTTATTGAAAATGATATGGGGACGCTAAGACAGCTTACCAAACATCCTACCGCTCCCTCACCTATACTCATACCATGCCCCTTTATTTTCACTTTCCTCAAGGCAGCGGGAAAGCTAGAGGAACTACCAGATAATCTCATTTCCTTACTGATCCCCTAAACCTCTGAACCCAGAACCTCTGCTTCCCAAAATTAAAAGACTCAGAAGTCCAGGTCGCCAAACCGTCATGATCTTCAGCACACTCACTGACTGACTGACTGACTGACGACACAATTCACTTTCTCCAACGTCTAAAATCGCTTGCTCCCGGTCTTCCACCAAACAATATCATGGTCGTCATGGACTACTGCTTCTTCTACGCCCGAGAGAGTGGGCTAAGCTTAGCAGCTCAGAGGACGAAACTAGAAGTGCGGCATGTACCATTGCCTCAGCACAGCGCGTAGTAGATGATTCTCCCTTCCGCACTTATTATTTTCTCTTGCGTCCGTCGTACACCTTCGGCGCCGGCACGATGCCGTTCCAAGAATTTCACGGCCCATAAACTGCGGCGCCATCTTCCCGCCCAACCTTTCCTCAAACCATGCCTCCTTAATCCTCGTATCCACGAAAATACGTTTGAGTGACGGCGCTCACTCTCTTTACATTCCCTATATGCCCCTCTTTACATTCTCTATATGCCTCACTTTGCAAAACAATCTTCCACGAAATACTAAAATGTGAGATTTGTGAGCGAAATTTTTCGACAACATAATTACAGACACTGTTTTTCGCTAATGCCGCGGAGCTGCAATGTTGTGTTATGCTGGACTCCAGAGAAAGGTGTTCTAAAATAATGCAAGCGTACTATGTGATTAATTCATGATCGGAACGATTTCAATGGCTAAAAACAGTTCAGAAAACCAAATTTGCATTTCTTTATCGGAATCGCCTGTAAAATGCCACTGAAGGCTCGTTTGGTTTTCTTAATAGTTTTATGATTATTTGATCATTCTGTCAGTTTGATTCCGACCGCATTCAATATTTAATTTTTTTAATTCCGCTTGACCTAAATAAATCAAAAACTAAAAATAACCTCCATTAATAAATGCATTACTTCTCACCAAAATATTACTATTAAGTTTCAGTTGAAATCTAATTTCTGAAGAAATTTATTTCAATTACATAATCTCACTGATAAAATTCTCTCATTTTTTTATCTATTCAAATGTATTCTTAATCTCCATAGCGCCAACGCTGAGAGTTCATGAAATTTTGTCCTAGAGACTTATGTTCAAAGGCAATAAGAAAATTATATAAATGATTCGCATAACCTAATCAGGAGTGTCACTTTACTGGGAACAAAAAACGAACTTTCTGCCCTATCCCATAAAATCAGGGCCGGCTTCAGACAGTAAGCAAGTGAGGCAATCGCCTCAGGGCGCAGGGTCGAAGGGGCAGTCTCATGCGTGACACTGACGCCGTTCCCTCTTGCCAAGTTTGGTCTTACAGCAAGGGTGGCAACCAGCGCCCTAACTAGGTATTTTAGCACCCGGGGCAAACTACCAAATATGCGCCCCCTCCATAAAAAATAATCTAATGACAATATTTTTTTACTATATGGATTTTGGCTGAACAATTAATAAATAAAAATGAACTATAAATGATATAATTTCTCACTATAAATGTACATAATTTAAATACATAATTATAAATATAATTACATACATAATTTAAATACAGAAAGTATAAACATTTTAATATTGAAGAGTTATTCTACGTGTTTTTATGCAGCAAACTCAACAATAACATCATCGAAATATATAGTTTCTGCAATGCGTAATGTCTGGAACAAGTATAGGGGTGAAATCGCCCCTGTCCTTGTACCATGCAACCTCGCACAACTTTCCATCAAAATTTTTGCGCCCCTTCTTTAGTTGCGCCCGGGGCAGATGCCCCGCTTGCCCCGCCCTAGTTACGCCACTGGTGGCAACCCTGCTCAAAGAGACACATTTGCAAAAACTGGGGGGAGGTAAGGGAAAACCAAGGGAAACACACGCAATGTACCCTTTGTGACTCTTTAACACAGTCCGTACTGCTACGGAAAAGAAAGAAAACAATAAACGGAGGTCCAATATATGTAGTAAACATATCTCTTATAAATTAAGTAAAATGAATATTGGCACGATTGTGTGATTATTTTATATATTAATGATTTAGTAAAATTCTTCATCATCGAAGACCCAAGGAACATGGGGTGAGGGGAGAGGGGGCTGCCAAGCATTTCCCGCCTCAGGGCGGCGAAATGTCTGAAGCCGGCCCTGCATAAAGTATTAACCATACAAAAAAGTATTCCAATCCAATTTGCAGAACTAATTAAAAAGAATATTTCTTATCTTCAATACATTTTTATGGAAGGAGTAGCCATTTTAAAGATAATCTAACAAGAATATCCTAAATCGCTCTGAACTTGGAAAATTTCTGGCGTTATTTTTTTAGGTGTTGTCCATGAAAAGAATTTTTGTAACTACCGAAGTAAATAGGAGCTGCTTTAATTATACGAATGCGTTCGATATCCTTTCGTGCTAACACAGCATTAGTAAGTGGAAGGAAATGGATAATCTACGAAGAAGAAATGAACGTAAATTCGATTATTTTTATTTCTTGCGTTTTTTAAGTGAAAATAAATAGATAAATTACAACTAATTGTAAGTAATTAACGTGACAGTGAATATTACATCACAACTACTTAAATCAAATGAGGTGTGTTTTAAATAATTTTCGATTGCTCAAATATTTTAAAATTAATTCTCTTCCCAAAAATTTGAGTGTATTAATAAAGGCTTCAAAACTTGGTTTAAGATGTCTTTAAAACAGAGACTCGCTAAATTTTGGTATTTTCTAATCACTTCAACCATGAATAAGTTATGATTTACAGAGTTAAAATATATATATCAAAATACAAAAAATATTATTAGGAATAGGTTTTTTGACAGTCAATTAACCTATAACAAATACCTTACCTTCACTCATCAATACTATGCCTTGTGTTTGCGCAACGTCTTATTATGCGGGAATAGTAAATTCTAACTTAACTGTATCTTGGAATTTTCCTGTCATACTATTAATTACAATAAATTCGAAAATAAATCGGTGTCTTGCGTGTACTTGCAATAAGCGTGCAGTTTTCCTCTATTAATATTTCAATTGTTCTTTATAACAGCGTTTACAAAAACTAGGATCGTGAGACTGTCGTAGTATTTGAAAGTATTCAAAGATATTTATTTAGCAAAAAACTTAATTTTACGCCAAACTGGTAATAAAAAATGTACGCCTAATTCAATCCTTTCGATTATTTGTTGTTTTTGTTAAAGAGGATCAATTTCTTGATGTGATTCACTTAGTTCTTCATGATTACTGAGTTATTTTTATTCATCTTTCAAGACTTGCCTACAGATTTCACAGTAATTAATAGATAATTTTGTCATGAAGTCAGAAATGAATGAAGTAGCCGTGTTATCTCTTTATATAAACTTTATTCCGTTATCGGTATTAGCGGTTTATATTTCTCCAAGCAGCTGAAAGGGCGGTGCTGCATTAAAACGTCACTGCGAATAAGGAGATAAAATGTGACTCTCGCTTATTATCTGTAATTGCCTGTCAAATATAACGAGAATACGTGAATTAAGTATTTAAGTTTAAACAAATTTGAGTAAAAATTACTGAAACTAACTTATATATGCACTAAAAAGTAAACTATATATATATATATATATATATATATATATATATATATATATATATATATATATATATATATATATATATATATATATATTCCGTGTTTTTTGTGTTCATTAACAATTTGTTGCCATCCATTTATCCCATTTACCTTTCCTCTTCCGTAAGCTTTTTTATATATGTATGAAATTCACATAATTGAATGTTTAGGAAAGTTAAAATAGTTTTGGGTAAATAAAAGTTGTGGCAAAGAAATTTTAATAAATATTATTCTCTAAACATTACGATACACAATTACTACGTTCCCAAAACTATATTTTCTTTTTGTAGCACTCATTTATGTGAGTTTTAGATTTATGTTTTTTTTTACTTTTAATGTATACAAAACGTGGTTTATCTAAAAAAAATGTTGAACAGTTGTATAAAACTCCTATAGCCAAAAAAATTGTAGGGTAAGCCCTATGCATTTCGCCCACTAAGTGGGCATCTTCAGGGGAGAACCTGCCTTGGCAGTGAACAACAACAACAACAACAACACGCAGTTGAACCTTGTTCACTGCCAAGGCAGGTTCTCCCCTGAAGATGCCCACTTAGTGGGCGAAATGCATAGGGCTTACCCTACAATTTTTTTGGCTATAGGAGTTTTATACAACTGTTCAACTTGGAGCCAAAGTGATTACGAGCTACCATCTACTAAAAAAAATGTGTTTAAATTTCATTTTTCATAGACCTTTATAAATTCATTAATTTTAATCACTATATCTGACTTCATTAACACAATCTATGAATAACTGAATATTTGTTTGTTTTGTTACCATCGTATTATTTATCGTAACCAAGGTATTGTTTGAACTTCAAAACGGCGTCGAAATTTCTTTAATATGTGGATGCGACACGAATTTATAATACCAGTTCGCGTAATTGCGACGAAAGTTTTTAACGCAAAACTACTTTAAATTTTTGCGTTAAAAAAACTTAATTGTCGATTGATTTGACGCGTATTCAAAAATCAACGGCAGGGAAATAAAATTTCGTTCTTTCAGGCGTTTTACGTTTCAAGTCCTGAATTCTTACGATTGTTTTAATTAATGTTGATTTGCAAATTACTAATATGCTACACTCATACCCGCGTTAATCAAATAGAGAAGATAAACGCTCCTTATATCTAACCCATGATCTTATGAATGGCGATGAATCGCCTAAAAGGTACACACAAGAGGTATACTGCGAAAAAACCGTCGAAATGGTATTTCACCGTTCTCGAGTCTTTCCACTAAAGGTCGCCGCTAAATCCCTCCCAGACAGGGAAATGTTCCAAACAAATGCACAAACAAACAGGTCCAGACTACTATTATAATGTACGTTAATCAAAGGCGATTTCGTATGAAGTGGAACGCTGATTGATTCAGCTATTAGTCACGTTGGTACACATTATAATCCCTAGAAAATTCAGCTTAAAATATCGCCCTGGTTCCTCCTCCTTACCGGTATAATAACTGATCGATGATGTTCAATTTTAGTAAATGTCATTTTTGATATTCCATATATTTCTCTATTGATCAACTACTGTACACTCTACACTAAAAGAGAGTACAATTTAAGAGACAGCGTAAGTTTCTATTTTGATCTGATACCCAATTATACTGCAGTGGTGACAAAACGCCGAGTCTGTTTGTTGCAGAATAAGGATGATAACCCCGTGCTGTGAAATCACCTCTTTGTATTTTATTATTCTACTAGTGTATTGCCCGTCATATGACGAGTGACAGTTACTATATCGTTGAAAAACCCGTCGTAAGACTGGAAATCCTACTGAAACCATACATCTTAAGTAATCTTAACTCATTATTATCGATAATCACAAAATTAGTTTATTTTTTAGTGTAATTGCCCGTTAAAATTCAACGGGGAATTTAGAAATGAATAATAACAGCGATAATTATTGAGTAAGAACCGATATATAATTTTCCAAAATAGAGATTCTAGCGAATTTCTTTCTCATTCTTGTTTTCTCCTTGTTAACAAGATTGGAAAGGCGTACTCCATGTTGGAGTACACAGAGTTTCCAAATGCGTTCTTTGAGATTTCACAATGTTCTCAATATTTTTCGATCAGATGAGTATTTAACGAGAAGCTAGCTAGGTACGTTGTAAAATATATGTAAGTCCTTATGTAAAGTTGTGATTATTATTGTCCGATTTTGACCAAAATTGGAATCGGTCGACAAATTTAAGTAGAACTTCTAATATCAAATTTCATCTAAATACGTCCTGCGGTTCCCGAGTCGAAACAAGAACATTGTAAACTACATGTAGGTATTCATGTAAAGTGGTCGTAATTGTTATCCGATTTGAACCAAAATTGGAATCTGTCAACCAACTTTTGCAAACTCCCCAATATCAAATTTCATTAAAATAAGTCAAGTGGTTTTCGAGTTTTAACATGCGGACGGACGGACGGACAGACGGAAACGACCTCCCTTCCTATTTCATCTTCATTCTGCCTCCGCCTCACCTGGTTTAGCAAAGCTGGCGGGAGAGAGAAGGAAATAGCAATTGCAGCGTGCGCTGTTGCCACGTCTTCTATATTAGTGAGTCATTTACATGACCGGGCGTCCAATGAATCAACAGTGCGCGCTTTCCCCTCTCTCCCGCCGTTTTACTATGCCAGACGGCGGATAGAGAATGAAGATGAAATAAAAATCGGTATCATTTTAGGTAGTAATTTTCTGAAGTTATATTTTTACATATTAGTAATATAGGCATTTTTCCGGTGACCACGATACCTCTAACTTTGAAAATATCCCAGGAATAACGAAGATAGCCGAATTTCAGAAATGTAAAAAAATTGGGTATTAACGTTGCTGTTATAAAATAACGCTTCCAAGTACTTATTTCTGATAGTTTTAGGTAAGTGCTATTAAAATTTCAAGTAGATACATTGTAGGGTTTCTGAGATGTAAACATTCAAATTGGTCTTATCGGATTTCCAGGTCTAAAACCGTGGTTTTCTTCATATACAGCCCAATATAAAATATTTAAACATAGACTAAAAATTTAAGATGTACAAAAATTAACGTAGAAATCAATTTTCTAACCGCCATTGCTGTTGTTTTCGAGATATACGGTCTCGGGTGTCTAGACTTTGTGCAAGGACAGTATATGCGTGCAATTCGTGCGAAGATCGCATAATAAGTTAGGAAAGTGTACAGTGTATCACAAATAGGCACGTTCCGTGCGATGGAGCATGAAACTATACGATGTAATTTAACCGAACACACGCCATAAAACAGAAAAACACCACGACTCGATTGTATCTTTGCCTATTAAAAATTTCTTCTCCCCCCTTAGTTGGTGCATCAATAAACATATTTCGTAATTTAAATGACTAAATACTGCAAAATGATATATCAGAAATTATTCCAGGGAAATATTCAATTTATATTTAGTGATGTATTTTCTAATCAGTTTTAAGTAACTGAACAATCGAAAATTACTTAAAACATACCTCACTTGAGTTCAGGAGTTGTAATAATTACGTTTGTTCTTTTCTTCGCCGTAGAGAATCCATTTCCTTCCGTTTACAAAATCTGTCATGCACGCGTAAGGAATTACATATATCTTGTAGGGTTGGGCGCGAATGAAGTCCGGGTGTCGAGTTACTCGACTCTTTCGACTCCAAACACCGGAGTCGTTTCGCATGCGAGGAGTCGATTCCGCGTGACGTCATCGTAAAATTCGCGCGAAGCCAGTGCGAGCGGGCTCTACGAATAGCATATTTACATCTTGGTTTTACCTTTATTAAGAATTGCATCGAGATTTAATTATTTAATTAATATAATACACCTGAATTGGCTTACAAAAATGCACCTTTCAATAGAATACATTTTTAAATTCAGTATTGTCATCAAAATAAAGTTACCTAAGTACGGCATGTCTTTCTCTAATAGCCATAGAAAAGTAGACGTGGATTCCCGTGATAAAGCAGCCATCATGATTCCAATACAAGAATCTACCGTCAGTGAACCACCACTGAACTGCTTCTACGTTGTAGCCGAAATGCACTAATTTGAGATTCTACTGACAAGGAGAGGTTACGACCTTCGGGTCACGGATTTTGATAAAACGCGACGAGGTGATTCTACATCGACAATAAGGAGACCCGTGTCTCGGAGTTTTTGTGAATGTGCCCTTGGGTTCGAGAAATCAGCATCGAAAATATTCAAAAACATCGCATGCAACTTAATAGGCTTCATTGTCGAATTGTTAATAAGAACTGACTGAGCAGATATCGTGCATAGATCATATGGCGTAGGTCTGGGTTCGATTCCAAATGTTTTTTTTTTTTTCAAATTATCCAAGCGTTATTTGAAAAGTAATATTCTCCGCTACAAATACGCTGTATAATTTTTATTTGGAGGCCATGAACGCAGAAACATATAATAATGGGCATTTAAAATCATTTATTGATGTCTCCACGGTTAACGCCGTGTTTTTTTACGTTAACTTATGCAAAATATTCAAGGAAATTCACAATATTCATTATTTTCTGTTCCGGTTGCTGTCCGCCAAGGCAAGGCTAACATTATCAATAATATATAATTAATATAATAATAAAGTTAATAATAATAATATATAATTATAGATGATCATTCTTGCACGACGGTATTTTTCATGCTACGAGCCATTGTTATTCTCGTAGATGACACTAGCGCAGTGGTTCCCAAAATTTTCATTCCGCCAACTTCTTTCATAAAAATCCAAATCTCGCGAACCCCCCCCCCCCCCTTAAAAATACATATTTTAAAAGATCATCTTCCTTACCTGAATATTAGTGCCAAGGGGGGTGTTACGTGCCTAAACATACTTCAGGTATGGAAATAAAATACTTCAATTTTGCGTGTACATAACACAAAAAATGATTAAAACTTTATTATTAAAATATTGTTCCACACCGCGTCATAGAATTCAAGTTTAGGCACTTCAACTTATCATTTGGTTTAATAATGTAATCATTTGCTCAACAACTTATGTGTTGCTATATAATCAAAGAAAAATATCGCTCGTAACTAACGACAGCCTTAGACAGTTAGATGCGGCGATAATGCGTATGTCGTTTTAAAATTTCTCGTCCTTAAAAAAAACTTTTTGAAATATTCTGCGTCTGAGTCTAAAATTTACATAAATTCGTCTAGGATTCGATTTCTGTCATCAACAAAAATAAATTTTGTTAATTTACGCGTACAAGCTTTGGTCAGAACTTCGTTGTTTAATCTAAGAAATCTTAAAATGAAAACTAAATATATTCTGCACTCAATCATATTCTACACTCAATCCTATGTTCAACAAATGAAGGAAAGAAACGCTCTTTGAAATGAACCAGTTCCATCACTTCAGAAAATGATTAACATAAACCGTGCAATGAAATACGCTGTGCAAACGCCATTAAGGATCTTTTCCGCGAACACCCTGAGTCTTCTCGCGAACACCCTGAGTCTTCTCGCGAACCCCTAGGCCTTGGGGGTTCGCGAAACACATGGCACCCGGGATCGCTGGAGTCGACTCGAAAGTCTTCGCGACCCCTTCGTTATCCATCCCTAGTATTTTGTAATTATAGCAGATCTTATTTATTTCAGTAACCAATAAGATTATTTACGTTGACAACAATTAGGTAGCTATGCATGAACTTTGTAGCGATAAAAATGTATAGGAAACGAAATACTCTTCGTTATTAGTTCTACAAGTGTATTTGAAATCTGTTTTAATTTGACTAAACATTTACGAGATATAACGGAAAGTTCATTTTTGTCACCAGATAAATGGTACCCCTGATTTGCTTATGTGATTTATTTTTGTGATTTTCTTATTGTCTTTCATTTTAAGTCCTTAATATCAAATTTCATAAAAAACCTTTCGGTAGAAGCCGAGAACGAACATTTGGACGGACGGACGAACCGACGCTAATAGGCTCTTATGCTGGAAGCTAAACGCGCCTAAAAATGAAGAAATAACAATAAATAAATAATATTATTCCCCCCTCCCTCTCGTCGTCCCTTTCTCCCTCCCTTCCTCTCTCTGCCTCTCTTTTCTCCCCCCTCTCTCATTCCCTCCTGTCCCAATCCATAGCTCTCCCACTTTTTCTCAGTCTCCATCTTTATCTCTTTCCTCCCGTCCTTTTCTAATTCAATACCTTACTCTCTATTCTGTATCCCTTCCTTCCTATCTCCCTTCCCACATTCCCCTTTCTCTTACTCGATATCTATATAGTTGTTTAGATAAGCAAAATAATCCAAACTAATTCCCGGTCCCATTAGAATTACGTAATTTCGCGAAAAATCCTTCGATAATTTAAGGCACTCGTATATATTACACGTATGCGGATTGACACAACAATTGAGTTTCTAAGTTCAACAATGACGTGGTCGGCAAGGCAGCATCCCGTTTAAAAGCCGATATTTCCCCAAAGTATATGATTTAAATGTTTAATATGAGAGATTTCGAAAGATAGGCAGAAAAAGATGAATAGAATAAGAAACAATAATTTTCCTAAAACATAAATTAAATTTAAAGATCGTACGTTCATTCTTTCCAATTTAAATTTCCATAAGAATAAAAGCTTGCACTTTAAAAAGTCGCTTTTTACGGGTTATCTTACGGGAAATAGATATCGTTCCTCTGGAGCCGAACCAGAGTCTTTTTTCGTATTATTTCGTCATTTACTTTTATATCTGAATCAAATATTCCTGCGACATTTCAACCTTCCACCTAATCGGGAAGTCTGTTAGAAACGCGTTAAAATGAGCCATTGATGACGTCAGCGTTTTACACAAACAAACACATCTAGGCTTTTATTATTAAAATGATCGCAATCCTGAATACCACCAATACTTAAAAGTTCAAATTTCAAAGAAATTGATACAATCAGCAAACTCCGTAAAAATATAAGGTGAAATACGAAATCCTATGGATCTTTTGGTCATTGTCACTGTTATTGTTCCGAGATTAAAATTAGTCTGATTGAAATCAAAAGAATGGATGGGGAGGAAGCAAGAGAGCTCTAAAAGCCCGGTATTCTCGACATTCCCTCCGCATAAATGTCTCGTTCCCACCCGCTTTCTTGGCTAACGCTTCGAATAAGGATTCTTGTTTTTTACACGCATGACATTAGTTTCTGATATTGCTCCATAAATTACCACACAATTTTCGAAATAGAAAAGCACATCTGAGGCAACAAGTTGTTGGAGAGAAACTTTAGTGATCGAGAGGGCGCCGTTATATGAGAATGCGTCAGAGTGAGCGGAGATCTGAGAAATCGTCGAGTTATTCCGGCATTTGTGGCATGAGACTCACTCTAACAAAAATTTCTCTGGTCCGTCTTCGCTTCCACTTCGCAATTTCTTCTCGCCATTATGTGTACCTTAAATCTACGCTCATCAACAACGCATAGACCTAAGACTTTTCTGCATAACTCTGTCCATTCATGGAGGAAGTTCTTTTTCCGGAACGTTGCTGTTTTATTAGTTATATTCCTGTCTGCTTCAGCCTATCCTGATGAATTGCATTACATTTTAGCAGTATATTTCTGGACGTAATCTTGGTTTTCTGATCTCCATTTGATTCTTCCAGGTTTTGAATATTTCATCTTGGAATAAAATCTTTTCATTTTCACTTCCTACCTTTTCTGGAATATTGCAGTTGTTTGCCTTAAAATGAACCGCCTCGTTACTCGTCTCTTCATGTAAACCGAGCATGTACGTATCTCGCCTTACTTTTCCACTGTTTAAAGGCACTGGAATATTCTCGCGACTCGAATGCTTTCGATTTCATTATATAAGCAATATATTCGGATTCTTTGCGAGAGTAAATGAGAAATTAGTAAAAAATAACTGACTTTGTCCGAATAAACAACATTCAATCTAAATGTTTTGAATGGTCTGAGAAAATTATTTTGTTTCTGTTGGAATCCGCCTTCCGAGATTGTGTTTAAGACTTTAGTTTAGCTGTGGTTTACTTCGAGCCAATCCCTGAGACTAGTTAATTTTAGTTCTTCAGATCTCCCCTACGATCCTTCTCATCTCATATTGCAACATAAAAGTATAAAACAACATTCTTTTGGGGCCGCGTTAATATTATCCTCATAAACACACTCTTCTACGTCTTCTATAAAGCGCCTTCGGATTTCATCATGCCTTACTTCCATTTGCTATTTGGTTTTACTTACGACAAAACTTCGTCTTAAAATACATCAAATGTAGTGTTATGCTCGGGGAGGAGATTTGAAGCAATACAACTGATTTGCAAGCGTTCTTTGTGCCATTTCCCTCGTTACCTCGAATCCAAATGTATCTATATTATATCTTCTAAATGCGTCTCTTCAAGTGCTGCGTTTTTAACGATTAATTAACGGATTAATCGTTAAAAATTTTAATCGATTAAAATTTAATTATTCGATTAAAATAAAATCGATTTAAAACGATTTCCGGTTATCAAAATGGCGGACAACAAAAGGGTGAAACCTATAACAGGAAAGATAAATAAACATTTTGCGTTTAAGTTAAATGCAGATGGAAATGTTGATGATAGCGAAAATGTTAACTATCGTCATTGCAACAAACAGCGTATCATGGTTCTAATAGGTCGTTGACGTATCACCTGCAGCACAAACATCCGCTGCAATATCAACGCGTACTTGCGAATGAACAGAAACGTACTGCTGCTAAACAACAGAATTCAATAACACAGAATGTATGTCAGAATGAGAAACCAGTCAGCGCTAACGTTAGCAAGGATTTAACAACAGCCATCGCGCAATGGATCGCTAGTTCTGGTCGTCCGACTGTTATTGTGGAAGATCCCGGTCTGCAAATGGCGTTGCGAATAGCCCTTCAGAACAAACATTACACTCTACCGAGTCGTCGAACGGTCGACAGTATGATTTCGAGTATATGTAATGAAGAATTTCGTAAGCACAAGGATGCTGTGGAGAAATGTTAGGGGTTTTTGATATGGAATTTGGCAAGTATGGTTAATAATTACAAATTGTTTGGTTTTAACTTTTTCAGTATTTTCTTTGTTTTCATTATATTTTAGGGCGATATAACGTAATAAAAAGTAACAATAAAAAGTCCTTTGTGGTTTTAAAAATTATATTTATGATTTTTGATAATCTGTAAAATTGTTCGAATTGATATATTAATTTTCGATTAATTTATTTTTAATCAATCACAGCCCTAGTTTCTTCCCCTGCAATAATTTCCGCTCATTTATTTTTGATATTTCAGTATGGGCCTGTTCATATAAGCTATGTTTATGTAATCTACATTAACAGCATTTTCGTCCTGAATCGAGTCTTTATCCCCGCAGAGTGCCATTCTTATTATATCATACCGACTGGAGCATCCGGCGCTGCCCGAGGCCATTTTAAGCCGCCGCCAAGTGTATGAAATACTAGGAATATACTTCAATGACATAAATAACAATTTTCTCAACGATAGATGTAAAACGACATTTATTGAATTAAGCGCTCCCTCCCCCTTAATTAATCACCTCCCCCACCCCTAAATCTTTTATCGCCATATAACCTACGTTACTCGCAGTGTAAAATTATATATCTATGCAAAGTTTCGTGGCGATATCTTCAAAGGTGTGGATTTGTATAGCGGAAAAACAAAAAAACAAACAGAATTTCAATTTATAGATATAGATTTTCAGCTCTACATTGCTCATTCTAAATTATTACTTTAATTCTGATAATTTAATAATGTTAATTTATATCCATATACTTTAAAATAAATTAGCAACTCCATTAACACTTTTATATACGATTTTTTCATGCAACAAATATGTTACATAATATGTTATCGACAAATGCATAGCAAATTTATATCAAATCTAACTGTATTTTAGATATTGCTCGCTTTTTAACCATGGTAGGACGAACTGCAATTGCTTCAAAGTCTTTAGAAAGATCTTAAAAATTGTTAATGTTTCAGTCCAAGTTATTTTTTATCACTGCACTATATATACGATGAAGCATGAACTTATTCAATTACAAATTGAGATGAAGACGGTAATTTGATATGAAAAGGTAGGTACATTTATTCAAATGCATTGACTATAATAATTTTTATTAAGAAAACTACTTCAATTCCAAATCATAATTTTAAAAAATTGAATGAATGTGTTTCCAGGTATTGCAGCAAATGATACAATTATTATTAATTTCTCATTGTTTTAACTAACACAATTTAAGTGTTAAAAATGCTTTATATGTATTTTTAAAATTTTCGTGTCAATTCAGCTTGTATATATACACATATACATATAAGATTTTAACGTAGTTTTTTGGAAAAGTTTCCTGTTGTTGTCTCTCTACTTTGGAGAATTGTTTGTCATCTTTAAACTTCCATGATAATAACTAAAATATATTTTTAACCAACAGCAATCTCTATGCCGTTAATGTTTACAGACTGGCAATGCCGGAGGCCAATTACATGGGATAACTTGTTCTTCTGTTCTATTCTATAGGAGGATCACTGTCCGAAATTTTTTACTGGAAAATATTTTCTAAACCAATTTTCTTTTACAGTAAAACTTTAACAGATTTAGACTCGTTGCAGCTATAAATTTGGTAATTGGAGAGAGAAGAAGATGGAGGATTTCACCTAAATGAGAATATTACTTTCCAAAAGGATGCCGCCGAGGGAAATGAGCCGAAAGAAATGCCGCTTGCAATGCGCAGCGCATCTCTCCCGAATATAGATCTCACAATATACCCATCCTTTTTGCCGCTCATCGCACGCAAATCGTACCGTGTCACCGGCACTACGCAAATGCCTCATGTCGCCAAAAATGGATTGTTCGATGTGTGTTTGTGTCTTTGTGCGTCTCTGTCCTCTTCTCTCTCTGTCTTTCTCGACAACTCCGCCTATAATTGTGTTCTCTGTCTGTCACACACATGTCCGCACCGGCACGCCTTGTAAACCCTCCGTACGCTTTTAAAACGTTCCGTGAGCACCGCCTATATCTATATATATATACATATATATATGCATGAATGTGTAATCCTTCTTTAAAACCTCAATAACCACTGCTCCGTGCAATAATGGAACTTGTTTGCACTCGTAAGAAGGTTTGTCGCGTTATCGATCCTAACGACACTAAAGGAAGGGCTCTGTTTGGAAGGAAGCATTCTTCATTTCTATCTAGAATGCCTCGAGGATAAAAGAATGTCGATTGGTAATGTAGATTAATAGTAGCCATTTAATTTGATCGACCTATTTTGAAAAAGGTACTTATAATATATCTCTTCACTACTGTCTCTCTTATTTTGCTCTCTCTCTTTCTCTCTTTCCTTTTCTTTCTCTCTTTTCCTCTCTCTGTCTCTCTCTCTCTCTATCTCTCTCTCTCTCTTCCCCCTCAATCACTCTTTATCCACGTTTCTGACGGCGTCTCCCAATCACTCCGTCACACCTCCTCCCACTTCACCTCACTCCCCTGCTCCTCCAAATATCCCATTCCACTCTTCACAATATCGGATGGCCTACGAAATAAAACAACGCTGCCCGTAAAAAAACAAAAAACACCTCCTTCGATCTGTCTTTCTCTCTCGCTCTCTATCTCCTCCCTTATTTTCCACTATTACTTCCCTTTCTTATCACTCCCTCTTTTCATTTCATTTCTTTTTCTTCTCTCTCAAATCTCATCTCTTTCCCCACTCTCTCTCTTCCCGTTCCCTCCTTCCTCCTCTTCCTTTCTCCTCACTTTTCCCCTTCCTTTGATATTCTTCTCATTTCCGTGTCCGATTTATCCTCTCCTTCTTCTCTGTTTCCTCAAATCTCACTCCTCCGTCCATTTCCTATCTCTCTCTCTCTCTCACTCCTTCCTTCTCTCTCTCTCACTCTTTCTCTCTCTCTCAATCCCACACAAACACGTACACTGAATGAAACACACTGCTCGCCTGCATCTGCATGAACATGTTCGCTGGCGTGTCTCGTGCGGGTGTTATTGTACGCGTGTGGATGCATGCGTGTCCTCCGGGGGCAGGAAGCGAGGGAGGAGGGCCGAGGAAGGGTGCGGGGAGGGGCGGGAGGAGGAGGTGGGGGCAGGGAGGAAGACCGCCTCCGCAGACGCCGCCTCCAACGCCGCCACCAAGAGGGAGGGGAGGGTGTAGCCGCCGGCGCCTTTGCCTCCTTCCCACCTCCACACCACACTTCCAACTCTTCCTCCTCCTCGACTGCCGCTTCCTCCAAAACATCCTATTCCACCCTACCCGTCGCGATGTACGCGGCAGGACAGGCGATAGCCATCCGCCAGGCGCGCAAGCACGTCAAGAAGCAGACGAGCGGCGAGCAGAGTCACCCGGCGGTCAGGGCGACCCCCGGCAGCGGGGAGAGGTTCCCGAGGTTCCCTCAGCAGGTGCACTCCAAGCATCACGGCGCTCAAGGGGATCCCCGATTGCGGCATCACCCGCAGCAGCACCATCCGCCGTACGGAGGGAGGGCACCGCACATCAACGGGAAGATCTCGTGGCAGGGGGTCGCAGCGGAGGTCGGTGACAGAGTCCAAACGCCCCTTTCTACCTCATTCTCTCTATTATTTCCTTCTCCCGTTCACAGATTAGCGTCTCCCGCCGAAAAGACCTTTCGAACCCAATCCTCCTTTTTGAGCATTAGCTGCTGCGAAAGTGAGCAAGCGCTTAAGTCGAGTTGATAAGCACGCAAATCGATGGCCGAGCGACACAAGCTCCCCTTTCGACCCATTCCCGGCGATTATATATCGAATATCTCATCCCGACGGGTGAATTCGAGGGCTTCTAAACTTATGAACCGCTGAAAACTTACAAAAACTTTATTTGAGATGAATAGTAACTTTAAACGCTGGGTGATCTCTTGGAATTGCTACCGATCGTATTTGAAACGGGGGACTCATTATAAAATTTCTAAATTTCATCGCGCGTTCGCCGTCGAAAGCTTTTGTTTGGGGGCTAATAACCAAATGGAATGGGTCGCTTTTGGAGCGGCGGGAAGCCATCCAAACCGCTTACCAATGTCTTTCAAAAAAGCACGATGCACGCGTGTGACGCTGCATGACGCAAAGTTTAGATGTGCATTTCTCTTCGATAGCACCGAAAGCGTACGTACGAATATGGGCATCCCCCTTCTCTCTATCTCTCTCTCCCTCTATCTCCACCTTCTCCCTTTCTCCCTCCCCTTCACCCACTCCCTCAATCCCCCACCTTTCTCCTCGCCAAACGAAGGAGTCCGCACACTGATAATCTTTCTCCCATACAGAATCATCCAACTAGCCGAACTACGGCGCTTCTACTAAGAAAGCTTGGGAAATCTCTTAAAGAAAATCGTCGAAAACATCTCGAGAGGAGGGAAATATTCGGCGTCGTCTCCGCGCCCGTGCTTGCGTGCGTGCGTGTGTGAATGAGTGTGAGAATGAAAGGGGTAGCGCGCGAGTCCGTCTGTGGGGAGGGGGGGAAGCGATTGAAGCGTAGGAATCTGGAGGTGGGACTCATTTAATCTGATCGAATCACTCATTATGTTCTCAACTTTGCACTCCACTCGTCGACGGCGCTCTCTACCGCATCGGACGCGTTATCGCCGTCGCTGGTCGAAAGTCCGCGCGAGGGAGGACCGCCGGAAGTGGGAGGCTGGGGAGGAGGAGGCGGCGGCGGCCTCCCGCCCCGCTCTTCGCCGCCCCCGCCGTCCAGAGGGTGAGGGCGGGGACGCCCCTGGACCGGCCATCGGGTCTGCGACGGCGACCACATCTTCGCATAGAGAGGAGGAGGGCGGGGAGGAGGAGGAGAGGCCGGTGGCTGGTAGCCCCTCGGCCTCCGTGTCCACATGACCTCCACCGTGGCGAGCATGCAGGCAGCGCTTCTCATCAGGGAGAAGCAGAGGCTAAGGCGGAAGAAGCCGCGAGGTCGCAGCGAGCTACCTAGCAACGTAGCGACGAGGGAGATCGCCCCGTTCCCGCGATATCCTCCCCTTACGTGGGTACGTGCCTCACGCACACGCGTTACGCTCCCCGCAACCATGCCCCCCTCCCCGCCCCTCCCCCACCCCCTTCCCTCCGGCCGCTCCCGTGCGGCACCCGCCGTAAATAGCGAACTCGGATGTCCCACAGGTTGTTGCAGACGGTCCTATCCCTTTAATGGAACTTGGTAAAATGTTTTTTATGAGGATGGAGCCGCGCAAATGGAGATCCATTTAATATGCGGGCTAAATTATGTAGACTAACGACCTTCGCGCGCTTAATCTTCGTATAGGAATGGAGAACTAAGTGTGCATGACATGTTTTACGATCTACTTTGGAAAATCTCTCCATTTTCATCAATAGAATTAGGAATTCGATTTTACTGGAGCTAATAAAAAAACAAAAGAATGCAATGGGTAATAATTTATAGAAGAGTTGTAGTAAACCGTTTTTTGGCCTCTTGGCCCTCAAATAACAAGATAATATTCTACATTTTCCTTGATTTAAGTTAACATTTTTTTCATTGTATCTCTTATTCTAAATTTATTTAAAATATAGTAACTTTTATAGTTAAATAAAAACAATAATTAATAAAGAACTAATGTTGAATAATTGTCTTTGATAAAATCATTCACATTTTAAGCATTAAAGCGCAATATTATGCTCTTTTAGAGAAACGGCACTAAATATAGTGTAAAACTACAATAAATCATTGAATCTCGAGAAAATTTAATCGTGTTAAACCGAACAATAAGAAAAATCTCACTCAACGCATTCAACTGAGGTGATAAAAGTTATTTTATTTTTTTAAAGTAGTTAACGAAAGACAGCAGATAAAAATCGAAATACCGAATTAGATTTACTAAATTCAATCAGTAGTACTTTGGATTGCCAAAAAAATAACACATTAAATGAGAAATAAGGTAAAAATCTTATTTTTACTATAAGTGTAAAAATAAATAATTTATCCGTTCATGGCGAATTTTTCATTGTTCAAATATTTAAGCGTGTTATGTAATCAAAGTATTAAAACATGGATAACGAGGTTGTGGATAAAGTTTAATTTTGCCACATTTACAATTTTATAAGAAGTTGGCATAAAAGAACAACGGTTTCACTCAATTCAATTTAGTTATAGATATTATCTTTGGTTTTATTTCCGTTTTTCTTAAAAACGTCCTTGCTTCAGAGAGAAAAATTCAAATAAAATAGCGGATAAAAGCCGGAGCTCGACTTATTTCCACCTATTCCCTTTCTTTCCCTCTCCTTCTCTCCCCTCCATTTCTCCCCTCCCATTCTCTCTACTTCCCTCTCTCCCTACCTCCCTTTCTCCCGTTCTCTTTCTCTTCCTCTTCCTCCATTTCTTCTCCCTCCCCCCTCCCTTTTTCTCCCCGTCTCCATTTCTCTCCCCCTACCCTTTATATTCCCCTCCCTTTCCCTCCCATCTCCCTTTCTCCCCCCTCCCTTTCTCCCCCCTCCCTTTCTCTCCCCCATCCCCTTTCTCTCCCCCTCCCTTTCTCTTCTCCCTCCATTTCTCCCCCCCTCCCTTTCTCTTCCCTCTCCATTTCTCTCTCCTCCCCTTCTATTCCCCCCTCCCTTTCCCTCCTCCATCCCTTCCTCCCCCCTCCATTTCTCTTCCCCTCCCTTTTTCTTCCCCCTACCTTTCTCTTCCCTCTCCCTTTCTCTTCCCCCTCTCTTTCCCTCCCCCTCCCTTTCTCTCCCCCCTCCCTTTCTCTCCCCCCTCCCTTTCTCTCTCCCTCCCTTTCTCTTCCCCCTCCTTTTCCCTCCCAATCCCTTTCTACTCACCCTCTCTCTTCTACTTCTCTGACAGTAATCCACCTCCTACTTTTTGTTAGAGACGTAATGGCCGAGGACTGATTTATTAAAAATGCCTTTTCCTCTGAAGCGAATTTTATAATATTTGGGTAACTTGAATATATCAGCTGCTCCAAGCAATTTTTAGTAATACGTCTTACAAGTAATCATGTGTATATATGCTTGTGCTTGTGTACTTTTGTGACTTTTCCATAATTTTCTTGACTTGTGGAAATTTTGACAATAGAAGGATATCCTTGGTCAAAATTACTAAGAACTTCGCCGGCCTTGGTAAACGGGTGGTTAGCGTGTCAGGCTCCCAATGGTGGTGGGCTCAAATTTTGCTGAGAGCATGGTTGTATGTGTTCGTCTTTATTATCTTTATTACGTTCATCATAAACGGCCGAAAACGGCTGTTTATGAGATAATTGAAATAAATAGATTTTACCTGTTAATCCTCAAGGATGATAGTTTCCATACATTATACGTTCAATGGACGTTTTAAATTTCATTACATTAGTAAAAACGATCATAAAATTCGAGTATTTAATAAAAATCTACATTAATGATTAAGCTCAACCTCAATTGGAAAAGTCCGTTGTCCCGTTATATCGCCGTTGGAAACTACGAAACGAATATATTTTGGGAAGAAATCTAAATTACGCCGCGTATAACTATTTGTCTCTATATCAAAAACTATTTTTACATTTAATATTCAGATTCCAAAGTTTTGTCTAAAATCTTGAACTGGAAACGTCCCTAAGATAACTATCAACCCAAGTTTAGAGTAACTTCCTTTGGATTAGTGCATTTCTGAAGCGTAAGTATTGCTCGAAGCGCGAGGTACTTTTTATGATGTAGAGCTTATATGGGTTTTACTATATTAAAAAGGAATAAATAAGAATGATATTTAAGAGAGATAATTAATTAATGGAAATAATTCACTAAAAACCGTTCAGAATAAATATAGTTAATAAGCTCAATTGGGATGGCATTAAAAAAAAAATAATAACGAGAGGATTATGAAGCTTAACGTCGACATATCATAGTAAACGTAGAGCAAGCATGATAATCAATATTCTACCTATGTTGAAATAAATTAATCAAATGGAAATCAGAAAAATAAGTATCATAACCAATAAATAATAAATTCCGAGAATTCTTGTTTCTGGAGATGGAAGAAAGGAAGAGAGCAAGATGGAGCAGTATCTCTTCTTTCATGCGATCCAACAGGTCGTTACAGGAGGTCATCTAACATCTCCCTCCTCCCCTCCCCCCAAATTCTCCTTACCTCTTACCCACACACACACAAACATGGGGAAAATCTATTTCTGAATAAATAGTGATTTAAGTAGAGCCTCATATCTGAGACTAGAAGATACTGGATAAATGGAAAATTGGTAAATAAATATAGAAATGGAGAAACGACGAATGGAGGAATAATACGTGCTAAGGTGCGCTATTATAGTTAATACAAGAAAAAAATAAACCTCACCATCATAGTAGTCAATACATAGACAGGTTCGAGATAATTATTGGTTAATCCTGGTTTTCGATATACTTCTCTTTTTCCACAATCTTCATCATTTCTCGTTTCCTTTCGATCCCTATACCAGCCTGAACCTTTCCCTTTCCTTGTCACTTTTCCCTTCGAAAACGTCTTCAATCATGTCTCTCCTGAGATAACGTCTGAACAACTTCACCTTCTTCTTTCATATGGTCCGCATAATCATCCGCTCTTCTTTTGTTCTCCTTCGTACTTCCTCATTATTCATCCAATCTGTCCATTTTATCTTCAGCGTTACTCTCATGCATAAATTTTCAATCTTTTGAAGCACTTTACATCAGGAAATTTTACTGTTCTTAAAATTCTTTGTTCAATCTTCAAATCTCCTGTGCTTTCTGAAGGCGTCTTGCATCACCCTTTCTCCATGCATATTAAAACAACCATGTTTCTTTTTTCTGCCATTTTGTGCTCCGCTGGTATCATTTCTCTTTCTAATACGATTATTACAACTTTATTCATGTATAGATTTCTGATAAACCCTACAGACCAGTGTTCTCTTATTTCATTTAATATAAACTTTATTCTATTGAAGATCTCTTGCCAGTAAACGTAACAAATCTTTGCTGTGCTGTCTGATATTATTCTGCATACTCCGGTCATATCTCTAGTCCCTTGCCCCACTCTGATCCCTAGCATTTGATGTCTTTTCTCTAACGTTATAGTAGGAAGTGTTGTGAAGGCCTTCCTCGTCTTCGACAATAAACTAACCATTCTGTAGCCTTGCCTTCGGTTTTTCTCTTAGATAAATAATTGTTACTTTACGTCGAGGGCTCTTTTGTGCCATAAATCTTATTAATTATATCACTACTTTCTTTACTGTTACATTTCTTCAGATATTTACTTTTCTGGTATCATCTCACTCTAATGAAGGTATTAGAATTTGATTCATGTATAGATGTTCATTCCATTATACACCTATTTCCTCTTATATCCTCATCAGCGCTATCTGATTTACTCTGTCAATCGTCTTCTACCAGGCAACGAAACTTACGCAGTAATCTTGATTGTCCTTCCGATACCAAAGAAACTATTATTGAAGAAATTCATTACCGTGAGAAGAACGTTGGGTGGCCTTTGGGAGATAAATACGCTGCTGACAAAATATACTGCGCCACCTATCGAGGCAAGCCAGCCTTCGGGGCTGATGCTGACGTTGCATGGCCATTGACAACGGGTAAATAGACAGATACCACTCTTTTTAGCCCTTTCAGTCATCATGTCCATTTTTATGGGCATTCAATTACATTTTTAATAAACTTTGATGCATGTTATAAAAACAATAGCGGATGAAAGACAAAATGGAAGGAGTACAACCTAAATATTTGGTGAAGGAATTGCTTATGTGTTCCGAATTAAGATACGTGTCCCGAAAATAATATTCTCCCTACATAATCCATAACTGAAACGGTCAAAGAGAGCAGGTATAAGGAGGGACTCAAGTATGGAATGAGATGAATGGCATGTTGCCTTAACGTTTCCAAAAGCCAGAGAACTTTGAAGGGAGGTGAAAAAATCTCCCAACCCTCTCACAAATTCATCCTAGTGGTAAAAAATCTTGATTGCGCATACCTAATACTAAAAAAAATAGCAAATCGACTCTTCTGGCTAATTGCTTAGTAATCTTAGCAAAACAATCTAACGCAGATCCACGCATTTCTATAAAGATAAAAGAATGAGTGCATATTATTGGAAAGAATTGCTAGTAAATTTACGTAAAAGGAGAAATGGGTCTTTTATAAAGGCAACGGTAGTGAAAATCATTTCACCATTTTTCGGCGCAACGAGAGAGTCCTCTGCTTTGTAAAGAATGATATGCTGATTTTCTCTAATGAATGCAATATAGGCAGCAGATACATTAGCCTTAATTGTCATGGCTTGTCCATTTAGCTAAGAAGTGACTGAGTAAGTGACTAAAGGAATACAATAATGGTGAATGAATAAAGCATGAGAAACCTACCGATCCTTTAATAATAATAAAGCACATGAAGAAGCCGAATAGCATTAATGTAAATGAATAATTAACTCATAAGAGAAAACAATAACAGAACCAAAAGTTAAATTATAAGAATGAGAAGAATAAATTCAAGAGCCAGCAAACAAGGGCTGAAATTATAGAACTGAAGGAAGAGACTGAAGGGGAAAAATGCAATGTAGGACCAAGCGTAATAGAAAGCTATGTAATACATTCGATTCAGGAACTAAAGAAAGGAAAGACTATTAATAGCGATGAAATACTAAAAGAAGTTTTTAATGCCATAGTATCGAAGGAGATACATTCTGACAAAATTCGTTAACAAGTTTTACTATACGGGAGAGAGGTCAAAGAAGAAACGTAAAGGAATACATATCAAAGCGTACTGATGCATATCTTCAATACCATTACCTTACCAAGAGACGAAAGAGATGGGCAGAATATCAATTCGGTTTCAAAAATGGCAAAGGAACGAGAGACGCCTTCGGAATACTGAAAATCATATCAGAGAGAGCATTTAGATACCGCACACCTAACGATTGGATAACACGTTAATGGATCACTAAAATATGCGGATTATCAATTAATCGTAGCAAGAAAGGGACCTCATAAAACGATCACTGGATTTTTGATAGCCAGTAGAAAACTAAAAAATAATAAATATAGAAACATCAAAAGTTCTGATAATGTCGTGAGAAGAAGACTTGGAAGAAAGCTACTAGAACAGATTTGGCAGTTTAAATGCCTCGGAAGTGACTGATAAAAAATGCCCAACTTACAGCGAAGGCATCCTGTAGAAGATAGAAAATCCTTCTGACAAGTAAAATAAATGAAGAGTTAAGGAAGAATATAGAGAGAAAGAATGCTAAAAGTAGAATGGATGGATCGAATAAAAAATGAGCAAGCATTAGGATGAAAGAGAGGAGAGAGATGAGGAAAAAGATGATAAAAATGCTTAGAAAGAGGAAGATGATGTGAGTGAAGGAAAGGCGAAGGAGGAGGTGGAAGGAATAGGTATCGACCGATAGTCGAATTAAAAGAGAGGAACCGAAGAAGGCTGCGGAGAAAAGGTTAATGTGTAAAACTCGGTTTAATATGTGATGATGTACATGTCTACGGATAGAAAGTTAACGATGATACAGGTGTACCGCAAATAAAAAATAAATGTGTTAAAGAATTTCCCACAGATTAATAACAGAAGGGAGAAAGTTGAATATTTTTCATAAATGACTCATTTATTAAGAGATCCGCCACTGGCACCTTAGGCGCCCAAACTCTTGCCGTCCACAGCTGCGCGGAATCACCATTTACTTCGCTCTCCCTCCCTTCCCACGACCCCCATCTCCCGCCCCTTCCTCCCTCTCTCTCCCCTCCCCCGTCTCTCCCTCCCCCTCTCCCCCCTCCCCCTCTTTCCCCTCCCCTCTATTCCCCTCTCCCGTCACCCCTCCTCCCTCTCCCTCCCCAGTCCCCCCCCTCTCTCGCCCTTCCTCCCCTTCTCCTCCCTCTCCCTCCCCTTCCTCCCCCGGCATAATTTTGCGAAAGTCAATTGTATCAACTATCAATGCATAGCTTTTCTTCAGTTACTTTGCTGTTAGATGAAGATGTTATGGAAGGACCTTACAATTATCCACAACAAACAGACCGTTCTCTTTCCTAATTGGGCCATCTCATATCTATATATCTTAGTGTCTGTACTTTGGAAAACCACCATAAGACGTGTGTTTCTTGCGTAAGATCTTTCGAAATGTTTTCAAACACTGCTTTATCTCGACATTAAAACAAGACAAATGGGCACTTTTAGATATCGCATATCTTGTTACAAAGGAGTGTAATGATAAATTTGCTATTCCGCTTGGTAAAACCTAACGACAGCTTCAGGTTTCAACAATATACGTTCAGTAGTTAATATGAATAGAATATGTCCGTATGGAAGAAAGTGTAAGGTTACCATGGAAAATTAATTAAAATACAAATGAAAAATTTATTCCTACAAATTTAGTGTATAACTGAATTTTTGCAATAACAAATTTACTTTATAATGTTAATTTTTGTTCTGAATTTGTTTCTGTTTCTAATTCTCTGTGTCATTTCCCAGGAAGAAAACAAAGGGTCCCAAAGCATTTAAAAATGTAAACCTCTGTAGCTATGAAATTTTCCTTTTGATTGTGTACTGAGACCTACTATCACCTAAAAAATCTTAGATATATGGCTCATATAGAAGTACAATAGAATTTCAATTGATCAGACACCGAGTGAGAGAGAATCAAGCAGCTTTGTGGTAATGATAGAGGAGAGCCTGTTGCAATGGCAACAAATAGCATCGTGAATGTTTCTAGAAAACATTTAACGAGTTACCCATCAGAGAAAAGGAGCTTTTTAAACGAAATGACATATTTAAAAAATTACAGAATATTTTGTGCCAATCAAATATTTAACAATTGTTAAAAATGAAGAAACATCAAATTTAATAAATTAATATATTTTTTGCTTGGTCATTAAATAGAGAAGTTTTAAATAAAACCTTTTATTGAAATGAAAATCGCATATCCAAATACCCATATTTAAAAAATTCTATTAATGGAAAATGTCATTCTCTCTTCCCTCACATTCCCTCCTTCCCTCTCCCTCATTCTATTTCTTACTCTCTTCATCTCTCCCTCTTCATTCTTCCTCCCTTTCTCTCTCACTTACCTCCTCCTATCCCTCTCTCTCTCTCTCTTAAATTACATAAATTTATTTGTATAAAAATACCAATATAATGATAAAGAAAGGAGTTCACCAAGTATTGCCGTGAAATATCGATTATATTCCTAATAATATTTCTTCAATCATATAGGTATAGCAATTTGGATGTCTCTATTGACTAGTTTAATTGAAGGTACTTAATTATCATTTATTATTTAATTTTTATGTATAATCTAGCTTACATAACTTTGACTGTGTGTAAATTGAAAAGTATTACGTTGAATATTCCTTAGAGGGAATTCTTCTACTTTTAAGACGCATATAAAAAATCCGTTGCATTCATTGCCATGTAATAAAAGTAGAGAATGTAAACTCTTTTGGAATCAAACCAACACTCTTAATCATGGACGATTGCCCAGCTGAGTATTTGGCGATAGATTCATCGAAATGGAACTGACCATTATTGAGTTATTCGAATTAATGAATTACAGAATTAGATTAGCTTTTACTATAATCTTCTTTATCTTCATTCATTTCTGACGGATGTAATTCACTACAGAAGATGTAACTTTGTGAAACTGCGTTACATTAAGAGAAGGGACGGCATAATATTGTATATTTCCACAGTTTAATATAGAGCTACATTTTTTGCAGTAACCTCTGCATCATTTGGTCTGATGACAGAGTAGTCAATGCATCTTTCTTTGGTGGCAATTATCAATCTTTACAACGTCCTAGATCTCCATTATTATTCTTCCTCTTCCCCTTCTGCCTTTAATCTTCCCTTCTTGTGGATATCTTAAGAAGCACCCCTTCTTACTTTATGCAATATCCAGTAATCTTTCCTTTGTTTTATATATTGTATCAGTCTTCTTTCTTTCAATATAATAGGATGATGGCAGATTTGACGTTGCACATTGATATGGTGCGGTAGCAATATGAGGTCCCGAAGCGAAGGGTTGGGAGTGTTTGGGACCCCTTTAGAGCCCCCGGAGCAGTCTCTCTAGTGTGCACATATGTGTATGTAATCCCTCCTTCCTCAGGCGTGAGTCGATTACGTCGCCCTCATGCGATCCAAAGAAGGCTTTAAGATAAAGAATGAAAAAATAATAATTAACTGATCGTGAAATGGAGAAATTTCGATATGGAGAAACAAACAAATACTACGAAAGAGAATAAGACGGATCATAGTGATCACATGGTGAAGAAAGAGAAAATAGAATATGGTCTCTGGAGGTTAATGGCGGCAAGCAGCGAAGGATTTGGCGTTAAATATTGTGTCATTGTCATTGTGTCCGAGAGCAAGAAGATAGTGTATATAGGATGACAGGAGGAGGCCTCTTACGACGGAAGGAGCGCATGCGTTTGAGGAACGATGAAGAGAGACACTGCTCTTGTATCCGCCTCATCATGCAAAATAATAATATGGGCGTTGGAAGCTTTTGGGATCAAAGTATGGTTAAGTGATCTTAGACCTTAAAAGTGACGATGGTATCCTTTCGTCTGAAATGAACGTGGAACAGGAGTGCATCGACATTGCACACCATGAGCACTCGGGCATCCGTCCTCTTATTTACCTCGGTCAAAGAGGCAACTTGCCGTATTCTGCAGTGTATTAATGCAGAAATGTTCTTTGAAAACTTTTGATAGCGATTCCGATTAAGAATTTTTATATTTTAGTAAACGTGAGGAAATATTTCCTAAATTTTAATGAGATACCCACCAAATGGCAATCAAAATATTTCAAAAACTGTTAAAAATATCTTATTACGTAATTAATTTGGACATAATCCGATTAGTAATCCTGAATTTAACTTCAAGGACATCTCTAGTTAACATTTATTGGAATAATAGAACATTTTAAAGAGAGGTTTTACCATAAAAACGAGACATTCCGCTGGACAAAGTTTCTTTTAGGGCCGATTACCGAGGACACCAAGTGAGAGGAGAAATAATTTTAGGAAACCTTTTTCTTGCTTTTATTTTTTTAGAAATGGAGTCATTTTGAAGCGAGGGGAAAAACAGAAAAGAATGAAGGAAGCATTGGGAATAGAGAGGGTTCGTGATGGGGTTAAGGCGTCTCTCTCTCTCTCTTCGTATTCGTAAATATCTTGCTATGAGAAACAAGAAGCAAATAAATGTTTTTCCTCGAATCTGCTCTTTATTCCTTTATCCTGTGCTTCAGATGTGCCTATAACCTTAAATTTGCTTGACAAGAGAAATCGTCAACTCCTATCCCCTTTGTTGCCAAAATACCTTGGCAATTATTATGCAATCCACTGGTCAATTTCAGTGTTCCTCGTCGATATGCCATATCACCATATTTGGCAATCTCCACAAAAATTATATTTCTGTCTCTGTGGTTAAATACAAGAACCTCATTTTCTTATAGTTTTCTTGGTTTTAATCATCAGTGCGTGTTTTAACCTTAAAAGAGAAAAAGATATAGAGAGAAAATTTGTTATATCTTTCTTTGATAGTTCTTACTTCTTGATTCTTTTACAGAAACTCCTGAACAATTCGATATATTTTATGGCTAATCAATTGTCTGATGAATTCCTCATTTTCATTTTTATTTCGTCTCCTCTGTTATTTTTTGATCAGAATATGACTCTGAATGAATTTCATGGTACACTATAATATATTTTACCTAATCCTTAATTTTGTATGAGAATCGTTGTAAATTTTCGCAATTTCTCAGGATATGATTTTTTCATCATGGGAAATTGCGGTATATCAAAATTTCTCTCTATTAATTCAAACACCATGATCTCGAGCGACAAATCGCTATGTGGCCTTTAATGATAAAATATCATTACAGTTTTCACTGGTTAACAAATTTCACGGTGTTTTATGATCGTGACCTTATTTTGAAATAGTCCCTTTGAAAATGCCTTGGGAAAAGCATCGAAAGGCGACAACACACTCATCCTGTGTTGTCGCTTCGCAAATGCCGTCCAAGTTAAGCGCATTGCATACCTTTTAGGATAGTTTTCTAGACTAGCAGCGCTTGGATTTTGTTTTCTTCTGGCTTAACTGTTTTCTCAAAATTATTTTTGTGATAATTTCATTTCAGGGAATAATTATCTCCAAATGTCAGAATCTTTCGGAATTTCTTATGTCTCCTACTGGAGACTTATTTTTGTAAATTTCAAAAGTAGAAGTGCTATTTGATGTACTTTTAGTGCTGCAGGGCTTTCATTTTAAAGGATGGGTAAGAGTGGTAAAGATGTCATATATTTATTTTTATTTTATCTTTCTCATAAAAATGGCATGTGGAAAATTTTCTGGCAATAATTAATTTATGAAACATTTTCCACATAGGTCTTATGAAATCAAAGTTCAATGACTAAAAGAGTTGTAAGACCAGGAATTGTCTGCTGCGCCACGTATTTTTTCATTCTCATTCTTTATTATTCAGTAAAACAAACTTTTTCATGCGTTTTTGGGAAATATTAAATATCTGTACTTTACATTTCCATAATAATCTCAGGTTGATCAAAAACCGATAATCTGACGACTGAAATTTGTTGAAATTCACGTCTACTCATTTCTCAAATGGCAAAAAATTATCTGCCAGATAATGTTCTCTCTAATGTGGCTGCCTATCTGAGCGGAAATGGAGGAGTCTGCGCGGCCTTTGTAAATCCACAGCATGGACTGAGCGGCCTTTTATGCAAGAACTTTTTACATTTTTATATGAAAATAAGATGGAAATAATAAATCTAAGATTTAATTTCATTTAAAAAATTTACTATAAGATTATTCTAAGATACTTTTTTTACTTTGTATTAGCCATTTTATGAAAATTGTAATAAAAAGGTGCAAAGGGGTTGTCGATTTTAGCGGCCTCACTGGTTACCTTGTGTCAACGGAGTCTGTATAAGGCAGTCGCGATAAGAAAATATGCATTAAAAATAAAACAAAATAGGAACTTTAGTTTCGGACGCGAGCCCTATGTCACTGTTTTTGGTCTGTGGTGCGCGGAGTATAGTAATCTGTGCGCGAGTGTTTAGAAATTTGTGCGCGGACGCGCAGCTTAGAGGGAACATTGCTGCCAGATAAATAATAGCAAATATTCAACTTAACCTTAGTTTTGAAAGAACAGAAATACCTTTCAAATGCATAAACTTCAATAAAACATTCTGTACTTAATACACACTTTATAGTAAATATAGATGCTTGGCTAATAAATCGCACGTTTCTTAGTTTCTCATGTGCCTAACTTATGTCTAAAAACCTGAAATTATTTTCTGTCGCCACCAGTTACTGCTCCATAGCATAGGAGAAGAAATGTTGGCGACTGATTGGACTAAAACCCGGGTTTACCTGAGATAATAATAAGTTCATCGTTGTGATCTACCGAAACAGCATCAAACGATCGAAAATAGCTAAATATATTGCCTTACTTTCAAACAATTATTTAAATTTCGTTATTATTTATTTTTGATATTTTTAAAATAAGAAACCATGATGAATCGCTTGACTTCACATGACGCAACAAATGGCTTAGATAAATCATTTTAAATGCAGCGATAAACTAAAAACTGACAATTCGATGAAATACACCTAGAGTAGCGAATTTCAACGCTTTCAAATAACAACATTGAACAGTTTACACAGTTATCATAATAATGAATACACTAATATTCCCCAAAAAATTCGAGGATAAAAGCTGATTACTAAGTGTGGCTTAGCATCTTCTGGCAAGCGACAACTCGAATCACGAAAAAGAATACACAAATGCCATATCGCGAGAAGAAGTGAAAGGAGGAGGAGCGGCGAGAATAATGCGAGAGGGATCGAGTATCGGGCGGCCGGAGGAAGAGGAAAGGGGCGGGAGGAGAGGGGCGGGAGGTGAGGGGCGGGAGGGGAGGGGGTGGAGGGGAGGGGGGTGGAGGAGAGGGGCGGGAGGTGAGGGGCGGGAGGGGAGGGGCGGGAGGAGAGGGGCGGGAGGAGAGGGGCGGGAGGGGAGGGGGGTGGAGGCGAGGGGGTGGAGGGGAGGGGCGGGAGGAGAGGGGCGGGAGGAGAGGGGCGGGAGGGGAGGGGGGTGGAGGCGAGGGGGTGGAGGGGAGGGGGTGGAGGGGAGGGGGTGGAGGGGAGGGGGTGGAGGAGAGGGGCGGGAGGGGAGGGGCGGGAGGAGAGGGGCGGGAGGAGAGGGGCGGGAGGAGAGGGGCGGGAGGGGAGGGGGGTGGAGGCGAGGGGCGGGAGGGGAGGGGGTGGAGGCGAGGGGCGGGAGGGGAGGGGGGGTGGAGGAGAGGGGCGGGAGGAGAGGAATGGGACAAACTAGAGAGAAGGGGAAGAGATGGTGAGGGAAGCTCGTAAGAAGCGATATCGATTGGAGAAGGAAGGGAGATTAATAGGAAAACAAGGTGAGGAAAGGAGGTGAGTGAAACGAGCATGAGAACGCTCTAAAAAGAAGGGTAAAAAGATGGAATAGAGCAGCGGGAGTATAGGGAAGAAGAGGAATAGAACAAGAGAATATGAATAGGTCTTCTAGGAAGATGTGGATATAGAGAAGGTAGGATGAAGAGGAAGAAGGGGTGAATGAAACAGAAGAGAAAAGTAAGGGGTTTGGGGAGAGGTGGAGAGAGGGATTAGGCGCAAACGCACTAAGAAGAGTTGGGTGAGAAAATAAGAGGGTGCGAAAGATGACTGAGCAGAGATGGAGTGGAGAAGCAGAGTGCAATTGGAGGGAAGGAAGAGGTAATCATGACTGAATGAGAGAAAACGAAAGAAGGGAATAACGGAAGAGAAAGAGGGAGGAAGAAAGGCAGAAATGGGATGTAATGAGAGGAAGGAGGAGAGAGAGAGAGAGAGAGAGAGTTGGGAATTTGTACAAATGTAGAGACGGAGTCGAATCCTGGTAATTGACTACTGAGTTTAAAAAACATTTGAATAAATTTCTTTATTTTTATCTTTTCTTGGTGGAATCTGTCCAATAAATCTTATTCAAAATGTGTTTTTACACTTGACCTTTTATTGAGCAACAATTTTTACTTTCCCCATATGTATTATAGGGGAAAGTATTGTTTTCCTGAAAAAATCGACTCTGAGATTTTAACGGAAATACACGTTTTGAGGTCTCGTGAACACGTTTATATTTAACATTTTTATAAAAGTCAGAAGAACTGCTTAGTTTTGGTAAAATCGGTCAATCGTAAGCTGGTGTTTATTCTTGTCACATCCGTTATTTTGAAATATTTGCTTTAATATTTGATATATGTAAAACTGTATTGTAATAAAAGTTATAGGAAATTTCATTTCCTACAATCTTTGTCTGAGACATTTCCCCATATAATGCATTGTTTAAGAGATATCTTATATTTTTAGCTGCCAACACAACGCTCCTTTATCATTTCTTATTCGTTGGAGCTTTGTGGTTATATCCGATATCAGAAGGCTAGCGTTTGAGTTTATTTCTGTTCTTTGTAAAGTAAAATTTTCTAAGTTTCTTAAAATATTTATTATTATGTAACCTATTTGGAATTTTTAGAAATATTACAGATATGGAGAAAGTCACGTGGTGGCCACATCAGATTTTAGTTATTGTCGTAGACTTTTTTCGATTAATGTATGCATACGATATTCTATTTAGTAAATTAATTCTTATCGTTACATTACTGATTGTTTATTATAGTATTTTTTAATTTGTAATAATTACAATAATCCTACTTTCTACAATGAAATACTATAATTTTGGTGGTCAATTTGTTGTAATAACTTTAAAACGCTGCATTCAACTTTGTAAATCTTTTGCCAGATACTCTATGCTTCCCTTAGCAATACTAAACAGGCTATCGTTCATGATTTTTATTTCAAAAGGGTCTACTTACTTGGATATTTTGCGTTTTTATGTTAAATATAGTTAATAAACAAAGTAAGATCTCGAGACTTTGAGAAGATCTAAATTTGTTTCCTGTTAAGAAATTTTGTATTCTTTACGCATTAGCTTGAAAACTTGTTTAAATGTGCAAAAAACATATATTCAACGATTAATCAATGGAAAATTCATTTTGTAATAACTATTTCATGCATTTTATGCACAAGCTCGCCATATTTTTGTTCTTTCCTGTCATATAGGAGTTAACTATCAAGGTACTGCACTTAATACGCAAGATATATTTGTATGTGCGAAGCAAAAAACAACAATTTATACAGATAGCAGTCAAATTTTGCCTAGATTTTTTAAATAAGTTAACAACGTTCATTCTGAATTTTTGCAGCACTCTCATGACTGCAGGAGTCTCTTTCTTCCCTTTGATTTAAACAAAAACGAATGTAAAATATTATTATCTGCATTTTAATAAGTCGGATGAGAATTGACGGAATTAGACATTTTTATTTCTATTGTTAACTCATTTGTATACTTCTCTGATAATAAGAAGGGAATCGTTCCTGGAAGTGTGATAAAACACTTGCTATCCCGATGATTAATTATTTTTTAATTACTAGTTAAGAGACCGTTCATTCCTACCCGGCAATAATTATCATTTATTTTGTTTCATTAAATATTGAAAACGATCCTTAGATTTTTTAACAAACTTTACAGTTGCAGGGCGTTATTTTATGGAATCTCTGAAATAAGAAAAGTTGTCTATCTAAAATTTTAAGTGGAACAACTTTCATTATTTTTTAAGTTAGATTTTTATATAAGTTGCTATTTTTAATTAACGTTAAGCTAATGTCTATATCTTGAATTCTCTCACTCATATCCACCCACTATGATTTTGACGGGCAATTATACAGGGTGTCCGGTGACTTTATGACATAACTTCGGGGTCTTATTCCTTAAGTGATTTTGAGTAAAAAATGTCATATGAACATGGGTCCGATTCTCATTTGTTACAGAGCTACGGGCAATTGAAATTATCTCGTCCTTTGATTTGTACAACTCAATGGCTGAAAAATGCATTGCTTAAATAATTATTCGTATACATTTTTAATTGTTGAAAATGTATTATTTAAATAATCATCCGTTTACATTGATACTTAATCCATTGTTACAACAATGAGAAGCATGACGCTTGCACAACAGACGTGGACGTAATTTGCAAGCTCGCAGGCAGCATGTCAGTAGAACGTAAGCTAGCGTTCAGTGTAGTGCGCTGTGACACGTGTGGTATCATTAGCTTTTAATAATGCCGTTTACATTTTCAAATTAAGAGTATGCGGATATGTACTTCGTGTACTGGTTTTGCGATGGAAACTCCGTTGCTGCCGTTTACGAATATTGACGACGATTTCCACAAAGAAGAACACCAGATCGACGTACTTTTATTCAAGTTCACCGACATTTACGAGAAAATGGCTCATTTCCGTGTGTGTCTTTGAGAGCTGAACGTTCAGTACAAGTTAATGTGGATGATGAGGAAAACATTATTCAAATGGTTCAGCGAAGTCCACGTCTTAGTACACGAGGAATGTCCGCCCGCCTCAACGTTCCGCGAATGAGAGTCTGGCAGATATTACATGATGAAGAACTTTATCCATACCATATCCAGCAAGTTCGGGATCTTCAACCCGGGGATATGGCTAGGCGGTTGGAATTATGCCGTTGGTTAAAAGCACACCCCCGTCTGAACCGTTGCATCTTGTTCACGGACGAGGCACAGTTTACTCGTGATGGAATAAACAACACGAGAAACTACAATTTATAGGCTCCCGAAAATCCTCACGGAACAGTTGAAAGCGACTTCCAACTCCGTTTTTCTGTGAACGTGTGGTGTGGTGTCATTGGGAACCAGCTGGTTGGACCGTACTTCTTCCCGCCACGTCTGACAGGTGCCATTTATGCTGATGTTTTGGAAAATGAAATGCCGGGTCTCTTAGAAGACATTTTCTCTGTAAACACGACTTCAGATGTACTACCAGCATGACGAGGAACCCCCTCCCCCATTTTAGTTGGAACGGTACGCTGTATCTTAACAAGAGGTTCCCTAACCGGTGGATCGGTCGTGGCGGTGCGCAGGATTGGCCACCGAGGTTTCCGGATCTCACTCTGTTGAATTTCCATGTGTGGAAGCAAATGAAAAACATTGTGTATGAAGCCAAAGTGAGCACGAAGGAAGAATTTATTCAACTAATTTTTGATGCTGCGAGGCGCGTTAATAACGCTGCAGTTCTTCGTGCGGTTTCACGTTCCCTACTCAAACGGGCCAGATTGTGCATCCAAGCTGAAGACGGCCATTTTGAACAATTGTTGTAACAATGGATTAAGTATAAATGTAAACGAATGATTATTTAAATAGTTCATTTTTCAACAATTAACAATGTATACGAATAATTATGTAAACAATGCATTTTTCAGCCATTAAGTTGTACAAATCAAAGTACGAGATAATTTCAATTGCCCGTAGCTCTGTAACAAATGAGAATCGGACCCATGTTCATATGACATTTTTTACTCAAAATCACTTAAGGAATAAGATCCCGAAGTTATGACATAAAGTCACCGGACACCCTGTATAAATAACTAGCGTAATTGTCCGTCAAATATGACGGGATTATGGTAAAAGTATTCCAAATATATTTGATTTTCATAAGAAAAATCAGTAAGATATGCTAAAGGATGAATGATCCTCTTCCCTCCCTTCTCCTTCCCTTCTCCCTCCCTTTCTCTCTCTTTCCTTCCCTCTCTCTCTTTCCCTCCCTCTCTGCCTCTATTTTCTCCCCCTCTCTCATTCCCTCCTGTCCCAATCCATAGCTCTCCCTCTTTTTCTCAGTCTCCATCTTTATCTCTTTCCTCCCGTCCTTTTCTAATTCTATACTTCCCTTACTCTCTATGTACCTTCCATTCTATGTCCCTTCCTATCTCCCTCCTCACAACTCCTTCTCCCTTACTCTACATCTATACAGTCGTTTATATAAACAAACGAATCCAAACTTTATCCCAGTCCCATTAGGATTACATAATTTCGCGAAAAATCCTACGATAATTTAAGGCAATCTACGCACTCTTATATATTACACGTATGCGGGTTGAGATAACAATTAATTCTCGAAGTTTAACAATGACGTGGTCGGCAAGGCAACATTCCATTTAAAAGCTCAAAATATGTTATTTAAATGTTTCAATATGAGAGAATTCGAATTTTCCTAAAACGTAATTTAAATTTAAAGATTGTACGTTCATTCTTTCCAATTTAAATTTCCATAAGAATAAAAGCTTGCACTTTAAAAAGTCGCTTTTTACGGGTTATCTTACGGGAAATAGATATCGTCCCTCTGGAGCCGAACCAGAGTCTTTTTTCGTATTATTTCGTCATTTTCTTTTATGTCTGAATCAAATATTCCTGCGACATTTCAACCTTCCACCTAATCGGGAAGTCTGTTAGTAACGCGTTAAAATGTGCCATTGATGACGTCAGGGTCTCATACAGACAGAACTGGAAAACTATATGTAAGATGGTTTATTTAATTGTATGAGATACAGTTATTGTTAGAATAGATTACTTCTAGTATCAGTTGTAAGTATGAAGATATTGTAAAGTGTGTTTGGAATCATTCTTCCCTTTCAATCAAAAAATCAACATCAACAAATAAGTGATTTCATATATACATATTCAGTTATACTCGCTCAAAATGTACTGCGTGGTTTCCAAATGATAAAATTCCATCCTTTTAAATGAAATGATTCGTTATTTTTTGATTATGCATTGGATTGCTCGTCTTTTTCTTGAACAATAACAAAAGTGTGTTTAAAATGTTATCACCTTTATTCCATATGTGGTTCTAGATAATAAAATTTTATTTAACTAATCAACAACTAAATTACCAATAGGCGGCTTAGAGCCTGGATCTCAAGTATGTGGCCCTCTGGGCCGCATGAAGTACTCGTTTCCTTTATTATAAGTAGGAGGGAAAATCAACGTGGAGAAAATCACGGAGGAACTAGGAGATGAAAGCATCATGAAAACATTTAATATTTAATTATTGTTCGATAGTCTGTTTCATAGTTAAAGTATATACTGTTTTTAGTGGTATGATTCCAAGTTTCAAATAAATGCTTAGGCTCATTGTTATGACATGCGGCCAAATATTTCAAAATTTCTATTTGGACCCCATGCATTTTGAGTTTTATAAGGAAGTCAAATAATCCTAATATTTAGAAGTAGAAGAGATAAACCAATATAATATTATACGTTAAAAAAAGCCTCCAAGTTAACTTTGGATCTCCTCTATCAAAATTTCGATTCTATAGTAACCGGCCGATTTATCTTTTTTGCATTTGGATCTACGCACGTGTTCATTCCGCAATATTCCGATACTTGCCCGTTCTCTTCGGACGAGCCGTAAATCCCTAAAAACCCGTTAAACCAAACCCAAGAGCCCCGATAGAGAACAGAACACCGCCTTCCTGCATCGTACGTTAGTTTCCACAGGGCAAGGCAGCATGGCAGGAGCATCGAGCAGTTGCCGGCGGAGGGAGCGTCCTCGTTGGACAACGCCCGAGTCTGCACCCGCGCCCGTCCGTGACGGAAGCGGCGGCCAGCCATCGATGCAAGGCTTCGGAGGCCCATCGGCGGTGGATGAAGAGAAACCGGGTGAGAAGGACGGCTAAAGGGGACAGGGATTGGGGAAGTCTCCATTTCTCTCCTCCGATGTGTAAAATCCAACCATTCTTGTTTCCGTGTACATATTCATATAAGAGGATATTTTCCGGTTGAGCCATAGCAAAATGTGAGTTCTGACCGCTGATGTCAAATTTTACGCATTCTGATTGTTATAAGGAATAGTTTTCTCCACTACATAAAGAAAATTTAACAGCAAAAAATTAATTTCTTATCCAAGTGTTAACATTTTAAAAATTTTATTCTACTACCAAATTTAAAAATGGTAAACGATTCCATGATTTTTCACCCTGCCTTTCACCAAAGAGACATTTCACCCATCGGTTTTCCCATGACTCACCTCACCCGTGGGATATATCGCTCTTCGTGACATTTAATCAATATTGCTATTTGTACTCGTATTGAAATAATGTATTCTGATACATGTAGTAACTAACATTTTATAGATATTAACCATAACACGTTACAATTGTAATACAAATGGAATAGTCACAGACTATAATATTTTAAAAGAAACGGCGCAATATACATCGCACAAACTTTCTCATATAAGTATGTATATACGTTTGGTGGAGTGTGTACGTTTATAAAAGAAAAACGCTTATAAATCAAAGTTAACCGTAGTTTAGTGTATAGAGGGCCGGCCTAAGGCTCATTTGGCGCCCCTATGCAAATGTTCATTTGGCGCCTCCCTTCCCCCAACCATGCACATGCAACATTTGTTCGAACATAAGTTCAAAAAAGTACATCAAAAAGGACAAAGTCGGTATAAGGGTAAAATAGTAAAATACATATGCGAGATTCATATGTGCCTTTATTATGTACTAAATCAACGCTTTAAATGTAAAAAACAGAGATACAAGTTACAAGAGAAATACAAGTTACAGAAAAAAGAATAAAAACCAAAAATTCACCTTTCTGGCTTTAATACAAGCAAATTCATCTGTTATGAAGTCAATACTAATCTTATTTAAAATATCATTTTCAGTAGCAATCATCGAAAGGCCTACTAACCGCTCTTGTGACATTGTCGAGCGTAAATAATTTTTAATTATCTTTAATTTTGAGAACGATCTTTCTCCTGTTGCTATTGATACTGGAAGAGTAAATAGTATTCTTAAAGCAATGACAATATTACAAAAGGCAGTTTTCAGGTTATTTTTATAAATTTCTCTTAAAACGATTAGTGGTGAGTTGTAATTATTAAAACTAATAGAATCTTTTAAAACAATAAGCTCCTCATACAATTCAACGCCATTAAAGTCTTTATTGTTCCCACTCGTCAAGACTGATTCTAAATTTAGACAAAAATTTTTTAATTCACTGGTGGGAATGCTTTCAATTTTTTAAAAATCGTATAAAGAATTGAAATAGCTTTCGTGTTTTTTTTAATAATTCAAACCGTTCTCCTATGGAATTATGAATTGTATCCAAGATAGCGTAATAAAAATAAACTTTAAATTTCTCTTTTGGAGGCATAAATATTTCTTCTTCTTTTTCAAATTAAAAAAACTGTTTTGTTTTGCGTTTTCTCAAAATAGCTTTACTCTTCTTGTAACTCGGACGCTTCGCCTAATGTTTTGACTTCGTCAATAGTTTTGTCAAAGCTTTTTTTCTGATCGGCATTCCTTAATGAAGGATAATAGAGAATTAACTGACTCTAAATATGTTGCTAAATCTGAATTTTGCTGTTGCAAAACCTTACTTATGACATTGACCCTGTTAAGAATATTGTACCACACCACAACTGAGCACAAAAATTCAAAATCCTTTATTTTTGAAGCTAAGACTCGAGCTTCAAATTTTGTTTTTACATCTGACTTATCCAGTTCTACTAACTCTATTAGGGCATCGTAGATCTCTCTAATATTATACCTTAAGGGATGTATGGCGTTAACCCTCGACTCCCATCTCATATCGGACAGAGGTTTTAGAGTAATTTTTTGACATTTTTGAGTAATGTGTCCCAAAGTTTTGTGGAAGCACTGAAAAACTTGTATAATTCTTGAATTGTGTCAAAAAACCCAACAATTTTACAATTAATTTTAGCAGCATCATTAACTACTAAGTTTAAAGAATGGGCTCCACATGGGATAAAGAAAGCTCGAGGGTTCATTTGTAAAATATGCTTTTGAAGCCCGTGATGTTTCCCCTTCATATTGGCCGCATTATCATATCCCTGCCCTCTTAAGTCGCTAATATTTAAGTTTAAATCTTTAAGAATTTTTGTTAAAAGATTGGATAAATTCTCTCCAGTCGCGTCTGTAATTTGTATGAATCCTAAGAAACTTTCTTCAATGGAAACATTACTTTCGTTGACGTTTACATAACGTGCAATGATTGACATCTGTTGTTTGCGGTTGACATCAGGTGTGCAGTCTAGCATAATTGAAAATATTTCGATTTTTCAATATTACTTGTAATGCAATTTAAAATACTTTTTGAAAGTAAGCCTATTATCTCATTCTGGATATTCTTTCCTAAATAGTGGACAGTATTTTGGTTTGTTTGAGCTTTTTCTACATGTTATGACATAACAATATAAAATTTTGAAAATATTTCTATTAATTTTAGAAAGTTACCATTATTTCGCTCAAACAGCTTATCACTGGAACCTCGAAAAGCTAAACATTGACCCCCCAAGTATTTTACTATCTCTATTATTCTTTCCGTGACCGCCCTCCAATGCCGTTTTTCTGGAACATATAATTTTTCTACTACACAGTCAATTAAACTGAAATTTTTAATTTTTTTCTTTAAAAAATACCATTCTCTTAAATAATTTAAATGACTTTTACTGCGCTCGTGGGTACTTAAGGTAACTGTTAAATTTTGCCAGTTATTGTAACCTGACGATATTAACTGAGAGACAGTTAAAAATTTTGCAACAGAAGCAAAATACACAGTTCCCCTACACGGAATATACGACTCAGTCTCTATGAATATTTTCTTTGTTAGTCAATTTCCTAGCATGACTGAACTTACGAACAGTACTATCTCTTAGAAAATCAAAATTTTCTATTTGTACTGGGCCTCTTTCAATTATGATCTTTCTTATTTTGTCACTTATCAGCAAAGGCCAAGTTGCAGGGTCTGCTACGTCGAAAGTCACACTTCTGTATTCTACATTAATGTCTTCAAGTGTTGGTTTCAGCTCTCCGTTCTCCACTTCGGCTTGGGGGAATGCCAAATTCACAAATTTTGACGGTTCCCTTTTGTGTCTCGTCAACTTTTTCTTCTCCATCTCAGATGTCATATTTCCAAGACTGTGTTCAGTGTATTCACCGAGTTCTTGATTCGCGATGTTCCTCTTCAAATACTTTTCCAAAGAGCCCTTGTGCTTGCATCCCCAGTTCCCTCTCAGCTTTTCGTTTCTTGTTTTGTGCACCAGATAGCTTTTTCCTTTCTATTTTCGACGGCAAAAATTATATTTTATAAATTATAATGCTGATTAGCTAATGCTAATAGAATATAATGATAATTGTTTGCCTTTTAACTTTAAGTCCCAGAATGAATAAATAAATAATTACACTGCACTTTTTACCACAGTTTATTATTTTGAGAGAAACGTTTTTAGACTTCAGTCCATTATCAAGGCTTACAATGAACTGAGTTTTCAAGGGCAATAGTGGAGAGGAAGGATGGAAGTGATATTTTTTGGGGGGTGACTCACTCGGGGTGAGGGAAAGATTTTGTGGGCTATTTCGGCCTGGTGGGACGTTGAGCATTTGCGAAGGAGACAACAATGTTTTTTCGTTCTTACATACTATTTACTTTACTTCCTGTAGTATATTGGGATAAGGAGGAAAGGAGCTCGCAACGATTTGAAATCTGAAAAGCAACTCTCCTAATTTATTTATCAAAAGAAGAGATACAGTGTGTGTGTGTGTGTGTGTGCGTGTGCGTGCGCGTGTGCGTGTGTGTGTGTGTGGGCCATTTATCTTTATTAACACATTAGCGGACAGAACATCTATAGACGTCGTCTGTCGATTAATATGATACGGCAGAATGTCTAATGATGTCAGCGAGATTTAGCAACATTTTGACACAACGTGTAGAGAATTCACGGTCTGTATAAACGTACAATATAACTAAAACTCCTGTGTCACAACACGTGCACTTTCGATATCTCTACTGCCATAACAACGGAAGATTTGTTGAAAGTTGTCAATCAGTTTTGGCTGATTACTTTTCTTCATTCAATTTCATTATCTTTTGTGATATGCGCTAAGTTAAATAATAAACGCATTCTTAGATGATAGAAATTTTTAAATTTATTTTTCATGAATAAAAAACTGTAGACGTGTCTTCACATATTGTCACCTTGTAGAAACTATATTCTTGTAATTAGGCACAACGTCTATTGACGTCGACGTCTATGAAAGTTCTGTCGAATCACTGAAATCAAATTGGATGTCTTGACACAACGTGTATAGACGTGAGAAAAATACCCGAAAATGATGTAAAATATTAGCATAAATAAATTAAATTTATTAAGAACTGCCTTAAAAGCTTCTTAAAATGTATTATTTTACATGTGTCATATTAAAACTTCTATCAGGACGTTTGTGTCCGCCAATGTGTTTTTAAAAACTTGGCAGATCTTCCGGCGCCCCCATGCAATGCTTAGTACGCTTAGTGTGTTAAGCCGGCCCTGAGTGTATAGTGTATATTTTGGTCGATATTTAGTAATTTTTTGGGACCTATGGCTTAGTAAGTATTATTTGTGACATCAGGCTGTACGATTGGACGGATTTTAATCAAAATCCTTATAGCCATTTCTGAGTAAATCGAATTTTGTTTCAAAATATCCAAGAATAAAGTACCCTTAATTGTTGCGGAATATCGTTCATCTCTTCAGAGTGTCTATTATGATATTATCCAAAAATATGATATATCAATCGACCGACAGACAGATGGCTTGGCGAAAACCACTTTTATGGACTCAGGGACACCTAAAACGTGAATTTCCATCATAATCTCGAAGTCGAATTTTTTCACGATAACAATACTTTCTCAATATACTACGTATATGAGAAATTAAAAATGGCAATCTCTCAATAAAGAATTGGAATATACGAAATAAGTCTGAACTCATTCTAACTACAGCTTCCACAAACTAATGAGATTTTTTAACAGATCATATTTAACCCAACTACATTATATTTGAAACTGTTAGTTTCTAGTTAATATGAATATGCGTCAATGAAAGTATATTAATTAATTAATTAATGCATATTCGTTCCATATTAGAATAAATAACAATTGGTGAAATGTCACGTTCGGCGAAACATCTCATGGGTGTAGTGACCCGTGGTGAAAAGACCTTTGGGGGAAAAGACTCGACGATGAAGGAGTTTTGGTGAAACGTCTGGACAACTATTTAACCTACAATTGACATACTGATACAGTGGTGAGAAAAAGGAGATAAGGGAACTTAAATAAAATTGTCCTATTCGGCTCGGTATTTACAGTAAAGCTTAAATATAAAAATACTAATTAATTTAAAATTATGCTCGAGGTAATATAAATGGCTAATTGAAAAATGTTATTAATCATTATATATGGCTGGAAGAGAAGATATATCAAATTTCAAATTCATATATTCAATTGAAAAGATGAACCCCATTGCACTGCCATATGCAACAACTGTAACCTATAGAAACTATAAACTCTCCTTGTATAAAGGAATACATTTCATTTTGTTTGACGGATACTTAAAAATAAGTTCAAATTATTAAACTATATCATGAATTATTAATAATATTATTATTATTATTATGCACTGATGGTGTAGTGGTTAGCGTGTCGGCTTTCTATTGCAAAGTTCGGGGGTTCAAACCCCTCGAATGGAGGTTTTATTTAAAAAAAAACTATCATCAGTGTCTGGCAGTAAGCAGCAGTACTGTCAGTATGGTATAGAGCCGAAAACAAATGATGTTGGTTGGGACTATATCCAATACAGTTGTAGGCGTGATCAGGACGATTTGAATGGCTACAGTACTGTGATGTGGAAAGCAAGAGGGAAACTACCACATTACAATCCCTAGTAATGATTATATGGATGGACAATATGAGTTCTCTCGAGGTAAAACAATCCGGAGGTAAAATAGTCCCCCAATCGGATCTCTGGGCGGGGACTACCTTGAGGAAAACATTTGTCGAAAGTAATTTACGAATAGGGAGTTGGAGCGTAAGAACTATGAGAAAGGCAGGAAAGCTAGAGAACTTGAAAGAAGAAATGAGAAGAAATAGAGTTGACATTATAGGACTAAGCGAAACTAGATGGGAGGGAGAAGGACAGTTCGACTTGGAAGAATTCACGGTAGTTTATTCTGGAGGAAATGGTGGGGAAAGGGGAGTAGCTCGGGTACTTAGGAAAGATATGATGAAAAGCGTGACAAAGATAATAGCAACGAACGATAGACTGATGGCAATAAAGCTAAAAGCAGTCCCAGTGGACATGCTGATAATCCAGGTATATATGCCAACGTCAGCTCATGAAGATGAAGAAATCGAGGAGATTTATGAGAAAATTAATGAAATTTACGAAGAAGACGGAAGAGGAAAGGTAAACTGCATAATAATGGGAGATTGAAACAGCATAGTCGGAGAAGGACAGGAAGAAAATGTTGTCGGGCAATACGGACTTGGGAAGAGAAATCGAGGAGGGGAGAAACTCGTAGAATTCTGCATCAATAATGACCTTGTAGTGACTAATACTTGGTTCAAAAACCATAAACGAAGGTTATACACATGGAAAAGCCCAGGAGATAGAATGAGATGCCAAATAGATTTCATCCTTGTAAAACAAAGATTCAGGAACAGTATAAAGAACGCCAAGGCATTTCAAGGAGCGGATATTGATTCAGATCACAGCCTTCTAATACTTGACGTGAGTACAAAGCTCAAACAAATAAGAAAAATGAGAAGAGAAAAACAGACCTGGGACCTAGAAAAACTGAAAGAAAAGCAGGATGTAGTCAGCATGAAGTTGGAAGATAACCTAAGAGTGTTGGAAAACAAACCGAAGACCGTTGATATAGAATGGGATGAAATTAAAACCAGTATCAAGGATACCTTGGATAAAGAGATTGGAAATCAAGAGAAGAAAATCAGAAAACCATGGATCATGAAGGAAATGCTGAAGAAAATGAATGAGAGACGAAAATGAAAAAACGTTAACACTGAAGAAGGAAGAGCCAATTATAGGCGTATAAACAATGAGTTGAGAAGGGTAACAGATAAAGCTAGAGAAATTAGCATAAAAGGAAAATGTGATGAAATAGAACAAATGGAGAAGTTAGGACGGTACGATATGATGTACACTAGAGCACTCGAGTTAGAAGATAAGAAATCTAATGGAATTCATGGTATGGGAATTATGAATACGGATGGGAAGAAGTCTCAGAAACAAAGGATGTAGCACAGGTATGGGAAGAATACATTAAGGAATTATACAGCAAACAGGCAGGAGCGGCAAAAATAGAACTGTAAGATGAGAAAAACATTGAAGAAACAACTTAGGACCAAGTATTATGGAGAGCGAAGTAGAAAAAGCGATAGCGGAACTAAAGAACGGGAAAGCCACGGGCAGCGATGGAATACCGGCTGAGATACTTAAAGTCATAGGATCAGAAGGACTAAAAGCGATCACGAAATTAATTAATAAGATTTACGACACGGGAGAGTGGCCTCGGGATTTCCTAGAAGTAACAATGACCCCTCTAAAGAAGAAGCCAAAGGCAATGCAGTGTAAAGATTACAGAACGATAAGCCTTCTGTCACACGCATCGAAGATCATCACGAGGATTCTTAATAAAAGGCTGGAGAAAATGGCAAAAGAAATACTAGGGGAAGATCAATTCGGTTTCAGAAAAGGACGAGGAACTAGAGATGCTATAGGAGTAGTTAAAATCATATCAGAAAGGGCAATAGAGTACAGTCAAGATATCTGCGCATGTTTCGTAGACTGGCAGATAGCCTTTGATAGAGTAAATTGGGTAAAGTTGATGAAGATATTAAAAGATATAGGGGTAGACTTGAAATACTGGTGACTGATTAGGAATCTATATGTGAATCAAGTTGTAAAGGTCAGGTTTGAGAATGTGGGCACCTGCGGAATAAATATCGGTAGAGGAGTAAGACAAGGCTGCTGTTTATCACCAACCCTATTCAATATATATGGAGAAAGTCTAATGCAAGAAGCTTTAGAAGGCACAGGAGATTTCAAAATTGGAGGAAGGATTATAAGAACAGTAAAATACGCAGATGATCAAGTACTTCTAGCAAGAAAGGAAGAGGAGCTACAAAAAATGATAAATAGACTAGTGATAACAGGTAGAAAATACGGTATGGAAATAAATACAGAAAAATCCAAGGTCATTCGAAGATCGGGTAAAGAAGAGAATCTGAACATAAGTATTGGAGGAAAGCCTTTAGAACAAGTTTCAGAATATAAATACCTTGGAAGCATCATAACACGAGAAGCAAAATGTACGGATGAGATCTAGAATAGGAAAAGCAATAGCGGCTTTCAGAGAAAGAAACAACGACTTACAGGGAATATAAGGGAAGATATCCGAAAGAAGTCGATAAAATGCTACGTATGGAGTATAGCATTGTATTGGGCAGAAACACTGACGCTAAGGAAAAATGGCATCAAATACTTGGAAAGCTTTGAAATGTGGACTTGGAGGATAATGTTGAAGATAAAATGGACAGATAGGATGAAAAACGATGAAGTGCTACGAAGAATAGGAGAGAAGCGAATGATTATACAGACTATCAGAAAGAGGAAGGCTAACTGGGTTGGACATTACCTGAGGAGAGAGAGTATGATTAAAGATGTGTTAGAAGGAAAACTAGATGGGAAAAGGGAAAGAGGTAGGAAAAGGTTTCAGCTGATAGACGATTTGAAAGGGAAAGAGAGTTATCAAGATATGAAGAGGACAGCGGAAAAAGTATATGGAGAACCAGGTTTAACCAAGAATAATCACGTGACCTGTCTACGGACAGACTACCTATGATGATGATGATCATGAATTTAATTCTATGTTCTTCATTTTAAGACCTTAAAAATAAGGAGGTATTTTAAATATTGTTTTCGACTTCACAACGGAAAATACTTTCAATTCCTGTAAACGTAATAATTTCAATTAAATTATGTAGCATATATTTTATAAGGAGCAGTCAGAAAGTAATGCGCCCTATTTTTTATTTCAATTAAAAACATACACGTGACAATTAAACGGTTAGTATCCAAAATATTGCCGAAGATTTTTTAATGTATTCCTCAACTTTGTCAACTGTTTTCTCCAACGTTAAACAAGATTGTGTATTCCAGTTTTATGTCGCACAATACAGCATCCAGGAGTAGCTGTCCCCGCAATCCTTCCATCAAAGGACCAAAAAGATGACAGTCAGATGGGGGAGGTCTAGACCATAAAATCTCTCGAAATTTTGCAATGGCCTCAGTGGATGCGTCGAACGCGAGCTTTCAGTTTCACATAGCGGTCTGAAGGAAAGAAGAATCACACCTTCCACATTCTCTTGAATGTCTCCCTCCGTGTCTTTCGTGGAGATGTTACGTGGCGACATTCCGCCAATTGCTCTTCGCGTATTCTTACTGCCAAGGCAACTTCATCCTAGGCGCCAAAGGGGCAGCTGCATAGGGCTCCTAGATGACAGGGAGCCCTTAACACAATGTTAGCTGTTGGGCATGTTCTCTTAAAATGAGCTTTGGTCAGGGGGAGCCAGCAATATCTACAGTGTATTGTAAATTAAATCTAGTAAATAATTTTCCAATGGTTTTTAATACGTCAATAAAGTAAGTATATGTAACATAAAAAACAAACAGTAACTATTAAACACATCCAGGATCAGTTTCAGGAGTGGACGACTGCCTAAAGATGACTCGCCATGAATGGCGGATGTTCAGGTTTCGATCACAAAATTGTGCTCGGTTTTTAAGCACATCGGTAAATTGAAGATGGTAGTATTTTATTTATTCATTCGGAAATTATACTAAAATCTGCTTTTGAAATATGAGTTGTCGGTGCTTGCATACTGCAAGCGCTTAAAAAAGTCACCATAGACCAAGATTTAAACTCGTAAATAAACCAACGCGATCTTCAGGGCAACAGCACTTCAGCCACGCAAAGCCTATATGTATTAAATAATAAATGTCATAAGTTATCGCAGAATATTTATAATTTACTGCGAAATTAAGGTAACTATCCGTAATTTCCAAATTCTCTGGCAATCGGCACGTATTCAAGTTTTCGTATTTCAAATTTCGTGTCTCGGATCGTCCTGCATGTGCAATAAGAATAATCATTGTTAAGACAATAGCCTAAATGTTACACTCAAATTTATGGAAATAAGATATTTTGTGTTAGAATTATGGCAGCATCGTCCTTGTTTTTATCACGTACTTGGATAAAGAAATCGAGAAATAGGTATGACGCCATTATATTTAATAATTGAAAAGAGTTACAATTTTTTCGAAAAACAACGAAACACAACATTTAACGTTTTGTTAAATTTCTTGTGTTAGTAAGATAACGTAATCCTAAGTTTACGCCGTGGTTTAAAACCAAAGATTCTCATTAAAATCACCAAATCATTGCTATTATATCCTATATATCCTCATAATTAAAAGGAGTAATGTGTTTTTATTTAATGCGGTATATCGAGTTTCAAAGTTATGAAATCACCATATACTAGTATAGACTTCGTTGATTGATATCAATTCCCTATTAAAAAGCATTAAACCAATGCTATTACAGTACATATTACAAATCCCCATTTAAAAGCATTGTACTCGCCGTGGTAGATGAAAATTTTCAATGTTGAAAATTTCCTTTTTCCGATTAAAAATAAATTCCTGCGCCAACTCGGCACCGATTTGAATTTAGTCCTAAAAAATAATAAACCTTAACTTATTTTAAAAAGCAATTTTATAAAATCCTGCACAGATTTTCATTCTTTTCTTGTAGGGTATTTAAATTCAAATTTGGTTAAAAATAACTCCCCAAAAATGAACATTTTTAGGATTTTCGATTCTTCTCGTTGATATCACCCGATGAGCTATCATCCTGCCAAATTTCAGGTCTGTAGCCATTGACATCCGCTGGGGGGTAGGGCAAAGGGGGCAAGTTGCCCCCCTCTGGATCAGGCCTGTGTCAAAGAAAAAAAAAACATTGACATCCGCGTTCAGAAACGAGAAAATTGATCTGCTACGATAGCTCAGTGGTAGAATATCCGGCCGGCAAGTGGAAGACCCGGGTTCGATTCCCGGTCATAGCAGACTTTTTCTCGTTTCAAAATTATTCCCAACCATTGATGTCTAGTTAGGTCAGGGACTATCGCGTTTTCCTGAGGTCAGGTAAGCATCCCCTGCAATATTATTTAAACAAACCACAAAAATACTAAGCCCACCAATGCCAATTGTGGGAGCATTCCTGTCTGCTTGCCCCTCCTGGAAAAGTTCCAGCAGACGTCCATGCCGGTTTCCCTTTTAAAGGTACCTAAACATTTATATATTCCTATACATGTAAGAAGCGGCTATTTATAAAAGACGAAGATTTAAATGAGCCAAGAGGAAGGAGGAATTATTTTATTTATTTTTTAAATAATGAGTGAAATGTTTTTAAAACCTGATGATTTAAATGTTTCGGCCGTTTTAAAACAGATTATATTACAATAAAGCTCCCCGAAGGCGGAAACCCAAGGGATCAATAATTATTTCCGCCTTTCACACGTTTTCCGCTATTCACAAGTTACCTTTTTATGAATATTATTTAGATTAAAGTAAACTATTTTTGGTTGCCATGGTCTTTATTAATACATGCCTAAAATCAAACACATATTTCTGTATTTTAATATACGTACTTGCATACATAACGCTAGTGCTCGAAATGGAAAATATTTCGAAACGGAACGTGCTCCAGTATTCGGAACAGAAATTTTACGAAACTGAACGCTAGCGATATTCTCATAGCGAAATAGCTGAAAACCAAAATGGAAGACCTGAATGCTGGTGTGTTTTTTCCGAAGGCCATCGGTGTTTTTAGAGAGAAATATTCCGTGCACCAAATGTGCAGGACAATGCGTTCGTTCCTCCACACACCACAGTTGCTCACCCTTGGAGCATTTTATAAGGGTCTAATGACCGTACTGGAGTCAAAAAAGGACAGTGAGCAGTTGCTCATGTGTTAAGAGTGGATCAACGAGTGGCGTGCTGACAATGCCGATGTGAAATAATGTTTCACGTCTATGGATCGCTGTGGGAATCAGGAGGCAATTATCAACATTTCACGAACCGGAATGATCTTACCGACGCGTGTGACGATTCGGAACGCCGCACAGTGGTTGGAAGAGGAGCTCCCTTTTCCGGAAAAATTAGAAAATTTGTCAGACTGGCTTTAAATTTATTTATTACGAGTTTTTAGTTTCGCTGAATACATTTCTGACCTCGGTTGTGCCATTCCCTTGCTTAGGCTGGCCCACGGTTATCCCCAATTTCTCTCCGATTTCCCTTTTATCCGAAGTTTCCGTTCAGCGAGGATCTTCTTGTCCTGATCTGTGGTTACGCGCCACTTCTTCACGTCAGCTTATAACTAACATGCTGGAGGCACCTGAGCTACGGATCCAACAGTGCAAGTTTGAAAGGACATACTGGTATGCATCTTCATTTACTTCCTTTTCGGCGATCTTATCTAAATTACTCATTTCTGATGGTTTCGCCCTGCATACATTGTACGTTTGAGATGAACTATTTGCTGTCATACCATTGCATACTTTGCAATTTATCATCGTCAGATGGAGATCGTGAATGACATTGCATTCGTAATCCAAGGTACTTAATTTAGATGGGCGTAAATTTTCGATTTACTGTTGCACGTTTTCTTTTTCCTTTGAAATAGCTGCATTCGATCCTTGAATAAATTCTAGTTTTATAGGTCTACAGAATCTTGTTGACGATGCTCGAGGATTCTGTCACACGGCTATTTTTTCCGGTGAACTTATATCTGATTCTGCGGTGCAGAAGAGCTGTAGAGGGACAATTGACGTAAAAAAATTGCTGCGGTCATCGAAGTCGGGATGAGGCACATGCTGCTTATAACTAGATTGCCCCGAGGCGCCATCAAAACCCCAGTTACTGATGAGAGTAAGCTTTGGCAGCTTTTCCGGAGATAAACATTTCAGAACAGTCTCTTGCACAGACAGAAGACGATCTACTGTATGATCCAACAATGGTTGCAGTTTTGTTTCTGCATGGGTGTCTTGAATGTCAAAGCAGTCTCGTGGTGGATAACACCGCTCTTTAGCTAGCAGAAGTCGATCATAACTTGGCAGGATATCTGCACCCTTTGCTTTAAGTGCCTTCCGAATGATCAAAATATTGGCCTTTCGTGAGTTTCGTGTCCACAAAAAGAGCCAATGCCCCATCTTCTGAGATCGGGGTCACCTTCAACTTCTCAGCCTGAGTAGCTACCCACGCTTTTTGTATCTTTGACGCCCGCGTAGGAGTTCACAAGGCTTCATCCAGTACATCTGCAGCAACACGTTTACCTGACGAGCGCAGACTCGCAGATGCCGCAAATGACAGTTCTACCAGGCTTGTAGTTTTGCGAATCTCCTCTGTTTGCTTGCGCTTACCTCTATCGTTAAGACTTCGAAATTCTTCCTTAGGACGTCCCGCATGACCTACAATGTAGACGGATGCACTAACGTTTATTTTCCTGAACGAATGTCTACTTAAATGATACTTACAATTAGAGCAGATATTTGTCGCAAAAGGTATATCATAGAGTACCTACCTGAGGTTTCAGCAGTAGAAGAATGATCGAGTTCTAGGTTTGCGCCTTGGTTAAGCCAATCATCATTAATTCATTAATTTTTAGAAAAGTATCTATTTTCCTCTGACTTTTCTGCCACCTTTCTTGCACGTGTGTGCAAAATGCATTAACCCGGTTCGACGGACCTCTCTAGTCCATATCGGAATAATGCCGCACAACTTCAGACGACCTAAATATCAAATACACCTTAATAAGTACTTTTAGAGACACTAACGACCATTAGCGTGTCAAGTGATTCATCAATAATATGACACGACCTGAGAAATTAGTTTAAGAAGCCTTACCTGACTAAATATTGTAATAAATGATCTCGCCTTTCCTGTGTACTGCACTGCCACTTCTTACGCATCTCAGAAAACAATTTCCTCCTCGAAATTATGAATACAGTGCAGTGTCATCTTTTAGCGCTCAATACAACTCCTAACAGGTGCTCAGTTGACAGCGCGCTAGACTGGACGTCACCGATGGCGGAATTTCGGTCAATGGGCGGATTGCTGACAATTTGACCGCCAATTGTGCTACCTCGTACAATTACCACAACAATGTTTTCTTTTTCGAGCGCAGTGGTTCTAGCATTTATCCACGCGGCTCCTCCACCACGAATGCGATTGTTACATTGTATCATGAAAATACAAAGTAATTTCAAGTGCCCTAATGAAGATGCAGGCTATCTCCGCGCCATCTGGCGGCGGATGGTCCGTACACGGGTCTAGCAACCCTGGCTGTCACCGCGTCAGCATCCTATTTGCTCCAATATCTCCGAAAGACGCAGCTACTTATTTACGGCCACAAAATTTAGACTTTGAACTGAAGATCGCACCCGCACAGAACGCTGTGGCACATAGTGGCAGCACTTTATCTCTGCGGATGTTTTCAAATAGTGCGTCTTTGTCATTGTTTGATAAATATGGATATCTCTACTATATAAGGAGCAAAATCTAATTGAAAATCTTGTGAATCATTAAAGGAGGTTGCACTGAAGCCGATGAAGTAGAATTAGTTGGAACGAGATACCTCTGGGTTTAAGTATTACGCCCGAAACATGGGTCTCATAAACTAGCAAAACAACCATACAAAATTTTAACGCCAATCCCGTTGAAATAGCGGGCAGAATAATCGCGATTTCGATAAGTTTGGCATTGCTTCGTGTTAAATAGACATTACAGATCATGTTTGCAACGCGTTCAATGCTCTGCAGAAAACTTTAAAATTTGCTTTTTTCCGGAAAAGGGAGCTCTTCCGACCACTGTGCGCCGTTTCGGTACGTTCCAGCTTAGTCCGAGTACTACATATTTTATGGCTTGTAACAAATAACCCCTTATATATATTGTTGCGAATACCCACGAGATGGCAGCAGCGTGGGGGTCGGAAGTGACGGGTTAGCGCGACCGGAAGGTTATGCGGCGGACAGCCAGTGCGAGAGTGTCGCGATGTCCGCGGGCATATACGGAGG